>VXAK01012095.1:64108-83260 GCA_013399435.1 Arenaria interpres
TTTTTTTTTTTTTTTCCTCTCTGCCTTTCACTACTGTCTCTTTTCAAGCGAAATGTACAGATAAAGAAGTTTTGCTCTTTAGTGAACATCACTGGGCTACCTTCAGTCTTTTGGGGAAATGGTAATCTCTGCTTTTAGTAGAAGGATGTTTGATATTTTGAATGCAAGTGAGAGTCTTCCAATGTTACTAATGGAAATCTTCTATGAATTACCCATATTTTATGTAGATAACCTAGATGTGAGCTGAATCACATATCCTTAAAACTGGAACTTGACATAGATTCTTAGATGAATGTGCACACAACTGCGTGAAATGAATGGAAGAGAAAGACTATGCTAGGGTGGAGAAAGGAGAGTACAGTGGAAGTAGAGGTGTTAGAATGGTTAAATTCACCTCAGCGCTTTACATCCTCCAGCTTCTTAATAAATACAATGGCAAAAGAGAAGTGGCAAAAATCTTAATCCTACGGATGGCACTGGGTAGGTGAAACCTGGAAATCATCCTCAATTCAGTCTCAAAGAAGTTGTGAAATATCCTGAATTAGTCCAAAGCAACAAAATACTGAGTTAGCCAACCTCTGCTGAACATCTCTCTCTATAGCAATCTCTCTCACAAGCCTTTTGTTTTCTCTTGATCCCACTAAAGCCGAAAATGGGATGAGAACAGCTGTTACTTTGTATTTAAGCTTTTCATTTGTAGTCCCTAAGTGCAAAGGAAGATATGAATTAAAAAAAGGAAGAGATAGAAACTTCCCAGGAGATTTGAGCTTTGGGATTTGCTGATTCATAGATATAAACATAGTTGAAATTGTCAGCTGTGTCAACTGATATTTTTAGGATCTATCTGAGGCCCTTAAATTAACACTTTACACTTTTCATATGAGCAGCTCTGCACATAAACATATCAGCCCATATTTACAGTCTAATTTTTCATAGCTCTGTTAGAGCCTCACAGTCCATACTAAAACATTTTGGATTTTCTTTTCTCCTCTGTTGAATGGTTATTTTGCTGACATTCTGCAATTAGATGAGTCCATGGCCTTTTTTTTCAGAAAGAACTCATCTGCAGAATCTGTCAACCCTGTGTTTTATTCATAGATTTTATGCTTATTTTTTAATTAAAATGTTTTCTCTGTCTCACTGACCCCCAGTTCCTTTCAAAACAAAGAGACCAAAGTCTGTTTGAGTACTGAACAAGGTTTTTTCCATTTTTCAAACTTACTTTTTTTTTTTTTTTTGGAAAATCTGGCAGTATGGGTAAATCTTGTATCAAGGTCATCATAAATACAACTTCTGCATTTCTCCTACTCTTTACAAATTCCTTCTTGGAATAGCTTTGCCGTGATGACACATTATTTTTTCAGTAGCAAATTCAGGGCTCATGGAAGTTTCTTTTTCTAGTCCAGCAGGACTTTTCAGTGCTAGCAAAAGGTAGAATTGATCAAAAATCAGTGTGTAGGAATTTCAATTCCTGAAATTTCTGTTCAATTTTAACAGAATTTCAATTCTGTTAAAAGGCTGAAAATGTAAAGTATCATTTCCTTTGGGTTTGAGCAGTTGTTTTAAGTTCCATGTCATGATTTTCTGTCACGCCTAGAATTCTTCCTTGATTTTTTTCATTGTAATTAGCTTGCTTTTCTTGCCAACCTTGAAAAAATAAATGAGTCAGATGAGTGTGTGAGTGCTGATGAGTCAAGATTACTGTCTGGAACACAGGCCCAAGAGAAACAAGGAGGATAGTGGTGATTTCAAAATGGCTATTAATGCGTTAGTGAGTGAGCAAAACTCAAAACTCATTTCACCTAAATCAAGGAAGAGCTGTCAGATAGTAATGTATTTTTGGTTTTATGTGACTTGGGCAGAATTTACTTAAACTTGTTAGAAGCAGTGTGCTCTTTATGCCTCCACTATTTTTTTAATGATATTTCATTCTTTACAGACAAGTGAAAATTGAAACCAAAAACATTACATGTTTCTACAAATGATTGATTTCTCTGTCTTGACAACCCAGAAGTGATCATTTGTCAAATTCTATGACTCAAAGTACGAAACTAGCTGAATTTACAAGGTATGTTTTAATATCGCTTCCATTTTGTATGGAGCTCAGGCCTCTTTAGATAATGCCTCTTCTTCTGGTATTTCCTGCAAGATTCTGGTAAATTCTATATTAACAAAGTAAACAAATGAGCATATGTCTGTGAATATATGAGTGAATATAATTGCAAGTGAGCTTCAGTTACCTTCATTAAAGATGCCATCTAATATTCGTAACAGTATTATTTAATAAGCAGGTAAGAATGCAGGTGAACTTCTGTTATTTTTTTATCAATCCTATGAAAGAGGCAATCCTGAAATTTCAGATTGTCTGAACAGACAGTTTATCTCCTGTATTCATATAAAGTCTGCAATTAATCTGTACACACTGAATTTCACTTCACAGTAGTTAATTTTTTCACTGAAGACCGATGCATGTAAATGTAATGGAATATTTTCCTCTTCCTAAAGGTGAAGTCAGAAAAGCGAATTCTCATTTTTAAAAACAGTAATTTAGAGAGACACTTATCTTTTCTATATTGATATCCTCAATATGAAAATATTTGCTAACAGCTGTGCATGTTTTGATAATATAAACAGAAATTTACATGCTGAATGGAGGTGTGGAATCTCCATGCTTAGAGATATTAAAAACTTGACTGAAGAGGCTCTGAGCAAATTGTTTTAATGTTGAAGTTGGATCTGACATCATACGTGTCCCTGCTTTGAGTGAGGGTTATACCAAACCTCCAGAATCTCCCTTCTAACCTACATCTCTCTGTGATTCTGTTAAAAAAAAAAAAAAGCTTATAAAAAGCTTGAAAGGTTCCCCATGTTTACATGCAAGACTTTTTTTGCTGCTTTCATGCCTTTTTTTTTTNNNNTTTTCTGTGTTCTCTTCCTTTTTTTTTTTTTTTTTTTTTTTCAACAAATAAACAAATCCCTGTATTTAAAATGGCCTGATGAGGGAACTGAGTATTACATTTTAAGTCAGCTATTTTGTGATAGTTTTCTAAGAAAATAGGTCTTGCCCTTGACGCTGGGAAAGCTTGATCTCTTTGTAGCAAATTTAATTCTTGAAATTAAGTCATGCTTGATTTCTGTCTATACAGCAATCCAAGATACCATGTAGCAACCTGTGTTGCACTGTCTCAGTGTTTGATTTTTCCCTGTTTGTGTGATAATATACTAGAAATAAAAGCCTGAAAGAATGTGATTTGTCCAGAACAACTGTACTTTTTATCTCAATGAAATATTCTTGTGGAGGATTAGTAACGAAACATACTACATAGAAACAGAACACATTGTCAATGTTTTTTGATATTTTTGTGGTTAGAACAAACATATAATACAGTCCCAACATATAACTGGGATTGCATAAGGCACTTTTGGAGCCCAGCAGTGCAATGACTTCAAATGATGTGGACTCAGGTGGCTGTGGACAGGTAATGGGAGACATACAAGATGTTTTTATTCTTTAAAAGCTGTAGGGGAGCAGTCCCTTCATAGGGAGAGTTTAAAATAAAGAGGGGGATAACAAAGCGAAAGCTCCTTTGTTGAAACAAGTGGTGAAGGAAGCACGCTCTGTGGGAAAATGTCATCTGAGTGTTTATTGGACTGGACAACCTGTGTCTATTGTGGATCTGGATCTTGAAGAACTAAACAGGTCTGAGTTTCTCTGCTGTGTCATGTGAAGTAGTTAAGTGAGTCTCTGATACACACAAAAAAAGTAAGTGTCCCTCAGGGATGGGAGCCACAGAGGCAGAGATCCTGCGGAGGGTGATCTTCAGCTGCCCTGCTGGAAGCTGCTGTGATGACAAAGGAAGACAGCAGATTTATTGGAGGTAAACTGTTAAAGTGGAAAACTGAGTTACTAGGTGCAGAAACTCATATTTCTGCAGCTTGAGTTGGAGACATGAACTTATATATAATGTCACAATTTCCAAGCTCACTTGAACTGTCAGCAAAGGTCAATGGATAGCTGCGTATGCTTTCAGCATGACTCCTGTTAGCAGTGCTTCTGTAAAACTGATTCCAGCTGATGGGAAGAAGTGGACTGAAGAGGTAGGGGTGTTCTTATAAGGTCTCTGTCTAGCCACTGTAAGAAATCTGAAGTGGATTGGATCCTGTGTACCAGTAGTACCAGACAGAAATAGAATTTGAGTAAAAAGGACAAAAGAATGGTACTGACAAGTCCCATTTAAGTAGGCCATGTAAGAAGACATGCATTTCAAACCAAGTGTATAGTGCTTCTATACAGATTATAGAAATGTACGTACTGCAGTGAGGATTTCCTGTATGCCTAAGGTACACATGGTATAGAACAGTCCAATTCCATGTTTTAGGCAAGAAAAGGTATTGATTACAAACAGCTCACCATGTAAGCATGTGCCATTGAAGCCCCACGGGTAAAATTCCAGGCATAAAGAGAAACAGGAAAATTTTAACATAAAAGAATAGTACAAACCAGCCAACCAAGATGGTTATAGGAACTGAGAAACAGAGTAACAGAGGGAAACTGTGGGACAGACAATACAGCAATTCGTTTGCCCCTGTATGAACTAGGTGATGTCATGATATGGGATGAGATAGAGGCGAAACAGTTGTCTGCTCTAAATGACTTAAGTAATATTCAAAGATCTCACAAAATAACAGTCTTGCTTTAGTATTGAACAGCTCCATATAAATTTAAGATGTAACAGGTGAAGAATCACTTTGAAGCAGTGACTGTAACAAAAAGTTGTTATACCTCCATGCCAAAATGCTTTTGACAAATTTCCTTAACAAATTATTTTAATTAAACTGAACTAAATTGGAACTCACAAGAAAAGCTTCTTACAGATTAATAACTAGTTAAAAGATAGCAATTGAAGGTGAGGAATAATGGGTATTTTTCCCCAGTGGAAGGAAACAGACAATCCTTCAAGCCATCTCTCCCAGGCTGTGGATGTGATCATGGTATCTGCAGTGGAATTGGGAAGTGTAATAGGACAGTACTGTATACTGTCTCTTCTTCTGTGGATTTAGAACTAAAGGGTGTATTTTTTCACTGAGTGTATGATACTATTGTGGACGTTATTGTTATGTAGCATAAGTGAGTTCAAAAGTGGTAAGACATGGCAGAAAATTCAATATGGGAATATTAAACATGAAGAACCTTATGAGGGTCAAACATGAGTATTTCTGACTCGGTTTTGAATAAACTGCCAAATTACAGGTAACTGGGACATAAATCAAGGATAGTCTTGTCTGTGTTCTATATGCTTTTCTGTATGTACTGCAAATTTTTCGTTATGCATATTATATGCTGTATGTTTACGCTTTTTTAGCATATCTGATTGTTGCAGACTTGGAAAGTCTAGAATTATAGCAACTGCAATATTTGTAGCTGATCTCTGAATAATATTCTTTTACTTTTTTCTCTCTGCAGTTTGTGCAGCTGTTTACACCTGTGCAGTTATTGACATTACTGCAATATGGAAACAAAATCATCCGTTCTAAATTTGTTGTATATTAATCCTAATTTACACTAACTCAACTGTACAAAGTGAGGGGCAAGAGGAAACTAGGGCCAATAAATTCAGCTTCACCTTTGGTCAGCTGAAATTGTGAGCAGAATTCTCATACCATTAAGGAATTGTATTTGCCATTAGTGATCCCAACAGCACACATGATGCAATTTTCATAGAAAAGTCTTAGAACCACAGAAAGTATGCGCACAAAAAGATAACACTTGGTGTTATTATTGATGTGACCACAATGAGATGCCATTAATGTCAATGAAATGATGTTTCAAGATACGGTATCCTTTCTGTAAGTCACTTGTTTTTGAACCAGAACAAACAAACTCTGCAGTCTTCCAGGGAGAGCACAATTTTAGTAAGATAAAGAACCATTACTGTAACCATTTAAGGTTATTAAAATGGCCATTAGCAAGAATATGAATACAGGTTCAAAGCAAAACTGAAAATAAGCCATTGCATTCCAATGAAGTGTCTCTATGTTAACCAAAACCTTTGCTTTTAAAGAGAGAATTTTTGTTCAAATTCGGTGGCCTTTGATTGTTGTTGCTGTCTTTCATCCTAAAATTGCCATCAGTGTAGTTGTGATTAACATCACTCCCTCAAAAATTCAAAATTCTCCTTTTCTCGGTAGGTGTCAGCTAATTTTCAAATGTGAGATTTGAGCTTGGACAGTGACGTTAATGAGGTTTCCACATACCTGTGCTTCTTGTTTCAGCTTCCTCTTAAGCTTTGTGGAGGAGGTGCTTTATACCTTTTTAGCAATGTTGCCAGCGATGCAGTGGGAATTACGTGTATGCCTGGGGGAGGGTGTGGAACCAACCCTCTATAGGAGGGGGACATGGTTTCATCTCTCTCCAGTGCAGCAGAACAATAGTCTCAGGACGTGTTGAGCTGCAGCCTGCAGAAATCCCTGGGGAACGGGGATTTCCCATGGAGGAGAAACAGTTTTAACAGGTCATATAATTTGAAGAACACAATCTTCTCTTATCCCTGGAACATTGTTTTCGAGATGGGCCAGCTTTAAAAGCAGAAGTAGTGAAAATAAATGTAGCTCAGATCTGGACAGTTGTGTAGTTTGGCTCCGCAAAAGCTAAGAAGGGATGAGGGTCACCAAGGAGTTGTGTTTGTACATAGGCTGCTGAGGCTTGCTTCAGGTCAGGTCTGTCACTCTTTCTCTCTCTGCTTGTGATACTTACCAACATACATTCCAGTTTGGAAGCCACGGGCAGGTGGTGGTACCAGCTGCCAAAGGCTGTAGCAGATTGCTGGATCATGAGGAGGCATAGGAGGTATATGTCTGAGATGTTTCTTAGTTTCTCTCAATGTGGACCAAACAGTCCTTTTGCCCTTCGCCATTTTCTTCTGACTTGGGAACTATGAGGATAATTATTATATTGTTTGGGGGCAGTATGCTTGAAAAATTACTGTCTTTACATTCAACTGAACTATGATGTGAATTATATATTGTAGAATAATTTTTATTAAACTGACGTGTAATGCTAGTGTCATACAATCATCTTGCAGCATTAGATTTAAAAGTATTGATATTTTGTGGTGGACACATTGGATATGTTTAATACAAATTTTTAATACAGACTCATTGAAGAGTACAAGCAAGCATACTAATAGCAACAATTCAATGTTTGCAAGTGGCTTACATTAAAAATTGGGAAGCTTTCAGTATTTCAGTGAGGAAAGGAAATGAGTTGCATGCTGCATTTAAGCAAAAAAAAAAAGTCAGCACAAGGTCTGATTTGATTGAAGCCGCTTCCCTCTGTCAGTGCCCATGTTTAAGGCTACGGTACAAGGTAAATGTCTGCATATTGTCTCTCTGGTACAATTCTTCAAAAAGCTTTCTGAAAACTTGCAAGCTTCTGATTCAGCTTTTCCCTTTCCCCTTAAAAAGTCAGTTATATTAATATATTAATGATAGAAAAGAATCATTAGTGGAAACATCTTTGTGAACACTGAGAAATAAAGAACTAGAGAGTCCATTTGTTACTTCTTGATGGAGATATGTATTTTCTGAAGTTCTTACTTTCAGAAGGAGAATCCCTAAAATGCAAGAAAAGCGATGATGCAATGCAGATACAGTCAATATATGTAACAGAAATACCAAAACAATATTCATGAAATGTTGTCTTTAATGTAAAATTCTATTAATTCAGTAAATGAATATAGTGGGTTGTACCCGCTTCATTGAGCAGGAGGCAAAATTACAGAAAAAAGTCATTGTGAAACTAGGTCAATGGAGCCTTATGAAGCTTAAAGACGAACAATAGAGCTGAATTAAAAAGAGCTTTAGTACTCAGTTGCAGATTCTTCTATTTGCGTCTTAATTTCAAATTCGGGTCCTCATTTCTGACTACATGACAATAAGAATGAAAAGGTGCAAAGATACCTCGAAGGGAAAGGTTTCTGTAATAACTTAGAGGTCCCTAGAAGCCTGGGAGGGCATGATTTAAAAAATAAAAAACCACAACCCAACTTTCCTGACACAACTGAGATTTTAATGGTGTTTTTTAAATTTAGAAGCTGTTACCATAGTGGACTAAATGGTGGAATGGTAGAAGTAACTTGAAGGTATTTTAGCAGTGGAAGTAATTAGGAGGGGAATTACAGGAACAACAAAGCCAGTGAGTTACTTGCTGCTTTTTCTGCAGTCAGATTTTGTGCCAGAGCAGGACTGCACGTTTCTCCAGCACACAGCTCTCATTTTACCCATTTTCTTCTTCACGGATGTTTAGGAAACCAGACACAGGTGAATAAAAGCTATGTAAAGAGAAAAGATTTCCAGAATAAGGAAAGGTGGGGTTTAGCTAGAGGCTGTTTCTGCCATGAGTGCTCTGTGTGGCCCCCAGTCAGAGGTGCCTGCGTGGAGCTGCTCAGGGTCAGGAAGCTCTGCCTGCTCCCACCCGGACGGTGACGGGGGCTGCCCTGTGACCAGTCGGCTCTGTAGCACGGGCACTGAGCCTTTTTTTGGGGGGGGTTATCTGCCTTAAGTACAGCTCTGAGGTTAGTGAGGGTGTCTGCTCAGGTCTCTGTGCTCATACTGGAGCGTAGATGGGTCAGGAGCTGCTTACTGGGTTTGCTGTTCTGCCTCTGGGTAGGATGTCTCTTTAAAAATGTATCAGATATCTCCAGAGAAGCGGGATTTGGACAAACCAATTTTGACACAAGAAAAATACTATTGCAAACGTAGGAGAAAAAAAAAAAAAGGAGTTGAGCTGAAAATTAAGTGGAAGAGTGCAGTTCTGAAATGATATTTTAGTGAGGTAAGGAACAAAAGCTCCAGCTTTTGCTCCAGGTGATGCCTGAGATAATGGTAAACTGGACTTGATTTTGCAGTGGCTCCCTTCCAGCCCTGTGACCTTCACACCCTATGTGTGACAATACGTTGTGCACAAAGAATCTTGGAGCGATCAAGCTGATGAAATAAGTCATTAGTATTTCAGTGCCTCCATGGTCACTGGAGAGCATTTGTGCCAGAGGAGAGCTGAGCTCTGGGAGACCAGCAGCACTTCTCTGTGCTCCTGCCCACTGGTGGTCCTGGGGGCACCCAAAATTCGTGAAAGGACAGGTAGTTTTTACTTGAGAATTTTTCTGTGCCAGGAGGCATAACCGTGACCCCAGAAGTGAGAGGCCTTCTTAAAATCATCCTCATTTAAAAAACTTCTGATTGAAACAATAGATTATGATTTTTTTTAAACCAATCATATCTTTTTTTTTTTCCTAAATGCTAAATATTTTACATGTTGACTGACTCTTGCACATAGCTGCCAGACAAGATGCTCAGTTGGTCGTGGGTTTCATTGCTGTTTATTCTTCTCCAAAAGATGGTGAACTGCTCATTTACAGGAAGATAGATGTTGGAGCCATTGGAACTATCATCTGAAGAGTTTGTGGGAGCAGTACTAAAGCTGAGTACATGTGACATAAAGATCCTCTTCTGGGATATTTTTCTGCCTTAGAAGAAGAAGATTGTAGGGTATGGCTGGTTTGTTTTCTATTAACAAAGCTGTGCTTTAACTTCTTGTATTTTGCTGTGCCTATTGTTCTGGACAACAATACCCATTTTTCACTTTAATGAGCACTAAAACTCCTGCCAGTTTTGTTTAAAAGAAATAAAATCGTGAAAATACGTTTCATGTAAGAAGCCCAGATTCAATATGAGTCATTTTATATTTACAAACTTTTCTCTTTCAGTGTAGCTAGGTAAATGTTTTGTGCATTTAGTTCTTCACTGTTGTAATACAAGTTTCTTCTTCAGTTTTGTTGTTTTCTCTTTCTCTCTTTTTTTTTTTTTTTTTTTTTTTTGTCCCTCCATACTAGATGGAAGATGTGTACAGTAACTTTATAAACTACTTATCTTTCTGCCTACGGTTCCACTAAACTTCCAGACACACATAGCCATGAATACATATTATGCATTCTTCTTGTTTTCAAGAGAAGAAAAATGAATTCTGAAGATGTTATGATGTTCCTTATATAAAAAATATGTAGCTCTCCTCAATCTGTTTCCATAACACTGTTGTGATAATCTGATCATCTGGCCACCAAGGGAAAAGAATCTTACAGAACCATGTTATGTGGCAAGTAACAAGTGAGAAACTTCAGGGGATTGAGTTACTTTTACAATTACAGGTAATTACAATGAATTAATTAATTACATAATTAGGTAATTAACTACATAATTGAGATTCACAGACATGACAGTAATATGGCTATTTGTAAAACAAGCACACAAAGCAATCTTCTCTCAGAATCCATTTTGGATTCTGGAACTGATTTAGTTGGTATTATTAACATTACATCCGGGCTTGATGTCTAACTTGAATCTCCAGTGTCCTCAAAGTATTAGTGGCTTATTGAGACACTGTGATCTCCCACATTGTAAGATTATAAAAAGCCATCGTGCTCATAAGGCCACGGATGCTCAAAGTTAGCTGAATATTTCCTTGTCTCTAGAAATTCTTTGATGAAGTTAGATAATAAACTCCAGAGATACAGGGTGGATCTCTTTGTACCACCAATAATACATCTTGACTGGCTCGAATAAGCACAATGGATTGACCTGTTAGATTTTTAGTTATCAAAGGGCTAAGGCAAAAGTATTCAAACTAAGGTCATTAAATTTTGGATCTCCTTCATATAGACATAAACTGAACAGAGTTCAGTTACAAAGGTGTTGAATTTTTAGTTCACTGGAAGATTTCCCAAGACAGGGGTCATCACTTAGTTGAAATTTTATGAAATCTTCCAGAATATCAAAAAGTTAAAATACCAGGGAAGTGGAAAATGAGAGATCTTTGGATGGACTGATTTGGACAAGAACAGGTGAGAAGTCTCAAAAAAAGCTTTTCCTGTTCAATATCTGATTTTGAAATAGTTTCTCTTCTTAAATTTAATTAGAAAGCAGTTGGTATTTTCATAAACGTGTCTCCTGAGACTATAATGTTTACAACACTCTCCATAGCTATCTGTGAGGAACTGCCATGTTATTGCAGTGTAGTACAGAATTCCATAGTGGCTTTACAAACCTAAACGTGATTCTTACCAGAATAATCCTGTAGTTTCCAGTTGCAATATCAATAGCATTTAATGCCTGCTGCTATTGCTAAGTAGTTACACCAAAGTAATAACTAAATACCAAATAAGAGTTTAAACATACTGAATTTACTTACTGATCCTATTAATAGGATATCAAAATTCACTGTAAAATTAAAATGTTGTGTTGACTAAGTAACCTTTTGAACAAATTCCTGTCTTGTACTGTTAATGAATATCCGATAGTCTTTTAATAGTAGATCACTAGTTTATTAATGGTAACCACTTTTTCTCTTGACGGCTTTCTTTGTCATAGAATAATAGCACCGTAGAATGGTTTGGGTTGGAAAGGGAACTTTGAAATCATCTAGTTCACCCCCCTCTCACCATGGGCAGCGACACCTTCCACTAGACCAGGTTGCTCAAAGCCCTGTACAAACTGACCTTGAACACTTTCAGGGCAACTCTCTGGGCAACTTGTTCCAGTGCCTCACCACCCTCACAGTAAAGAATTTCTTCCTTATGTCCACTCTAACCCTACCCCCCTTCATCACGTGTGTTTTGTGTCAATCAGCTGGAGGTTGCATTCAGTCTTTCTTTGCCCGTGCTCAGCCCCTCTTGTGAGACCTGCCATCCAATCCCTCCACACAGGGAGGGATTGGATGGCAGCTCCAGGCAGCTGGAGGGTGCTGGGGGGCAGAAACCTCCTCAGTCCCCTCCCCAGGGACCTTGCAAGCCTCGCACTCTTCACACCACGCTGCAACTGCTGCTACTGCTGGCGTCAGCTTCCCGCTGTTTGTCAGACTAGTGCTATTCTCTGCTAACTGTATTGAACAGTGGGAAGTTTATAATAAGATCCAGCTAAAAGAATGTAACTTCTAATGTCAGCAGTAATATGACATTGTTATTAATAACAACTCATTCCAGTAGGTGTTCCTGCCCCTTTCCAATTACTTAAGCCAAGTGTTTTGCAAGGAAAGAGAACTTTCAAAATACGTATTTATTTCCAGATTTATCAAGCAAAATCTTAATCATAACTTTATGTTATTTTCTTATGTTTATAAGAAGAAAAATAAAGATTCTGAATCCTTGTGGGAAAGAATAAGTAACTAATGAAGGGTATCAGGTATTTTGTGCTTTTACATTTGCTGGCTCCTATCCCTGTAAGTAATGAGTCATTTCTAGAGGGAAATAATTGTGTTTAGGATATTCTGTTACAATAATTTTCAAGGAATTTAGTATTTCCATCTTTTATTTAAGAATACAATAAGAAGGTTGTTAAGCAGCAACCAGTTTCTCAAGAGTCTGCAGTGTGAAACTCTAATAGGATGTTGCCATAAGTCAACTGAGGGTCTGTAATCTTTGTATGCATCAGAGCACATCTATTCGTGTGTATATTTAATTGTTTTCCTTCCATTAAAACAAGCTCTCTAGGCTGAGATGAAATGTATTAAACAGTACAATGTGACAAATATGCATCTATACTAAGCATACAGTACCTGAAAAAAAGTGGCATTTCTTTTTTTACATCTACGCTATTCTATGACATGCCACAAGAAACTAATTTAAATATTTAGTTATTTTATCTTGCCTCTGGGAGCTTGGATTGTGGTCTACCATGCTCATTAATTTCTTCCACAATGCAGCTTAGCAGTGCAGAAGAGCTTTATGAAATACTGGTTTTGTTGTTTAAAAGCCAAACTTCTGATTCTGTATTAAAAAAATAATGAAGCAGGGTAGTAAGAGAAACAGGATATGAAAATAAGACTGTATCTTGAGCTGTGATATTATTTGTATAAAAATATTTTTTAGCATTCATGATAAAAATGCATAAATATAAATATTTACATATACATATAAATACATATAAACATACATAGGCAATACATAAATACATATAAAAATGCATAAGATTCTCTGAAAAAAAAAGAGAAACAACAGTTGGATGTTAAATATAAAGCAAATGGTTCACAATTTAAGTCATAGCATCAGTTGTAGATTTGGAATTATGGACTTCTGTTTTTTTTTTTTTTTTCTCTTGCACTGATTTGTCCATGTAGAGAAAGTTGCTGCAAGTTCATCCTGTTGATATTTCATAAATGGACAAATAAAGTCCTTCCCATTTGTTGAGCAGATGTCAAATTTACAGAGATCTGGGCTTGGTTAACAGTATATGTAAATCTGAAAAGAACTATTTTAATTTCTACTATTTGAGAAATCTTTTTTGATAATATAAACAGAAATGTTTTCTGTTCATATAACAATACTTTGGCAATCCTATCCTAAGTCATAGTTCACAAGTGCTGTCTTACTGGAAAGAGACAAAAAGGGATTTTCTGAAGATCACAAAGGAAGTTTGTGGTGTAGTAGGAAATGGAAAGCAGATCTCTGGAATGAAAATCCTTGAGCTGTGGGGTCACCCTTTCTCTCTGCATAAGAATGAAGGATAGTTGAAGGCATCTAGTGCCTATAGAAAAAGCAAATTAATTGGAGTGTTAAAGAAAACACTGGTCCCATAAAGCAGGACAGAGTATTTCTTTCTGCAAAGGTTATCTTGGGTAATATCTACTGAAGATTTTATCCCAAGATCTCAGTAGTACTTGTCTCATGTTTTAAAGATTAACTAACTCAAATTCCTTAATATACTGGGCTTGTTAACTTTTTTTGAGTCATGTAAAATTGCTAAATTTTGCTCCAGGTATGTTTTTCAAAGAATTTTGTCAAAATATAGGAAGACATGAATTCTTTTTTTCTTTCAAAGAAAGACCATTTTCTTATATTGTAATTCTAGGCTGATGTTGTATGAATAGAATTGTTTAAAAAGAAAATTAGACTGTTACAGTCTTTTAGATGTTAATCCCATAAAAGCTGCTGCTTTTGAAGTTTTCCCCAAGTGAAATTTCACCTCTTCTAACACACCATTTCTTTTAAGAGAAAAGTAATTTTGTATCAAGCAGGATAAATGTGAAGTTCTTTGTTCTTTTTAACTGTTCTTTTTAACTGTTCTTTTTCAGTTTGTCTAGGTCGTTTTCCATACTAGAGAAGTTTAACCTTAAGGCAATACAGGCACAGATACCTGAGAATGAGTAAGTAGGGAAAGGGAGTTAAATGTGCTCTCTACCTGCCAAGTGTAAAACCATAGGCAGTTAGGTAAGTTTGGGGGCTTTGAGGCAACATTACTTTATGGTAAACGTTAAGCTGATGCTGTAGCTCCAAAATACCTTCCTAGGCAAGGTGGCCAAAGGAGGGGGAGCGGTGGTGTGCCGGAGGACATTGCAGAGGGAGCCCCATGCTCACCCCACTGTGGGCTACAGGCTCGTGCCTAAAGCAGGCATTGCTGCACTTGGGGTTTCAGTAGGGCGCTTGTGAAGCCGCCTGGGTTTGGCTTCAGAGCTGAAGAGCCTCTCACTCATCAGGTAATGCTGATAGACAGTCTGACAAGATCTTGCTTCTGGGAGTGAAGGGGGCTCTTGCCAAGCTCAGGCTCAGCAGGAGCTGTTCTGTTCAAGGGTCTAGCAGGGAGCGAGACACTTTGCTTGTTCAGCAATAGGTGTGTTTTTCATGTGTAAGAGGCAGCATTTAGGAGATCCTAATGAGCTGGGAGCTCAGCAAGAGATTGTGTGAATCAAAAGCTCTTGTTTGTCGCAGCGGCAGATGTTGCTTCTGCGAGCAGCAGGCATGATTGCTGTCTGGATGGGCTTAAGATGTGACAAGTGTTATCTGGCTGGAAATTTGTCATGCTTGACCCCAAGCAAAGACAGAATAAAGCTTGTCAACATAGAGATAGCCTGCAGATACGTCAGCCGGCTTACCATCCAAAATTGCTGTGAGTTTTTTATTTAAAAAAGAGAAGAATGAGAAGCGGTTCAGTTGGTTTGAATCTGGAAGGCTCAGTCAGGCTTAATTGCCCTTAGTTGTAATAACCCTGTGGAAGAAATGGGAGTTTTAGGAATATACTTGTGTCTTTATTTATGACACAGGAATTTTTGTCAGTTGCTTTGGCAAAATAAAAAGTTAAATTCCTCAGAGCTCACCTGGCAGTTTAGTTGAGATTTACATTCTTCATTACTTTTCCTCATCCTTCCCTATTTTTTAGAGTCTCTGGGGAACTATATTTTTCAACTTTTTACTTGGGGGGAAAAAAAATACCTAACTCTATCTGAAATTAGCTTAATAGGTGAAACTCCATATCTTGCAAGTGGCGTTGAAGACGTTAGGCACACCTTTGAAGAACCTGGTTGAGGTACGGTGCACCTGTTGTTTCTGGTTACATTCCCATACACGGAAGACATAAATAATGGAAAAGTACAGCAAAGAGAAGACACTGTTCCTGTTATTCCTTCTAATTCTCACTGATAACTTTGCTCTAGGAGAAGTTCAGGAGTGGCACACCATTTCATCGACTACTGTGAGACCTGGTGAGCTTTTATGGGCAACTGAATGTTTAGTTCTGTTCAGTTGTTCCTGTGGTCCTGAGCTCCTAGTCAAGTAAGCTTTGTTTCTTTTTGTTTTAAAAAAAAAAAATAAATAAAAGAAAGGAAAAAAAGCCAGAGGGAGGGAGATGGGAGACAGGTTAACCATAAAAAGATGTGGAACCTGCACAATAACAGGAGGAGTGATGCATTTCAAATACTGCATTTCAAAGCTGGTAAAATGATAATGCTATTTCAGTCCTTCCTGTAATAGATTGAGATGAAGGTCCCATGTTTCTAGGCAAGAAGTAGATGCTGTGTTTTCAAGGCAGATTGCTCTGCTTCATCAAGCTGTGTCACAGTATTATATTTTCTGTGTTACTTGAAATTTTCTTTTAAAATTTCCAAAAGCTGTAATGAAGGGAATGGGCTCCATGCCAAGAGTCAGTTAAGACTAGTGTTGTTCCCTCTGCTTCTGATTTTGTTCTCCTGTTGTTTTCAAAGATTGTTTTAACATAGGTCTTTGGTGGCGATATCAGAACTTCAGTTTGTCTGCCCTCTAGATGGACTTTTATTCTGGACCTGTTTTGTCTTTTTAAAAAATATATTATTTGCACAGCACATCTCTCCTCCTAGTGATCTCAGGAGTAAGGAGGAAAAATTAAAATCTCTTGTCATTAGAATAACAAATCTCAATGGTTTTTTTGGAGTATTTAGAATTTCACTTGCTCATATGTGGCTGCCATGAAATGGATATTAGAGAAGTGTTCTCTCTCGGTATTTACTTCCATCATAGTTATTTATTGGTAGAGAGGGAGACTGACTTTCCATTGGAAAATTGAAGCTTGAGAAAACTGGAAGCTAGATAATAATAGAAATGCTTTAGTTGTCCTACGTACCCAACATGTTAAACCATACTTAACTTGGTGATTTCTGTCACTTTTAAACTAACATATATGTTGAAAAAGTTTGGCTTACACTGAATAAAACAACATAATGTAGGCTTATGTTAGAGAGAGATTTGAATGCTTTCCAAAATTGATGTAAGAATGTGAAGAATCCTTGTTTTCTGGTTGTATAGACAATTTCATGTCATTTTACGTATTCATTTGGATGTGTATATATATGTGTATGTATCTTGTTGATATACATCAAGATGATGAAATCTGATTAAAGAGTATCAATGACTTACCTTACTGTCTGTTGCCCAAATTAGCAGTAAGTCCTGCACGATTCTTAAAAAATCTCCTGAAATTAATCTCAAGATACCTATGTAAAGATAGATTTTTAAAAATTAACAAGCTACTGGAAAATACATGAAAGACATGAGTCATTAGAGATAGTACTGCAGTACAGATTGAAGCTGAAATCTTATGTTGCTGCTGCCTTTTATATCTAAAGGAAAGAAAATAAATTTTCTTCACATGTCACAGTGGGAATAACTAAACCAGCTGTCCAGTGATGCCACTGCTAGAGAGGAATTAAGTTAATTATTTTGTGATGCTTGTCATAGCTAACAGCAAGTGGATTACAGTGCACAAAAACTAAAAATAACTTCTTCAGGTGTAATAAAGATGAAAGAAATGTCAGGCTCAGTGGTTTTAGTGATGGCTGAATCTCAGAAGACTCAGAGTATTAGGTTTGATTTGTTGTTTGGTTGGGGTTTTTTAAATCTTACTAATTCATTGTTGAGCTTCCCTGAACTTACCTGTATCAAATTAATATGTATTTCACATATAAATATATGTATTGGATTAATGAAAAAAGTACAATTGATGGAACAGACATAGACCATGTGGGAGGAAAGAGCTGGGAAGGGAAGAAGAGGCTTCTTAATGAATATGTTTGCCTATAATTATGTCAACCAGAGACCAGTGACAATAAATTGCTGTATCATATATTAAAAAGGAAGTGACAGGTCTGTGGGGACTTGAACCATCCAGGACAAGAGCAGGATGCTCTAGACAGAACAGTGGGATGTTGGAATTGCTTGCGAAGTGTAGTACAAAAATCTTGTTTTATGTAACAAAAAAAGGTAATTTTCCCCTATCTATTTGTTTAATATATCACAAGAATCTTGGAGATATACAGACATGTATGACTCCCATACTACATTCAGCCTTTTATACTACTGTGAAGTTAAATCATTATGCTGTATTAAATGCCGTGGTATTACAGTCTTGAGTAATTTTTGATGCATCTGTAGGTTACAAGAGTGGAGTGTATAATTAAGCAACTGCCTAGGAGGCTGAAAAATTATAAGGTATGGTTTTTGTTGTAAAAGGCTTCTTGTAATGGAGCTTCTATAATGCAATACTCACCCTTAATGTAAGGCACACCAAAAAAATAATAGATGGCTAAGCTTAGAAAAAAGAAGATAATACAATGAGTCAAGACTATAGGCTAATGCTTTCAAATCTCTCTTGAGTACTGTCCTTGGATTTCAGTGTGGCACATATACTTACCCAGTGTGATTTCCTTCTGCAAGCCCCACCAGAGATGCTATAATTGTTCAAAGAACACTGCTGACCAAAAAGACGAGATCTCAGAGACTAATGTCTTAGAAGAACAGTGTTTTAGAGCGAATTGAAGCTTCTTGACAAGAGCCTTAGGCTTTCTATTTCTGAGATACATAAAGTCTGTAAACAACTTACATATGCCACTTGCTTGGTGCCAGATGCTTGCAGCCAGGTTAGTTGAGTCTTTAGAAGCTCTAGGATAGAAAATATATCCTGGTTTTTTTATTTATTTTTTTTTCACAATGCTGTTGGAGGGCTGAAAAAGGACTGGTCTACGTGAAAGTTGTAAAAGAACACCAGTATGATCCATTAGACCTTTTTTCCCCTTTGCTGTTTTCCATAATAAAGAGCAAATTCTGCAAAAAGTCATAGTCTTCTTTATACATCGGGAAGGGTGTCTATTATGAATGTGGTAGGCTTTGAAAAATAAACATATACATTTGTAGTTTGTTGTGATTCCCTTCACAGCCTAGTGATAGGGCAAAAACTGATGATTGTATTCTATGTCAGAATTTGATCTACATCATTAACCCGTAGGTACCTTCTGAAAAACTTTGGTTTTTTTTCCTGAAATGGTCCAACCAGTGTATCTCATGACTACTCGATGCTGCTTCCATATGTTCTCTTCTACCAACAAAATAGACTCTGTCATAGACTGCATAGAAGAGTGCACAAAAGATTGTACTTGAAAAGCACATATTACGTGTTTTTGTAAGGCAATACTTGACATCTCATCAATGTGAAATATACTTATTTCCTTGCAGCCTTTTCATTTTATGTTTTAGTAATTCACTTTGATGTGAGAAATATTACTTAGGAGTAAGGTTTAGGAGAGTTATTGATGGAAAAAACAGTATCTAGCCTTAAATACAGATTGTGCCTACAAAGAAAAAAGCAACTTCTGTGCCTTACGACAGCCTTGTGAGCCATCTGTGAAATCTGCTGGAAGATAACTTAGGCATGTCTTCCCTTGCATGTGTCCTGAAGATAGTAACTTCTAAAAAGTGGTTGTTTTTAAGGATCATTTATGTAATACAACTCAGGTTACTGAGGTGTGTTTGAAATATGAACCAGTTTGATTCATCAGAGATTTGTAAGTAAAACTCTGTCCAAATT
>VXAK01012095.1:85466-96837 GCA_013399435.1 Arenaria interpres
TTAAAAAAAAAAAAAAAAGAACAGACAAAATCCCTCCGGTGTGTATTGGGACTGAAGGGAAATGGTTGCAATTCAGGAACCCTTGTGTTATAGTGGGCTGTGAAGTTTGGAAAAATACTTTGTGGCATGTGTTGTGTGAAGTTACATAGCGTACATGTTCAGCTGACCCTTTTGGACTAAACAGCTTTTGCAAAATGGTTTGAGAACACAGGAGGCTTGAGTTAGATGATCAAGACTGCCAATGTCAATCCTCTGTTCCTAAATTTAGGATTTGAAAAACTGCAGCTTTGATGTAATGTCTAGTGTCCATATGGAACAGGATGTTATTTTCAATAGATTGCCCTCAGAAAGTGTTTTAATCAGCCTACATTTTGCAGTGTTGTCACTTTAATAAGAAATTAGGAACATGAATCAAAAAGTTTCTTAGATTTATGAGTACTGACATATTCCTACACATGGAAACGTAAAGAAGAGCTTAATTTAAGGTTGTCACTGTATTATAAGATACTGTGTTTTATAAAAGAACCACTGCTGCTTGAAACCATTATTTTTGGAAGAATGGAGAAAATACCCTCCATTACACTTCATCAGACGCTTAGAGTATTAAGGCATGAATTAAGCTGAACAAAGCTTTTACAACTTTTTCGTATGAGTGGCTTAATTCAAAATTTCTGAACAGTCCTGAAAGTGTATAATATTTTGTTATTTATAATCCTTCTAATCACTCCATCACTGCATCAAGTATCTGAAAAAATTAAAAGGTGATGCTTTTACACTCCTTTCCTGTCAACAGTAGTAAATCAACCTGAAAGCAAAATAATTATAGTTCACAATATGTACAAATTATTAGGCTTATTAAAATGCATGAATTCTATAAAAGAACTATGGAAAAAAAATCCAGCTAACACTCAGGTCTTTGGTTTTCAAATTTACATTTGTTGCGCTATTAACTTTCATGTGCAATTTCAGCTTGCTTTGCTTTCAGTGACCTAGAGGTGGGACCTCCATAACCTTGGCTTCAGGTATCTTCCAGATACGTTTCAAGTGCTATATTTCACTACTTGTTGCAGTCAAAGGAGAAAGGTTTTCCTAATGTTAAAGTGTTGACGAACCCCGCCTCAGTACGTTCTTTCCTTCTCTGTATGCCAGAAAGGTTTTATCAAGGTTTGCCATGTTTATAGAATACGTCTATTTAGGTATGCATTGGTAGCTGATAAGAAAAGGAAACTCTTTTTATTCCTTGTACTTTGATGCTCTTTGCTGTAAGAGGCTAAGTGAAAGCTTGAACTTCATTTCCAGTTTAAAAAAAAAAAAGTGCAGCTACAATGTAATATTTACATCTAAATTCAACAGTTCTGTGTGAAGAAATCTTCGTATAATGCTAACAAGGGAAGTAACAGTATTTAAGGTGTCTTTCTGTGTTCTACGTTTCCATTTCTTGTATGTAAAATGCAAGCATCTTTTCGTCTTTTTAAGAGGCAATGGCCTGCTCTTCAGAGGTTAAATAGCAACAAGTATGAGAAAATAAAATAATAGCTTGCTTTCTTCACTGCCATCCTCTAGATTGTGAAGTCTGTCTTACGTTTCCCAACTTCTTGAATTTGGTCTCATGTGTTCTCTTGCTATAATAGGCTAGACTAGGTATTTTGGTCTCCCACCTTAAGGACCAAGTAGGTCCTTAATGTAGGGTTGTTGGCAGTGCCATAGTCTGCAGAGGTGTGCTGAATAGCTGATCAGGGGACTCTTCTGGATCCATCAGCTGTTGTCCTGTTGTCAAGTCGGACACTACTGATGCACGTGGTTTTTTCTGTCCCATATTCCTCCATTGCAGTTTATAATCTGATCAGTCTCTGTCCTTCACGCATAAACTTCAGGGCAGACTCTCCTTTATTGTGTATTTTAACATGACTCCTGACTGCAGAATCCAGGTGTACCACATTTTAAAAGGATTTTACTGTGATAGGGTTGTTCTTGCTGAAATTCTCCTTCAGATAGCTAAATGAAAAGGTAAAGTTAAACCTATGTTTCAAGAGTTGACCTTAGAAAACAATGCGGTTCCGAGCTCCTAGAACATTTATTCTGAGCTGCTCTTATCAGTTTTGCAAAGATTATGTGTTACCTGTCGTAAGTCGCTGCATATTTCATGTCACCACAGGTAAAATCTCCCTTTCTGTATTTTCAAGACATTGTATATTTACTTACTGCTGGAAAGACATTGTCACTTGGAATCCAGTAGTCACACAAAGGTAGGATAAAAAGGCTTAGTTCTCTAAGTGAATGGGTGAAAGAAGAATTTATGTCTTTTGGTCTTTATTTGACAGAAATCAATCTGTGAGATTTTGGCAGTTTGTAATGGTCTTATGTGCCATTAGGATCAGTATGCCATTTACATTGTTGGAATGAGGCTTCAAATGTGAGCTTGTGATAGGAAACTGAAACAACACATTGGTTTTCATTCTGTAGAGACTACGTGTGCTGAGTATAACATACAGAAATAGGGAACTGCAGCTGAAGCTTTAGCTTGACAGAGCTAATAATGACAGAGGAAAATTTGTGAACTAAATGTTCTGTGAAATACTGTGTATTTTACATTTAAATAGCTAGAAGAATTCAGTTTACTTCATGTATAATAATGTAAATGAATATTTTTATTAGACCAGTAAGTAATGTTGGAAAAAACTCACACATGCCTTAAGGCACATGATCTTTCTTGCTAAGAAAGATGCAGCAAACTTCTAGGAAAAAGATGATAAAAGCAATAGTTGTTATTTTAGTTCTAACTATGTTAGTAGTTGGATAGCTTAGAGGAAATAGTGGTTACAGTCTAGAGATGTGTCAGCTGGAGACGGAGGTAGCTATGCCTTTGACTCACTGGAATAGAAATAGAAATAGTGCTCAATAGGGTCAGCAGAGATATAAGACATGAAAAATCCATTTTGCTGTAGCATCAATATCAAGACTTTTGTCAACAGCAAAAATAGCACCCTAGAAACCCTAGCAGAGACCAAAACAAGGCCACAATAACCTTCCATTCTGTGTTGGAATCTAGGTAGAGAAATCGTTAAACAATTCATAAACATACCTTCAAATAAAATGTCCTAGTTCTATTTACTGTATATTTTATACAAATGTAGAGTGTTCAATACTTTTCTTCCCAAAAGGGGACTTAGTAGTTGTGAATTATTTTTAGAAGTTTTTTATTTAGCTGCCATAGAAGTGGCTCCATGGAAAACTGAACTGTATCAAACTTTAATAGAACGTAGATTACTATAGGCTACTGAAGCAAATGATACTGTGCTGAATAAGGATATAGAATCCTTCCTTGTTTCCATTCCCTCTTCTTTGTATTGTAGCACATGCCTATACTTCTGGAAAAGACGGTACCTGAAACGTGTATTAAATTACCTAGACAGAGCAGTGTAATTTCCCAGTATTGTTAAAGAATTTTTAACAGCTAGAAATAATCTGGTCATGTATTATATGTGATTTTTATGATGCCAGAATTACTATTCTCCTGTATGTGAGGTTAAAAAGATATAAAGATCCTTAGCCAGCTGCTGGTATGTTCATCTATGTCTATCTACAATAGTAATCAAGTGATGGCAAATGCAAACAACATACACCTTCAGGACGTCATTATTTTCACTAGGCTACCGTTTTGTGGTTTTGTGGAGTTTATTTCCAAATTATGCATATTTTTTTTTTTCTCATTAATAGCACATTTAAAATTATTTTGTTCCTTTGATTTTGGTAAACTGTATGTGGTGTAAACCAGGTCTGAGCAAAAGGCAGAAAATTACTTAATCGATGTTGAAATTAAGTTCACAGAAGTACTGGTATAAAATGCAAGTTTCAGGTTCTTAAATTTTTTGTGTTGGCTTAGTTATTTTAATATCACAGTAGCTATATTAATTGCTATATATTGCTATATAGTAATTGCTTTAAATATAATAACTACAAAATCTTTAAATGCAAGGATACCTTTGCAGTTCCCAAGCGCAGAAGAGACTGTTACATTTCCATTTATATTTTAGGTTTTAGAACTAGTGATTTTTATGGTGAGAGCAATGTATTGTATCTCAAGGTGTTTAAGGTGCTATTGCTTTGTATTTTAGAAGATGCTGGACTGACAAGCTATGCATAGTAGCAAACGGGGCTAGAGCTGTTTAGTTGTTGGCATGTTTCCTAAAATGCTTTGGCTTATGCAATTATCTCTTTCTCAAAGAGTATTTAGGGACAATTAGGGACAATTTAGGTACTAGCATAGGTCAATGGTAGATCCTGATAACTAGTATAACTAAGGACTCTCTGTTCTGAAACAGAAGAGATTTTAACATTTTGCATGCCAGCCGTGCCACTTGCTCTCAGTGCCATAGAACAGGCTTTGGCACATCTAATGTGCCAGAATTCATGTAAACACAGAGTCCAAAGCTGAAATGCTTCCAGAATTACTTGTGTGGTCTTAGAATATGTTGAAAAAAGCAACGAGTGTAGAATTTCACCATGCACAATACTCCTTCTCCAGCTTTATATGCTAAATTGTAGTGAACTACGTAGCGAATAGTTTATGAAAGAGAAATGTTGAAGTAAAAAAAAAATAAAAATTGAAATTATAATTACTTGAACTATTTTTTTTTTCTGTCATAATCCTAAACCAGAGAATTTCAAAGAAGTACCTAGACCTGGGTTCAGAAATCTAAGCAGTTTAGTTAGTGGAAGTCTGCAACAGATGAGCCATTTATGGGAAAGTTTTTTTTATTTTAAAAATCTTCATGTTTTTTAGTAAGACGGAGAAGATTGCTCACGTGACTTTCCATATACAGCAGTATATTGCAGTTCAAATGAATATGAAAGCTGGTAAGAAGAAAGAATAATAAAGAACAAAGCAGTAAAGCTCTGTAAGGGAGTAGAAAAAAAATAAATGAAACAGGACTGCCTGAGGACATTTCTTTGTTGCTTTTCTTTTTCTGTGTCCAGAAAACTTTTTATCATTATAAATTAAGTATTGTTTTTTATCGTTATCCTTACTGGGGAAAAAACCTGCTGTTTGTGTTGAAGCTCTGCAAAAGTAAATAAACTAAAGAATTCCTAACATTTGATGTGTCTTAGCCAGGTTGCTTTTTTCATGCCAATTTTGAATTTGGACTGTCAGCTTGGACTGTCAGTTAGCTTTTTCTACGCTATAATATTAAGTTTTTATTTGACTGACTGATTTTTTTTGTAAAACACAGTAGATTTTTTAAATAAAGGAATATGACCTAAGCTCTGAAACTTTAATAGTTTTTCCAATAATATTTTCAGGGAAGGGAGAGTTGGAAACTGATTATAATACTTCACAATTCCATTAATTTTTCTGAGATAGACTTAACATTCAAATAAAAGTAAGTAGTAAAGTTACAAGAGGAACAAATAAAACTTGTGAATATAAATAAACCCCTCAATTTATTTTTGCACCTATTGCTGTTCCCTGGCAGGATTGCAGACTTAAAATCCTCATCAACTGCAGTTCACAATTTGAAAAGATTCAGAGGAGTTAGGATTTAACCCAGTGGCAAAATTCCCATTGGCCTTACACCTATGATAGCAAAGGTCAGCTAGGCAGAGATATGAGCTACTCTCATGTGAAGAACATTGTGAGATTTCCTCTCCTTCATATAGTTCACACCTGAGCCCATACTAGGAGTGATTTACAGTGAGCATGAGAACTGCCTTGAAGGGGAAGCCCAGCTCATGTTTATGTTTTTACAGGGTCTCATCTGCCAGGGTGTAAGTGGGTTTGCATATGTTCACTCGCACTCCACATCCAGTGGTCCTAGAAAATACTTAGCCACCCCACCCAGCGATAACAGACAGAAAACTCATGACTTCTGAAATTAATTTTGCTAAATCCACTTTTGCTCTGGCAAGATAATTTAGGATTTAACCTGACATCACTGATCAAACCCATTCAGTAAATAATAAGAAAGAAGAAATGAGCGTTTGTTTGGGTTTTGGGGGTTTGTTGTTTGTTTTTTAGTTTTTTGGTTTTTTTTCCAGGAAGCCTGATTCAGTAATCTATATTCATCACAAACTAGCTGGTTAAGTATAGAGACAGAGCTGCTTAAAATAAACAACATGTTGAACTGAGTGAATATTTTGTGAAGGAAAACTGTTAAATATTTGTTTATGCTGAATTGGGTTGATCGTAAGCTCCAAACATTAATTAAACTTACTTAATGAATTAATGATTTCTTGTGAAGGGGAGTAAGTTAATCATTTAAGAATTCATCTTTATTGTATTCCAGAGTGCCAAAGTGAAGGAAAAAACATTTTGTAACAATTATTAGCAGAATTTGTTTGTAGTGAAATGTTTGGAAACCATCCATGAGCTCTGTTAAATTTCTCATTTTTGTAAACCCCTTTTAACTCAATTAGAAAAAGGTATCTTTAATAAAAACTGAAAAATAGTGGCAGTTTCAGGACAGGAAACTTAAATGTCAAGATCTATGCAATATGTTTGCTAAATTGAAAAATTTTCTAAATTAAAAGTAAGGTACGCGCAGATAAAGTACTTATATTCTATTTATGGGGACTGACTGATTTAAAAAAAAAAACATAATCGAATATACTAGACTTCAGAGATCTTTAAGTTAAAAAATTAATTATAGTAATGCCAGGAGATAAAACTGCAATAAAAACCTTGAAAGTTATATTTCTACCTTTCTTCCTCTCCGTAATGATGCTACAGTGAAAAATCTTTTTGTTCTGTTCTTCTCTGTTCACACAAAGCAAGCACAAAAACGATGCATAGATGTGAGTAGAGACACTACAGAAGAGACATTCTTACTTTTTATATCCTCAACTCTAGATATGCAAGATCTGAGTTCTATTCAAATTTCATTTAGGGGAAAAAAAAAGAAAAAAAGGGGGAATTCTAATTTCACAGAAGGAAGAAGGCTTCATTTATGAAAATTGGAAAATAGCTTCTGCTACTGAAGTCACAATGAAAACTTGTCTGGGAAATGAGCTACCCAGTGTTGACCAAAGTGTAATTTTGATCAGTTCAAGAGTAACAATTGTTGATTGTATACAACATGAACCTAGGTGTTGAACAACTTGTTAGACCTTCCTAGTCTCTCATCATCCATCATCTACTGCATTTGTTACTTGCTTCATGTCTTGAGGTACCAGCTAAAACAAAACACTCAGCCACTACATCATATTGCCTCTTGGTTGATACCTGTAAGCTGGACACGAATGAATATACAGAATAATCAAGAAATATTTTTTTCTTTTTGCTCCAAAATGCTTTAGCAGAGAAGAGGAGCAACTTAGATTTTTTTTTTTTTTTNNCAACTTAGATTTTTTTTTTTTTTTACATTAGCTTCTTCACTTATCATCTTTAAGATTAAGCCTTAAGAATAAGCTTTTAAGAATCCAACAATGGAAAATCAAATTAGGAATACTGCAAGAAATACAAGCATAATGCAAGTCTGATCTTTTTATAAGCATGCGGACTGAATAAGCTGAGAAAGAAATAAGCCAGTGCTGTGAACAAAGCAAGCACTATCTGCTAGCTCTGTTTGTTATGATTGATTTAAATGCCTAAGCATTTTTGGCTGTATTTGTACCTCTTAAAGTATATCACTTAAATGTCTTCCTCTTGTGTTACCCAAATCTTAACATGATTAGCACCTTTTACGCAGTAGGAATCTCAGGGTCTGAGATATCAAATAAAGAGTTCAGCCATTGAAGGCATCTGTTCCCACAGAAGAAGCATTTTTGGTACACTTAAAATGAATTGCCTGATGAACAATTCACAGTATGAAGATTCAGATACAAAGGGCCTGTGCTCCAGGGCTTTGTCATTATTAGAATGTTTCATCATATGCCGTGCATTGCAGTGTATGGAAAGACGAGGCTAAAACACTGATCTTGCAAACATATGTGTATTTAAAATGAAGCATTTGTGTAATTCTGTTGAACTTCTATAAACTGTCATGTTCTTAAAGCTAAGCATGAAAGCATTGGAGGAGGAAACCAGACTCTTAGAGTAACTACGATAAACTATGTATCTGAAAAGTATTGCATTTGAATTGTGAAATTTTTTCATATGTATGTTTCACTACATAAAACTTGAGTGATCCATGGTGTTTCCTGAAACTTTCCTGATTATGCTGAAATTGCATAAGCGAATTAATGGGATACTGTAAATCAAGTTGCAATAAATGGTTTGGCCTTTCTGTTTGCCATTTATAAATGTCTGGTTTGCATTTGCTATGAGAATCATAGATTATAACCCAGTGCACGAAAGGAATTAATAGAATCAAAACTTGATTGTGTTGTGGAATCTCATTGTCATGTTCCCCATGTCAATTCTTGCTTACTGCTGGGTGCTGTGTGTGTTCTCTTAGCAGGTGGAAAGAGTCTTGCCCTACAAGTAACTATTAATGGGCAGATGGAATTTTAAGTAAAGCATGAAGGCAGGGAAAGTTAGACAGTAAGTAGAAACACTTAAGCGAGTACAAATGCTCTGCAACCCAAACTATACAAAAGTACCTTTATGGACAACTGGAGCCCAGTTGTTCAGTGCTCTTGTGTGGGTCCATCTTGCTTTTGTGGATTTTCAGAGTTTATTTTCTGAGCAAAATCTCAGTTTACAAAGCCAAGTATTAGATCTTGGTTACTATGATAAAGCCCACAATATAAAGACCTAAATGAAACATGGAAATTGTATTTCTGTAGAACAGAGAAAAAGGAGAAGAGTGAAGTTTCTGACTGCTGATGTTTCACGTAGGAAGGGAATGACTTAGAAGTACCATGTTACTGCTGCTTGTGTCACTGCTCTTCTCACCTGGTCCCTACTGAGAAGGATTCTTTGGTTAACAATTAGATATTGCTCCAAGGATTCATTCACTTGATTATCTGAAGACTGTAACCAACTTTTCTTTTACATCACCTTACCATTTTGAATTCTTCCACCTGTCCAAAACCCTCTCAGTGTTTACTGCCAATATCCTGGTACAACAGACGTGGGTAAAGGTGAGGGTAACATAACTAAACAGTCATGGGATAGAGGCGGCAGTATGCGTTCTCCAAAGTTATCAGAAGCTCTTCAGGAAAAAATACCACAAATCACAAATAGTGTAGTAAGTCTTGATTCAGAGAAGGGTGCAGAACCTCCTGGTATTTTAATCTTGCAGTTGCTGTTTATTCTCTTATGGTATTGCCTGCCCAGCTTCTGCAAGTACGAGTATGTGGTTTATGTGCCATATAAAACAAAGCTTTTGGATTCCAGTACACTGATTCCCATGTTTAACTTGTGTCAGCACTATGTTTTGCTTGGGTTTGCAGGAAGCGCTGTGACTTGAGCACTTTGACTGTGGTCATGTACTTGACAGTGCTCCTATTTTTCACTCATCAAGTGTGATCAGTGTATGCAACTTGCTGTTTGTACCGCAGTCAGAGTTTCTTCTGCTAAGCTTTCTGCTGTTTTGAATTTGTAATCCCTCTGGACATCCTATGAAGCATAACTCTAATTCATCTTCTGGATAGTTGTCACTCGATTTTACAATTTTTTACTGGACAGCTACACTTTTGAAGTTGAGTGGAAATACACATGCCACATTGTCTCATCTCAATCTTAGGTTTTGAGATTCATTTGGCTTGAAGTCATGTGTCTTTCAGAAGGGAAAAAACCCTATGTCATCAATGTTTAGTATACAGTATGGAAGCTTAGAATGTGGAACTCACTGTAAAGTGGTTTTTTATCACCTATGATAAACTATCTTAGTTTTATAATGAAATAATATCCTGTAGGAATTTTGAGCCTAAGCCTTAGGACATAAGGAAAATCATATATATATTTCCAGTCTAGATAATGAGAATGATCGAATAGTGACCTCAAAAATGCAAAGGTTGCTTGTCAAATACTACAGAAAGAAACTGCTTAAGTTCAAAGAATTTTAAGAACCTACTGACTCCACAGGTTTTACTATATAAGTAACTCAACATAATTTTATCAGTAAATTAAAGACAGAGCAAATGCCTGAAAACTGAAATAATAAGAGGTATTTTTTTTCCTTTGACTCATATCCCTTTGTTTGTTGCCCTAGTTAACCTTATTCCCTTTACCAGTGATGTCAGTTGTCATGTTTTCATTCTTCCTGTCCTTCTAAAAGGCCAGTTTATAACAGTGTGTACACTAAGGTTTTCTACAAAATAATTTTCTCCTTTAAAATTCTTATGGACACTTACTGGAATGAGAATGCGACGTATTCCTCACTGAACTCCTATTGGTTATGTAATCTTCAAAAATCACTACTTGAAATACTGGTCTTGTAAGAGACCACTTGTTCTTAGTGGAGGAAGAAACTCTGGTGTTGTGAAGGAAAGAGAGAATGATACAAACAAAAACTGGGACAAGGATTGGCTTGTGACAGATGGAGACGAAAATAATGTGTTTAATTCAAAGCCAAAATAAATAAGTGAGGAAAAGCAACATGTAACCAAATGTTAAATCAGTGTGTGCTACTGGAAGCTCTCCTGTGGTTCTAAACTTTTTTTTTTGTCCTTTTATCTACTTGTTTATATCACATCTTCATATCTGCATATTTTGTGCTAAGAATCACCTTAGATTAGGTGATTAGGTTTAGAAATTACATGTTATGTGTTAGATACTGACATAATCTAGATGATACACCTCAGTTTTTTCTTTAACTTTTCTTTAAAAGCAATTAAGAATCGACAAGTGAAATTAGAACCTCTATACAGCTTTTAAGTAAATTAGTTCAATAAGCTGGAAAATATTTTGGTGTTTGATGAATCACAACTCAAACTGTGGGATAAATGCCGTTAAATATCAAAAATGGTATAAACTATAGCCTAGGTCAGCAGACAGTAAAATGTAGTGCACATTATTAAAATTCTTTTAAATTCTTTTCTTAAAAAAAACCCCCACATTGTTACTGGGAGGTTGAGAGAACCTAAATTATACTCCTGTTCTGTGCAGGAATGTTCTCCAAATGTCTCTTTTTGCAATAAACTATTGTTTCATTTTTTAATTTTATTTTGCTTTGCTCCTTTGTTTGTATGCTCTCCTCATTTGCCTTGATACTTTATTCTTTTTGTTCTGTGTTTGCTTTTCATTCTTCTCTATAAAGCAAACAGCATGGGATATAGAAAACAAACTAGAGAAAAATAAATACTCTGAGCATTTGTCTTGAATTATTGAGGAGCATGAAATTATATTGTCATTCATTTGCTCAATAAGAACTGAACAGAGAAGAGTGTCGTGTTCTCATATTTCTGATCAGCCCCAGACTGTGCACAAGTGTTGCGGGTTATACCAGCAGGAAATCATTCACAACTTCTGTCCACAGACTTTTCTCCT
>VXAK01012096.1:1520-19930 GCA_013399435.1 Arenaria interpres
ATCTATATCTATATCATCTATATCTATATCATCTATATCTATATCTATATAGCTATATCTAAATCTACATCTATCTATATCTATCTATATCATCTCTATCTATATCTAATCTATATCTATATCTATTTCCAATGGGTATAAATTTAACTTTTCTCTCTAAAGCCCTCCGTTGCTTTCTGCTGCCGGTGGAACAACTGGGAATGCTGGTTTCGGTGGGGTCTCTCCGGGTTTACGCGTGAGCGGTTAAATATATATATCTATCTCCCCCCCCCTAGTAAAACGAGTGGTTATATATGTATAACATAGTAAAATGAGTGGTTCTATACATCCACACACGGCAGTAAGTGCCTCTACGTGCAGCAAAGTTCTTTATCGGTAACTCTGAACCAGAAGGAAACCCGGAGCAGACGTTTCCCTCCCGTTTTCTGCTCAAGGGGCGCTTCAGCAGTTGTTTCACTGGAAACCTTGAAGGGACGGGCACCGGGACCCACCTGGCAAGTTCTTTCCTCCCCGGAGAGACGTGTTGAGCCCCTGCCCAAAGATTATTCTCTCGCTCGCGGTGTCCTTCCGTGGCTGGGGATAGGCTGAACCTCCCCTCCTGACTTCTTCCACCCCAGAATAAGGTTTTGTTGGTGGTTTGGGGTATTTTTGTGGTGGGTTTTTTGTTGCTGTTGTTGGTTTGGTGGTTGTTGTGTCGGGGTTGTGGTTTTTTTTTTTCCTCAATCTGCCGAGCGCCGTGCTAGAAAGGGCTGGCAGGCTAATACTTGAGCGCTAGAAAGCTCGGAGCGTTGGGTTACAGCTCGCTGAGCGTCTCCAGCGGGGAACAAATCCAGAGGGCTTTCGTTGTTGGGGAACACGCTGCAGTTGCTGACAGGTTTGAACGGCGATTTCTGGTTTTTCCTGGTAATTAACGTACCTAATGCCCCGGGAAGTCCTTGCTAAAGGAAGCGTAGCATTTTGTAAACAGATTTCCCTACTGCCATACGTCGTGCCGGGGGGAGTGTTTGGGCAGGAGGGTTCGATGTAGCGATGAGGAGGCAGAAGAGAGAGGCGGCGCAGCCATTTGGGAGCTGGTGGCCCCGGGAGAATGAACGTCTCGCTGATGGACAGGGGCTGCGGGTGCGGGTTCAGACTCCGAGGGTTTGCCAGGAGCTCTTTGCAGGGTTCTGGTGGAGGACGGGGTGGAAGCGTAAAGCACCGCGCTGCCTACCCGTCTGTCTACACACCGTTCCTGGAGGGGAGGAACGTGCCTCATGGATTCGCCGAGGTTGCGTGGGCAGAACTTGAAGAAATCTTGCGACCGCCTTCGTCCCGCTGTTCGGGAAAAAAACCTTAAGGATACGGGGTTTGCAGAGGTTCTTACAACGGGATTGAGATTTGCATTTTTTTCTGGTAGATGAACGGTTTGAATGGTGGAAGATCCGGTGCTGGAGCTGGGGAGCACATTGTGTGAGGCAGAGGACAGCACTCCTAAACCTCCAGCCCACCACTGGCAGTAGACCTGGCTCCCGTGTTGGCAGTAAATCATGAGAAGGTTTCCTGCCCAGCCCTGCTCTTATCTGTCGTCTGCTACTGAAACCATGACTTTTATTAGTTACACCAAATTCTTCTTCTTACTTCTGGCAATAAACAGGGAATCGATCAGGATTTGGTGTGCAAAGGAGCTGGAGCAGCCCCTGAGCTACCCCTCTGCCCTCGTGAGACCCCACCTGCAGCACCGTGTCCAGCTCTGGAGTCCTCAACGTAGAAAGGACATGAACCTGTTGGAACGGGTCCAGCGGAGGGCCACGGAGATGATCAGAGGGATGGAGCCACCTCTGCTGTGAGGACAGGCTGAGAGAGCTGGGGTTGTTCAGCCTGGGGAAGAGAAGGCTCCGGGGAGACCTTAGAGCAGCCTTCCAATATCTGAAGGGAGCTCCAGGAGAGCTGGGGAGGGACTCTTTGTCAGGGAGTGCAGGGACAGGACAAGGGGTTTAAATTGGAAGAGGGGAGATTTAGATTACATATTAGGAAGAACTTCTTTGCTGTGAGGGTGATGAGAGCCTGGAACAGGTCACCCAGAGAAGCTGTGGCTGCCCCATCCCTGGAGGGGTTCAAGGCCAGGCTGGAGGGGGCTTGGAGCAACCTGGGCTGGTGGGAGGTGTCCCTGCCCAGGGCAGGGGGGTTGGACCTGGATGATCTTTAAGGTCCCTTCCAACTCCAACCATTCTATGATTCTGTGATCGCTGAGTGCGGCTGCCGTGCCCAGGGGGTAGATCCATCGCTGCTTAACACTCTGCAGGGCTGCTGGCCCCAGGCTGATAGCCCAGGGGTGCTGGCCCACGGGCGATAGCCCAAGAGGGGGCTACCTCTGGTGCGGGTTCTCATGCCCTCGTGCCAGGCTGGGATCAGCATCGCTGAGGAGCGGCTGTGGTGGGAGGGGGTCTGGTGGGGGCCGGCGAGTGAGCCTGGACCTGGCCTGAGGGAGAGGGGAAAAAAATGTGGCGGGGATGACTGTGCTGCTGAGAGTCACAGAAATGGGGAAACACAAACAAAAAACCCGTCGGGTTCATTGGGCCTCTTGCAGACAGAGATGATATGAGGCATGAATGGAGATCACAGAGGAGGAAAGTAAGAAAAAAAAAAAAAAGAGCTGCTGGGATGTCTGAGTCATCCAATTTCCCACTGACATACATAGCTTAGTGTTTTCACAACCACCTCCATGGAGCAACGAAGTTAGAACCTAATTCCAGGGGCCCTGGAGTCACGGCTCTTCCTCACCGTCGTCTGCTCGGGTCCAGCTACCAGGACATCCCCCTGGCCAGCTACGAGGTTGATGGTGCCGTTGGTTCAAGCACCAGGCTGGGTGAGCGGGCAGAGGAAAGGGGCTCTGCCTTCATCACAACCCTCCATTTGGATGGAGACCACCCCCTGGACCAAACGCACACCTCGAATCAGCCCACCTGACATCAGCACGTAACCGGTCAGCTGTGTGCTTGCAAAGAAGGGGATTTTTGGTGGGGTTTGGCGGGTGATTTTTGGTGGAGGTCAGGCTGGGGAGGGTGAAATGAGCTCACGGATCGTCACAGCAGCGCTGGGGGACTTGGGCTGCCCATCATCTGTTGTGCCAGTCCAAAGCATCGTGTGCTGCAAGGTTGTTTTGTGCTTCCGCTGAGAGCAGGACAGAAACCCAAATAATTACTGGGAAGGACAAGGTTTCCTATTTACTTATTAGTCTGGAATGGAAGGCTGAAAACCCTTGGCCCTGTATTTGTCTTTAGAGAAGGGAAACGAACACCTGTCTGCCAGCAAACAGGAGCCGTGTTGATTCACGCGCTGGGGTTGTGCTGATAAATGCGGAGAGCCGTTCTCCGACGTGAAAGGCAGCTCAGGGTGCGAACTCCTTCCATCCTGCTGTGGGTCACGGTGCGAGCGGGAATCTCAGCACAAGGGAAATCCAGAAGTAGCTGTTCCCATCTCTCTGGCTCTACTGGACATGGCGAGGGGTGCCTGAAGGCACATCTGGGATTCCCTTCTTCCTTGGATTTGTTCCATCTACATGACATCGGGGAAGTGACTTGCCCACAGGCAACGAAGGGTTCAGAGAATAGAAGGGACTGGCCAGGGAGGCGTGCAGTGGTATGGGAACTGGGAGAAGTGGTGTTCCAGCCTGAGATCCCAGTCCTGGTTTGGGTAAATCATGCACAAGTGATACTGGGCTCCAGGCATTGTTTGCCTGGGCTGGCAAGGAAGGTGGAGGATAGGCTATAGATTTTAATGCATTTGGCTTGTGTCTCTCTTTTTTTTTCTGATTGTTATTATCCTTATGAGTCTTAATTTGCTCCAGGTAACTCCCTTTTCCTACTCTTCTCAAGTGGCTGACGATATTTTAGCAGTTCTTTGTTTGTAAGGCAAGTTCCCCATATGTCTGGGCAAAGCACAAGGCGTCTTTGCTGGGTTTCCCTTCTTTTCTTCGGGCTGTGCCCTTCGGGAGAGGTCACTGATACCCGGGTGTGTACATTATGGTTATACAAACACGGCTCGGTGTCTCCAAAATCCTCATTCATGTTCTTCGTTGTCAGAACCACCACGCAAAGCCGCGTTGTAACTCGGCCAGTTACAACTCGGCCAGCCCTTTACGAGGAGGGATGCAAACTGGCCAGGCAAGATGTAAAAACTCCCTGAACGCTGGGAAACTTTGGGATTGGATCTGATTCCAGATCTGCGTGCCGCAGCAGGAGCCCAGATCTGCCCTGTGCTACTGATGTTAATTAATTTCACGCTGTTCTCCAGCTGGATACGATGCCTTGACGTTGTTTTTGTGGTTTCTATCGGTCCCGTTCCAGTAACAGAAAATGGGCCGCGGGGTTCCTCTTCTCTGAATTGCCCCGTGAGAATGGGCTGGGCGACATCTGTCCTGCAGCGCTTTGCAGTGGCGAGTAAAAGCCAGCCTGGCAATGCGGCGGGGGGAGCCGAGCCCCCCGGGAGAGGGACCGTGCCTCCCGCTGCAGGCAGGGCAGTGCCAGGGCTGGTGGTGGGATGCTGAGCTCCGAGCCCCTCCCGGGGAGAAAACTCTTGAGTCGCTCTGTGAGAACGTGTGAGCGTATTTTGTAGAATCACAGAATGGTTTGGGTTGGAAGGGAAGTTAAAGAGCATCTGGTTCCGTTCCACAGCCCCTTGGGTTTTGTTCGGGGTTTTTCTTTCTTCCTTTGTAATTGGGAACTATTTGGGATCTTCCATTTAACACTGGACTTTCAGACAGATACCTCTTTCTGACCTATCAATAAAAGGGTTAATGCTGCAATTCCCACGCTCGGACTCAGTCTTAATCCCCTCTCTCCTGCTTTGGAGCATTCATGGGTTGTGCCTGGAGTAAAGCAGATGCCCTGATGGAAATTCCAGGCGGAAGAGGATTTCTACAACGCTGCGGATCTCCTGAACTACTCCAGCCTTTCAGTAAATGGCAGATCCAGCAAGGTACAGAGCCTGGTAATCATTTCAGCAAAACCATTGCTGAATCTGCAATGTTTTACAAAACTGTCTTCTCTAAGAACCCGAAAAGCTGTAGGGAGTTTTCCAAAGATATTGCTGAAGTGCGCCCTGCACCAACAGAGCCTTTTCGAGCGGATTATGTGCGCAGAGCAGGGTTGCTTTTCCCCTGCAAGAGCAGAAGCAGACAGTCCTCAAGGGCAAGCTGCTTTTTTTTTGTGTGGTTTATTTCTCCAGATCCAGTGAATTTGCCACCAACCCGCACTTTGCTGGGATCTCTGTGAACAGCGGAGACAAACTGTTGGGTGCTGTGATCTGAGGGCTGCGTGACGCGATGCCACCGCCCGCTGCCAGACCATAACCGAGGGTTCAGCTCCGATTAATTTTCTGGCTTTCCATCTGAGTGCACACCTTGATGGCTTCTAGAGTTTGTCACCTTGAGTCTCATTCACCCTCCCCCATGACTCATTCCTGCCTTGAGATCCGTACAGGTGCCTGGAGGCATTTTTCTTCTTTCTGAATCTGTTTTTTTTTCCGGGTAATATTTAACTGCTAATTATACATCCTTCCCTCCCGCGCCCCCCACCTGGGTGCTCCCAGGAACACGGAGAGTGGCTGGACCCTTATCAGTGTGCAGTGGGTAGAGCCATGTAATTGCAAGCCGAGAGCCCGGACCGGGTCGTGTTTGGGGAGCCCGTGTGGATTCAGGGCTCCTGCGATGCTTTGTACCTGCAGCAACAACCGTTGCTTTCCAGTGCGTGACTGCGGGTGGATTTTCTTCGCCCGTTGTGGTGGTGAGGCTTGTAAACCACCAGACGGCATTTTTCATACCCATTTCCCATTTTTCATCAGAGGTTAATTATGCTGCCAGGCACTGGTGGGAGCTGCTGCTCAGAAATGTGGTTCTGCTAATGCCTCTGTGCTCGGAAGGGGCTTCCAGCTCCTGCTGAGTGTGGATGAGCTGAGAACCAGCCTCAGGCATTGTTCTGTACTATGGATTGGCTGTCCCTCATGTCCCTCGTGTTGATTTTCCTGGCTGAATTGTGTGCATATGAGCTGCCTCCAGCACAAAAGCAGCGTTTCTGGGATGCAGCGGTTTATCTCCGCCGATTTGCTGTAAAATTTCATACAGAAGTGCATCCGATCCCTTCCAGACAGCGTGGGGCTTATGGCACGGGGGATGTATCCCCCGTTTCCAGACGTGCAGCCAAACTCTGAGCTACTGAATCTGTGCAGCGATGGCTGAAATGGAGGATGGCCAGATACCAAGGGATAGAAAACCCTCAGTATCTGCTCAGACAAAGCCTTCTGGTGGAGGAACACATCTGAGGGGGAAAAAAAAAAAGAGATGTATGATCTTCTTGACACAGCGCAGAGAACTGTGAGCTAGCTCCGGTCCCAAAGGAGGTAGAAATCACTGGTGTGTCATGCTGTGCTGTTACAAAGGGCTTTTCCGCAAAAATAGGAGGCATTACGGACGCTGTCTGAGCCTTGGAGGCCGCCTCATGGACCTGGAAATCGGTGTGCTCCATCTGTGAGTTATTTGGCTCTAAGTCTTGGGACGTGGGTCCGTGTTGCGGGAAAGGAAGGAATCCTTCCTCCGAAAAAAAAAGAGCGAGCAGGGTACTGCACCTCTCCCGCTTCGTTGTAGTAAGGTGGATCCCGGGACACTGCTTATTTGCCAGCCCTTGGTTGCACCACTCGTAGCTGGTTACTTTAGCATCTCGTGTGTGTACAGCCAGAAGTTAAAAATGTAGAATAAGAGCCTTCTAATATTAATTAAAAAAAGCTGCCCACAAAGGAAAGCCTCTAGCATTCCTTTCAGGAATAAGCTGCAAAATTGCTCCCAGGTTTCTCTTGATACCTGACACCTGCATTGCATGTAAAGGGTGGTTTTGTTTTAAAATGTTATTCCTTTTCCTCTTAAATCAATCACTTCAGCCTAAATAATAATGAAGGAACTTGGTCTTCTGCAAATGCAACCATTGGACCAAATGATTTCTTGTAAATGTCTTTTAAAGAGCCTTACTATATCATCACACCACATTAAATAGACCGTTTTCTTTTGGATGATGTATTAGTTTAAAATTTCGGTTTTGTCTAGAATTTCTGGATGGAGGAGGCGGTTTTATTGTGTCCCGACACCCACAGGTCTGCTTGGAAACTTGGACCAGTGGTAAAGCGTGCCTGGGTCCAGGGTGGGAAATCCCAGACAACTGGCCAGAGCTAGTGGGAAGCTCCAGATGACACGTACGATATTTATCAGTGAAAGTGAGGGAGTTAAGGGGCTTTAAAAGTACAAAATTCAACAATAGGTATCTCAGCTCAACCTGACAGACCCCCCTGAATAGCTCGGGAGCTGGAGGTTCCATTTGAGCAGCACAAGGTCTGAGCTGCAGGAACCTCAACCACCAGCGTGGTGGTGGTGTTGGTGGCACGGCAGGGTTTTTCCATCTGAAGTTCAAATCCTGGTTCTGACATATATTTCACAAGTTTTCTAATGCGCCTGTGCCTTAGATCCTGGCCTGTAACCAGTGGGAAAATACCTCTGGCTTGTTTTCCTTCCCCATTCTGGCTTGTCTGCATAGACAGAACTATCCTGAAGGATCTGGAGTGTTTTTTATGCTGTGAACGCGCTTTGCTGAACGTGGTGGAGTCGCTGCAGTTCCTGTGAATAAGTGCATTCACACCGAGGGAGAGGAGAAATGTGTGTGGCCCAGCATTTTAAGGCAGAAAAATTCGAATTGGGAAATCAGCAGTTCACAGTCCGGTTTAGACATTGCTCCTGGGCAAGTCGACGACAACGTCTGTCTGGTTCAAATTTCCAGGCTTTTGAAACCTTCCTCGGTGACCTGTCTTCACTTCCTCAGTTCTTGTCCTCTGTGTGAGCCTCTGTGAAGACAGAAGCATCTTCCTCTGTGAAAATATAAGCCACGCAGGTAGAATTACTGTTTGTTTTTTTCCTTGGTGCTGCTACTGCACAGTAGAGTTGCCGGCAGTTTGTGTAACTTTGTCTTGGCAAGGAAGTGAAACGCTTTAAATATGTGTTTTAACAACAGCTAAACCTGGAGAGTTCATGCCAAAACCTAAGACAAACGATTATATAAAGGTGCTGGTCTGACATGAGGACACGTAGGAACACAGGGGCTCCTCACGGAGCGGGTTGTTTGCCCGAGGACATGTTTATGCCTCAGCTCCCACCAGCTTGAGCTTGGGTTCTTTTCCCCTTCCCCTTCCTCCCTCTTAGAGCCTCTCAAAGTAAATTCAGGCACCTTCAGGTCTCACTGAAGCTCATTGTGCTCTTACTACTTTCTGAAGTTACAGTTTGCCTCAAAGCCCCGGCGGTGTTCCCGGTTCTCGTGGCTCAAGGTGAGCGCGGGAGCACGTGGCTGCGGCCGTTGGGATGGAGGACGGATGCTTTGCCGGGTGACGGGGAGCTGAAGCTGAGTTTGTGACTCTTAAATATAAGCCGGTTTCCTTTCCGCGCCGTGCCGTGAATGCTCAGTTGATTCCCCCGCTGCTGGAAAACAGCAGGGAACAACGAGAAATTGCAGGTTCAAACCCCTGGGCGTTTGCTGTGGTCAGACCCGGCAAACCTTCTGGCAAAGGCAGGGAAGGTCAGGCTGCTCGGGTGGAGGAACGGAGCTGAAGCACCATCCACTTCCTCTGGGGTCCGCTCACAGGCCAGGTCCTCGCTCTTGAGCCCCGTTGCTTTTAGGAAGGGAGAAAAACTCTGGACTGACTTAGAAGGATTAACTTCTCCTTTGGATGGGAGTTACTTGGCTGCGTAGGGTGATGGGTGAGCTGAACTGAGCCCAAATGAATCACAAAATGGTTTGGGTTGGAAGGGACCTTAAAGCCCATCCAGTCCCAGGGACACCTCCCACCAGCCCAGGTTGCTCCAAGCCCCCTCCAACCTGGCCTTGAACCCCTCCAGGGATGGGGCAGCCACAGCTTCTCTGGGCAACCTGGGCCAGGCTCTCACCACCCTCAGAGTGAAAAATTTCGTCTTCTAGAATTTCTGCTATACAATGCAGACATCAAGCAAACCAGCACTGGGTTTTGTTGTCCCAGTTCTTAGTGGTTTTTGTGATTTAAGACCCTGCTCTGCAGACGTTTTTGGGAAGGGAATCAAGTCCCAGAGCAGCAGAGCTGACAGTCAGCGCTCTTCCTTAGACCTGGGTAAGTCAGGAGAGAAAAATCACCTGTTTTCCAGCCTGTGTTTGGCCGCAATGTAAGATGAAAATCCGATCCGTGCAGCAGCGCACTTGAAAGGATGAATTAATTCTCTAGTTGAGCTTCTGGCTCAAAACTAGTGTATATTACTGCTGGAGAAACAATAGCTGATTTTGTGTCTAGTTTAAAGCCTGCAACACAGCTTGATGGGGTTTTTTGGGTGGCAAAGCACTGAATTTGTGTGTCTCCTAACCAGCACCTGCCTCCCCTGGCAGGGAGTTGGCTCTCGAAGTCCAACTCTCCTGGAAAAACTCCACCAAACCCCTCTGTTCCCCGTCACCCTTCTCCTGCCACCGCCAGGAGCCGCCTGACGGATGATCCCCGACCCCCATCTCGCTGCGAATGAGCGCGGCCATTCAGCTTGGAATTCGGCTGGATAAATGGGGGCATTGCTACCGCTGGCCAAAAACAACCCCTTCGCTGTATCTGCGAAGGTGTTTTAGATGGAAACGTGCCCAAAGCTTAACTTCACGGAAACATTTCCAGCTCCATAACACGGGGGACGCAAAAATAACCGGTGGTGTGTGCCCCCAGCCCCGGCCTGGAGAACTCCGGGTGAATTAGTGCTCTCAGGTGTGTGTGTGTGCACAGGGGAAGTGCACACCGTGTGTCATAAAGAAAGAATGTCCTGCGATTGCTGTATCAAAGTCCATTTCTTCTCCTCTCCTATCTAGTTTTTATTGAGCCCTCTCGATTTTCCAAGTGTTTTTCTAAACGGAGTAGGGTCCAGCCTGCAGTACCCTGGAATCAGTGGGTTCCCATGGATTTTGCTGGACTTTGCCGGGTCCTCGAGTCTCGCAGCACAAGCTTGGTCAGGTGAAACTCCGCTGATTCACGGGCGAGGAATGGAGCCGGGACTTGCTGGAGGTAAAACAGCACAACTAAGGACTGGTACCTCCCACCCTGGCCTCAGACACAGACCTTGGACCTTCTTACTTGCTCTATACCATGCAAAAAAAAAAACAACCCCAAAAAATTGCCGCATTTTTCAAATTGCACCTTAGATTGTTACACCCGGTCGGGTAAATTCAGCCTCCTTGTAAACAGGCAGTTTCACTGACAACAATAAAAATTCTTTGGTTATAGGTGACTCATGCACAAACAGCTCACCGTTGCCAAGGTGGTTTGAACCAGATAGAAGTTACTCAGTATGAATATTACATGGCTTAATATCTAAATATTCAGCCTGATTTATTTGGGATTTTTATTTTAGTAGCCAGAGGAGGAGAAAAACGCTTGTGTAAAACTGGAATTGGTGCTCTCCCAGTCAGGAGAAACAAGGTAAAGGTTGGACGTGGCTTTTTCTGAATTGTGTCCGTAGTCAAAATACTCGCCCAGCCTTCCCCAGCCTCTGGTGTGACGGGGAGGCTCTTCGGCCTCTGCTTCTCCACGGTACAGCCTTCACCGACGCCGTTTCAAACGGATGGGTGGGGAAACAGATGGGGACAGCGCTGTCACCCGAGCTTCGGTGCCTCTCACAGGTTCCTCCAAGGCGTGTGTCAGTGCTCTCGCTGTGCCCAACGATAAGGCTGGGCAAACTCTAAACACAAAATATTTCCTTCAGCAGGGAAAGACCTACGACTACAGTTGAAGATCACGTTGCTGCATTAACTCGGTCTTGGCTAAACAAAGGAATCATTCAGTCAGAGGAGAATGACCCAGTTACAGACTTGAGACAGTTATTTTTTGATATTTTTTAATTTTTTTTTTTTTTTTAAGGAAAAACCCTCAACCTTTTTAACTTAAGGGGATGGAAGTATTTGATGAATTGACCTTGCAATTCTGATCCTTCATACCCAGGCAGACACGGACCATTTCCCTCCCTGCCAGTGACTGACCTCTCTCATTCCTGATCCATCCATTAGCAGAGCCTCCCAAATACACACGGCGTGTGGACCCAGCTACTGCCTCCCGCCCCAAAATACACCCTGCCTGGGTGCCCCTTGCCTCCCAAAACAGCACCTCACCACCACCTGTGTTCTATCTGATGGATGCTACTTTGCAGAAACCTTTGGGAAAGCTTTGCTAAGGGGGGAAGGGAAGGGAGGCTGCGATTCTCTTATTATCAACTGATTTCTACCCAGTTAATAATCCCCTGGGTGTTGTATATCTTGTGCTTTAATTTTTAAACCTGCTAAGAACATGCCACAGATCCACGGTATCCCAATGGAGTATAAGAGAGAGCAGGGCAGAGTCCTGGCTGGTTCTACTGGGCAGCATCTGAAACGGGCAACTCAATTCCAGTATCAGGTGTTGAAGAATAATTTAATTTTCGTTGGATAGTTAGAGGGTGTTAGCTCTCTGGATCCGGGAGCTGAAATGGTTTCAGAGGTCTCTTTGAAGTGGTTTTCACACCCTTCTCAGACTGAAGGAGTCTTTTAATGGCTAAGGTTACCAGTCACATTGAGAAAACATTTGGAAAACACTTTTAAAATCAGTAAACATACAGGCTGCTCTTTCTAGATCTAGTTTTACCCTGCCGAAATGCAGGAGCAGGCATATTTTCAGCTATCCACCTGCAGCCCTGTCCTCTCCCAGTAACAGACCTGGGGTGACACTGGTGTGAGCGACGGACTGGTCTGAACTCATGTCAACTTTCTTTCAGAGTCACGTTGCAATGTATTTTTCCTGTCACGGGATAGCTGTTGTTTGTATGTAACTTTTGGAGCTTCAGGTTATGGGGTTAAATGGGTTTTTTTTTCCTCCATGATAGATGAATGAAGCTACTTTAAATTCTGTTCTATAAGAATGTTTTTAAACCTTTCCATGCTGACTTTTTTTTCCTTCCTTAAAGACATATTACTCTCCACACTGATTACTCAGTGATCTGAATCTCATAACCCAAGATGATATTCTAAAATCATAAAACATTTAAAATACATATATTTATCCACAACTTCTATAACAGCAATAATGTATATGTAATAATGCATTATTGTGTTTATATCTTATTTTTTCCTATTAATTCTGAGCAGTGCATACTGTAAGGCAAATTGCTCACGACTGGATTGTAGCCAAATTTCCATCGACTTCAGCAGGGCCAGATTTTCACCGCCAAGAAAATACGAAGAACCCCAGTTCAGTGAGTCTCCACTTAGTGAGCTCTGAATCTTTAATGGGTTGTTGCCTAATTATCACTGAATTATCGCTGTTAATGTTTTATGAACTCACTCTTCTTACTTCTTTTCTTGTAGCCGAATCAAAATGACGACAGCCGCACCACTGATCAATAACACTCAGCTCTCAGTAAACGTGACCATGAAGTCTCAAGAACAAAGTCTCTACCAAAGTAAGAAAAGTAGTGGGGTGGTGGCTTTTTTTTTTTTTTAAAATGGACCTTGAACTTAGGAAACTTCAAACAATGCAACGACAACTTTGTAAATAAAGACTTTTTTTCCCCTTTCTGCTTTCCTGCTAGGTTCTGGAGCAATAGTTGCCGCCATCGTAGTAGGAGTGATTATTATTTTTACAGTGGTTCTGCTCATACTGAAAACATACAACAGGTACGCGGCCAAGTTCTGTATTTGACTAAGGTGAGCTGGGATGAACCAAAATCAGTTGGGTGCCCTCTCATCTAGCAGACCATTTCGATATTTATTGCTGAAAATTCCTAAGAGAAAGCAAACTGTAATGTGCTTGATTGAAGTGCCCTGAATCTCTGAATTGCTAGGAAGCAGAAAGAGGTTCTTGGTGGAGGGTGCTTGATGGAAGCTCTTTTCAGGGCTTTCTGTTGAGATAGGAAAGGTCTGCTGTGGGCATCAAGGCTGCCCAAGAGGAGCTTGATGTCTCACTTTTGAGGGCATTGGGTTAGACTCGAGACGCACTGACTTGTCAGGTGGTATCTTTGGGATGAAATCCTGGCTTTTACTGACTTTTCAGTAGCTGTTCAATATAACCTGCTTCCGCAGGAACCTTCCCAATACCAAGAAGAGACCCAGCATGTGCCAACCCTGGTGACAATTTCATTTTTACCTTTTCAGGCGCATGAGAGTGAAGCGGGAGCTGGAACCCAAAACTGCCAAACCAGCAATGCCACCGGCGTTAGGGCAGAACAGCCACAGCCTGTCTCAACATCCCACCGTGACCTTCATACCTGTGGACATCCACATGCAGAACAGATAACTGGGAACGTCCGGCCTCCCTGCAGGGGAAGAGAGATGGAATTCTTATTTACGTGGACCTGGGACTCCTCAGCAAAGCGATGCTGCATTGAGAACAGCAATGAGCTGTTATTTTTGTCTATAGATTGTAATTAATCCTGCTTTCCCGCTTTGGGAGGAAAAATAAAAGGTCTGGACACTTTTTATATGGCTGAAATCAACTGGTGGAGGCAAAGAAATGGTCTGAAATGCAGTGAGCCTTCCTACAGAGCTCTGGGTGCAGAGAGACCGAATAAACCAAGCCCATTCCTTGGAAGAGAAGATGCACACTCAGATTTTGTGGAGCTTTTACTTACTCGGAGAGTTTGAACTTCTTCTATTCTGCAATGACTGAGGAGAAACTGGAAGGAAAACTGGGACATGTGAGCTACGGCTCAGGTTGAACCTGGGTGTGTTGTGATTTTTGTGAAACAGGTTTGTAGTCTATTTTATACATGATGGATAGTACAGGAAGTATCAGAACTGTATTTATCTTTACTCATCTTTTGTGTTTCTAATGCCACATATGTATGGTAGGAGATAAAAAAGTTACTTTTTTTTTCAAGTATTTTTACAATATTTCCATAAACTTGGTAACCTCTCCATTTCCAAAGGAACTCAACGTCTCAGGCTTGTCACTCTCACGCCAAGAATTGCTTTAGGTTCGTTACTGGAGTTGCCTTAGAATGTTTTGTCTTACACAAAATCTGAGCAGTTCTTCAGTTGAAAAAGTAACCGTAGCAAGGCGGCATAAACAAGCGAGGCTTTATACAGCCCCCGTGCACAACTCACATCCTGAAGTGCCTTGTGCTCTAGCGCAGGCTGGGCCTGAACTATTTTTAGAAATTTTTTATTCTAGAAAGTAAGCAAAAGCGATGTTGTTTTGCAAGTGTGATGGTGGTGGGTGTACAGTAATGCAACAAAGAAATTCCCAAGGATACTCACGGCCCACTGAGTGGGAACACACAGACATTGTCTGATCTTCAGTGGCTGATTGTCTCCAGTGTCTGTATCACAGCAGCTCCGAGACACTGCCTGACAGGACAGAGGGGAAGGATTAGGAAAAATCATAGCATCACAGAATGGTTTGGGTTGGAAGGGACATTAAAGATCATCCAGTTCCACCCCCTGCCCTGGGCAGGGACACCTCCCACCAGCCCAGGTTGCTCCAAGCCCCCTCCAACCTGGCCTTGAACCCCTCCAGGGATGGGGCAGCCACAGCTTCTCTGGGCAACCTGAGCCAGGCTCTCACCACCCTCACACCAAAGACTTTCTTCCTAATATCTAATCTAAATCTCTGCTCTTCTGGTTTGAAGCCATTACCCCATGTCCTGTCATTCTCCTCCCTGATCAAGAGTCCCTCCCCATCTCTCTTAGAGCCCCTTTAGGGACTGGAAGGGGCTCGAAGGTCTCCCCAGAGCCTTCTCTTCTCCAGGCTGAACCCCCCCAACTCTCTCAGCCTGTCCTCCCAGCAGAGGGGCTCCAGCCCTCCCAGCATCTCCGTGGCCTCCTCTGGCCCCGCTCCAACAGGTCCATGTCCTTCCACTGTTGGGGGAATGGCTGGACAGAGTGTGAAGCTCAGACAGTGGTACCACAGCAGTGTGGATGGTGTGTCTTGTGTTGAGACCCTGCCAGCAGTTGGCTCCAAGCTGCTGTGACCGTTAGAGGGCTCCAGCCCGTTTGTAGACCTTAGGAAAACTGCTAGTAGGTATTTTAACTCCTTTTTGGGAGCTGTAGAGAGAAATGTTGCTCTTGTCTAACTGAATTGGTCACAGAGAGCCACCAGCTGTGAAGCTTTTCGTCCTCCAGTGGTTCACTCGCTGTTCTCCCCGACACCATCACGTCACCAATAGTTACATCCTTAAACCACGCGGTGCCAAAACAAAGCTGCACCTTCTCAGAGTGAAGTGACGAGGGACTGGAGGGATATATTAATATATTTCTCCCAGGATGCGAATGCATCTCTTGAACAGATCATTTTTACTGACTGGTATTTTTGTGCAGAAACTAAATTCAATTACTTTGCAAATTTTTATATTTCTCCTTTTTTAATGAAACTGGAGCACAGTTTGAATTCCAAACTAAATATTAAGACAGCTGTTTGTGAAGTTTTTAAATCTTGTTGTAAATATTGAACTTGTCCTAGTTTTCTAAGTTATTTTTTGTGGCAGCAGTGATTGACAGAATCATTCAGGAGGGACTGCAGGTGCCAATTTCATTTTTTTTCTAAAAAATGTAAAGGATTTGGCCTCCTCTCCCAGTCTCTGGACAGCTAAGGATGTTTTCCAAGCATGTTCCACTGTATCAAAATCAAGATCTTTAGAAACAGATAAGCTCCATCTTACTGTTATTTTTTTAATGTTACCAGCCAGACGTACTTCTAGCAATTTTTACTTTCCATTTACAGAATTTCCAAACAATGGAGTTCACTTTGCTTCACTGCAGCAGAATAAGCAATTCTAGGTTAGTAGAATTACTATCATTGGCAGGAGAATTGCTGCCTTGACCACACTGATGTTGCTCAATCAGAACAATACAAACCGTGCTGGTTTACCAGTAAAATTTGCCTTATATTGGCACAGTCTAGGAGGCCTCCGCCATCCGTTCTGACTCCCGTCAGCAAAACGCAGAGCTTGTGCTGACCCAGCAAAATCACCTCCTTAAGAAACAAAATTCACTGGATTTCCACCGCACTGCAACTATAAACCTTGTGGCATTTGCTGTGGCTTTCACGGTTTTCCAGGAACAATCCCATAGTGTCCTTGCCCTGTAACAGCAGCTGCTGCAGCGCTGATTCAACCTGCCCTGTCCAGGTGCTCTGCTTCCGCTTTCAAACCCCTAGTTTTTGGGAAAAAGCTGCCTTTTGGCTGCCTTCTGCGGACTTGCTATCAGGTAGACCTGCTGGTTAAAAAAACCCCAACCAACAAACAACTGAAAGCTGATTTTGCTGATTGGTCTATTAAAGAGACCCCAGACTGTGTAGGACTTGGGAGGTGAGGTGATTCTGCCCCTCTGCTCTGCTCTCGTGAGAAACCACCTGGAGCACTGTGTCCAGCTCTGGATGGACCTGTTGGAACGGGTCCAGTGGAGGGCCATGAAAATGCTCAGAGGGATGGAGCACCTCAGCTGTGAAGCCAGGCTAAGAGAGCTGGGCTTGTTCAGCCTGGAGAAGAGAAGGCTCCGGGGAGAACTTATAGCAGCCTTCCAGTACCTGAAGGGGGTTACAGGAGAGATGGGGAGGGACTCTTGACCAGGGACGGGAGCCATAGAACGAGGGGTAATGGTTTTAAACTGAAAGAGGGAAGATTTAGATGCGATCTCAGGAAGAAGTCATTTGCCCAGGTTGCCCAGAGAAGCTGTGGCTGCCCCATCCCTGGAGGGGTTCAAGGCCAGGTTGGAGGGGGCTTGGGGCAACCTGGGCTGGTGGGATGTGTCCCTGCCCAGGGCAGGGGGTGGGACTTGATGGTCCCTTCCAACCCAAACCATTCTATGATTCAGTGACTTTGGAGAGAACAGGCAACATAACAGCTCTAACAGACTTGTTAGAGATTATCCTTGAAGTTCTGAAAATCAACAGAAAGTTGAACCCTTAGTGGCACAGTGCCTCAGATGGCGTTTTTTGCTCAGAAATGCGATACAAGCAACATTTCTAGTTCCTTACTCTGTTCTTTGGTTGTTTCTCTCTTTGCAAAGTGCCAGCTGGGCTGTATCCAGCAGTGACAATGAGAACATTTTGTCTCCAGGTCATACAAAGAAATACTGCTTTTTTTCCTAAGGGCATACTCAATAGTTCGGTCTGCAAGAATGAGGTGGGGTTTACTTCTTCCTCCTAAAGTCTTCTAGAATTTATGGCTTCAGCAGTTGGACCCTTCAGACACTCTACTGATGTAAGTACACTAGTAAAATATTTCAGTCTTTCAGCTCTGGGTCCTGTTTCCCAAAACTTCTGTGCAGCAGCTTTCACCCCTGCTGGGTCCATCACCCACGTTACTCCAGCAGAGAGCAGGGAGCTCCACCTAGTGTCCTCCTCAGTTCTCAACGGGCAAAACCATACAGTAATTCCAAGTTTCGTTGCCAACTTGAGTACATTTCAGAAACTGCCTGCACCCCCAACCCAGGCCTCCTTCCCCTTACTCCAAAGAGCCAGGAATGTTATATAGCAGAGTTAAACGCTATCCAGAGTTTGGCCAAACCAGAGATATGATCACTGATAGCCTAAGCAGATGAAATATAACAATGTTCTTCCCCCCTGCCCGAGTCCCATAACCAATTTATTTTCTAAAAAGACATTTGTAAAAGGCACGTGTCTCTCACATGTAACACTTACTAATGACTGCTGATAAATCGGGAAACAACTATTGCGCTTTATGTCAAGGAACCTGGTAATTCCTTTTTAAAGATAAAGGACCTACAATTTTTAGATAAAACCCAGGGCTGTTACTTTGGCTACATCCGAATTAACCCCAGCGGACTGTGACATTACCCTCCCTTCCTCTCATGTTCCTTTCGGTGCCACACACGGTTTCTCCCGCACAAGCCACAGGCCAATTTGTCATCGAGTGGGAGGGAAGGCTGGGCTGCTCATGGCAATTTCCAGCAGGATAATCAAACACAGCCCATAGCCATTACTGACCGGGCAGAGCAGTGAGCACCGAGCAGTGACTGTAGGCGGACACCACAGGGCCAGGGAGGCGCGGGCAGAGGCCTGGCCCGGCGTGACGGTCCCTCCACGCCCCGGTGGTGCAGAGATCGCGCTGCCTTCTGTGCGGCTGTACGGGCCCGGGGATCGCTGTTCTGCCGAGGAAGGACCCGAGCTGACACGAGGAGGCGGTTCCTGAGGGAAGGGAAGCGGGAAGGAGCCGCTGTGGCGGCTGAGGGGACCGCCATGGCCGCCCCCGCGCAGGGCCGTTACCCGCCGCGCATGCGCCGCCGCCCGCGAGCTCCCGGGCCAACATCTCGCGAGAGGATGATCCCCCCCTCCCCGCGCCCCCTCGGGGACAGCCGCGCCTCTCGCCCCGGCGGAACGCCGCGCTTCCTGATTGGCCGTCCTCCGCGCGCGCACCGACC
>VXAK01012096.1:19995-22495 GCA_013399435.1 Arenaria interpres
GGAAGCGCCGCCGTGCCCCCCCGCCCCCGCCCTGCGCAGGCTCCTGTGAGGAGCCGCCGCGAAGAAAATGGCGGCGGGAAGGAGGCCGGTGCGGTTGGGCCCATCGGCGAGGCCGCCGCGCCGAGGGGCTGCGGGAGAGGGAAGGAAGCGGCTGGGAGAGGATCGGTCGCCACGGGCCCGGGTTCGCCGGTTGCTCGGAGCGCGGCGGGGGCACATGGGCCTCCCTCGGTGCCCCCGAGGGCCGCGCTCGCCCGGTGCGGCCTAGGACCGCCGGTTCCTGCGTTAGGCCTCGGGGCGGCCGGGCCTCTGACCCCGGCGGAGGAAGAGAGGTCCCGGCGAGCCGGGGCCTGCCCCGTGCGGGCCGGTGTCAGGGCTGAGCTCTGACGGCGCTGAAATGCGGGGAGGTGTGGGAGAAAAGGCCCAGGGGCAGATGGGAGGTGAACCCGCACTGAAATGCACCTTGGTGTCAGCATTCCAATCAAATAAACAAGCTGCCCTTTTTTAAAGAGAGAATTTTTCAAACTGACACGAAGGGTCTTAAATGTTTTCAAAACGAAAAGAAGCTACGTTTTATTTTTAGGTTGGTGTTTGTTTTGCTTTGTTTTTTTTTAATCATTGAGTTTTTAGTTTCTCACAGCTGTGCTGTATTTTCTGCAGAGACTATTAAAAAGGAACCTAACTAGGGTATATTTCCTTTCAGCCTTTTCTCCCATTAATTAGAATGAGCCTATTTTTAAAGAGTTTGTTGATAATTTTGAAAGCCAATTTAATTTTCCAAGACTCGTGCACCTGTTCAGCCCTATTATTTTCTATTTTTGCAACTAGGATGTTTTTACAGCGTGAAGACATATGTAACTCTTCACGTAATTCAATTTTGTGTTAACATACTAGCCTGAGAAAAAGAATTATAAATTAAATCTACGCTTATTCTATCTAATATAATTGTTAAAGAATATTACAAATCAAGTAGTTGTAATTGACATTGCAATTGACAATTGATATTACTGGGACTGAAAACACTGAATTATAAATCTAATATTCTTTTAAACTGGTCTGTGAAAGGTGACTGTTTATAAAAACAAAAGTAGCATGGTTCTGAAACGGGGCTGTAACACAGTGTTCTGGTCTGGTTTTATTCTGCGTTCAGAAGAACCCAAAGTTCTTGTGGAAAATACAGAAATACACCAGAAGAGCAGCTTGGACTTGCCTTATCAAGAAAGCTGCTATTAATAATTCTTTCAATTCTTCACACTTCTGTAAAGTCAGTGCAAACTATTTTGTCTCTCTGCCTTCATTTCCTTTCAATATCTGATGACTTTTTGGCACGTTACGTTGCTAATTCAAGCGGCTTTCTGATCAAGTGAAGTGGTTAGGTTACCTTAGAATTTGAGCTGCTTCTTATTTATTACCTTCTGGTTTCTTAGCAGTTTGTATTATTGCTGGTATTCTTCAGCCCCTTTTTTCTGCATAGGAAATTCCATGTATTAAATTCCTGTGTTTTCCATCAGTCAGGTTGGTTTTCTGAATAAATCTCACGTGTGAATTGTGGGTTTTTGAGTCATTAACAGGTCATCAGTATTTTTTTAGATGCAGTTCTGCACATACTCTTGTTCCTGTGCGGTTCTGTTTACTTCTGTGCAAGTAAATTTTCCAAAATTGGACTTTCAAGCCTTTCAGTTCCGAATGAATTAACCTATAGTTTCTGTTCAGGAAAGTGGAACGAGTTGGTGAACTTTAACAGAGCATGATCAATAAAATAGTATTCTTTGTACTCTCACTGCCTTCATGTTGGCCGATTTGCTTCAGAGAAGTTTACCCAAAGGTTTTGTAGAAGTCACTGTAAACAAATATGACATTTTTGTTATTGAACAGACGAAAAAGACCTTATACCTTCTGAAGCCTTTGTGAATTCCAGCGTAAGTCCTTTTCCTAGCAGTTTGTTGCTATTGTACTTCTAAATTGTAAGTAGTTTGCCAGGGAGATTATATGATTAAGGTGTCACTGTAGAGCTCGGAGCCTGCTTACCCCTAAATCTTCAGCAGTAGATGAAGAACGTTGAAAGGTACCTGAAAAGGCTTATTTGCTTATGGAATGGTAAGGCTGGTGTTGCTGTGCACTGTCCAGTGCAAATATGTGGGAAACTGATACTTTGAAGATGGCTGGATGTCATATAGACTAAAAGACTTATTTTCTCTGCTTTAGGGAACAAGTGCAGAACAGGACAATCGCTTCAGCAACAAGCAGAAGAAGCTGTTGAAGCAGTTGAAATTTGCAGAATGCTTAGAAAAGAAGGTAAGTTGATTAAGATGAGATAGGAAGTAAGACATCTGAATCCAAGACAATTCTCAGTGGAGTGGTTAGGTACCAAATGGTACAGCAATGTGAGGAATGTCTTTTCCTCTAAAACTGTACTGGAGGATATTTGGAATATCTGCTTCAGCATCAAGGATGCAGTAGTAATATACCTGCAGTGCTGCCTCTAGGGCCACCGACATCAGAA
>VXAK01012096.1:27495-42606 GCA_013399435.1 Arenaria interpres
CGCTTAGTTGCCACTGGGGCTTCATTGTCCTGGTCATCTTTTCCACTTCTGACAGTATCATCTTGTTTTGTAGCAAGTTGACATATAGCCTGTATATTACTTTTTCTTCTCTTTGACTCATTGTAGCATGTTCTAATTGTTTTCTCAGTTTTGAAGTGGGACGTCTTCCATCTTGTCAGAGGATGAGCAGGAGAATGTTCATTGCAGGGGAATAACTTGGCAGCTTCTAAAATGTTACTCCAGGGCTCTGTTTGTATGTGCTTATAAATAAAGTCTTTACTTTTAACAGTGATATCCCAAAAGCTCCTAAACCTGAACCTCCTGTACCAGAGACTAAGGAAACTTCACCAGAACGAAATTCAAAGAAGGAGAGAGAGAAGGAAAAAGAGAAGACTCGTCAAAGATCCCCAACTCGGTCTAAGTCAAGGTCAAGATCTCGATCACGTTCTCCATCTCATTCTCGACCAAGAAGGCGTCATAGATCACGGTCAAGGTAGGGCTTGAATTTACCTCGACTGTGAAGGTTGAGAAGTGAATATTCTGAAGCTTAATGCAATGTTCTGAGTTAAAGTAGTGATGTTTTTGGAGATGTTGAGCTAGGAATGTTTTAAGCCAAAAGATGCATTTAATGGATAAACGTCTTGGGAGTTATTTTCTTTCTTACCGGTTCATGAGAAGATGAACTCGCAGTGACTAACACTGGCTGGAGGAGGAGTCGGGCACTCAATGCTGAGTGTGGCACTTGTTAGATAGTAGGAACTGTGTAGTCATCTTTTGAGGAGATAGGTTTGATGCTGAAGATGTTGTATGCTACTTTTTTTTTCTCCTTTCTTGGATTATTTTGCTGCTTAGTAGAGAGTCTTGGTACATTTTAAAGCACTGATGGTTGTCTGAATGTACCACTTTGCATCATAATCTAAATGCTGCTTTAATGTGGTGCACTTGGAGAAAAGCAGCTTCATGTTCAGTGCCCTGAGGATATATTTCCTCAAATCTAAAAATTAGATAGTTGCTTTTCATTTGAATTTTTGATTGTGACAGGTCTTACTCCCCTAGAAGGCGACCAAGCCCCAGACGACGGCCGTCTCCAAGGAGAAGGAGCCCTCCAAGGCGAATGCCTCCCCCACCCAGACACAGAAGAAGCAGATCCCCTGTGAGGCGGTAAGATTCCCTTTTTTGGGATAACTGAAAATATTAAACTTTAAAAGTTGAAGGGAACATTAGTTGCGAGGAATGAGAGTTATCAAAAATACCTTGTTCAACTTACCTTAGTCCTGTCGGGTGTATGACTTGAGTGATGTAAGAACTGCAGTGTCATTTTTGTGTGTTGTGGGGGAACGTAATAGTAGCTGTGAAAGGATTTCTTTTGAGTTGAAATACTGATGAGAATTCCACCCTTTTGAAAAGTGGCAATTTCAGAACTGCAGCTTCTTCAAATGGCTCTGGATCGCTCCCAGCATAGATTGACAGGACATTTTTTTTATTGCTTTTTTGCTTAAGTCTTAGCGGTTTGGGTTTTTTTCCTGCCTGGGGAAAAAAAATATAACAAGTAACTGGATTTTACTTATTGGCAGTTTTTTAATTATGACTTACATTTCCATCACATCAAATTAAAATCAAAATTCAATTTTGCCTTGAAATGTGTTTCTTCTTCATGTTCTTTTATTTAAAAATCTCCAAGGTCTGCTCTCTAGTGTCAGAGATTACATTTTTGACATCATGAGCAATTGTTCTTGTAGCAAAGCTCTGAGCTGCCTTGCAAGGAAAACTGTGGGCTTACGGCAGTGTCAAAGTAGACATTTGTCTTCAGAGGAAGAGAATACATTCCTGTCCTCTTCATAGGAAGAGAATTAAAGTGATGCTTCCTGTGTACAGCAGTTGTTTCTTTTTAGGAAGGAAAAGTTCCTCCTTTTTATGACAAGGTGATGACTATTCTTTCTTTTTTTTTTTATCTGAGTTTGTAAAGATGTTCATTTCACACAGTTACTGGGAAAACTGTGAAAAGTATCAAACATGTATGTTGCAAGATGTACAAGAGCTCCCTTTCAGCAAATGTTTATCTCACTCAAGGTAGGGTTTCTTTTTTCCAGGTTCTCAGGAATTCTGCAGCCAAAGGTGGATTCTGCAGGTACACAATTGCAACAGAACTTGCCACAAATTTTGCCGCAGAATTCTAGAGGCCCTACCTTTTTAAAATTACAAAGTAAAGATGAAAGACTAAAACATAAGAATGGATAGATTGATTCTGAACTGTTGTTAAGTTGTCTGAAATTTTTACCTCCTGGTATAAAAACTTCTTAGTGTACTTGAACACTAAACTCTTAAACAGATCTCTTCTGAAGATCGTTAAATCACATGTGCTAACACAGACAATTCTCTTAACCGTCCAAAAGTTAGAGAGCCCAAAGAAAACTAATTGCTCCCAGGAGAAAAAGCTTAGTTGTAGTCTGTAGATTCACAGAAAGCAAGCAAAGGTAACACTAACAATTTTTTGCTCACTACGTAGATTAAAAATAACTGTGAAACATTGGTTGTTATTCTCCTCTTCTACAAACCAAGTGTTGAAGGCTGCCCACCATGATTTGGAAGTGCTGTTGTATGTGGCTCTATATAATGTGCTTGTGAAGAAATGCCGTTCTGTGTTCATGCTCAAACATTTCTTCAGCTGGCTAGTCAGAATCTAATGTAGGATTTGATTTACAGGAGAAGACGGTCATCAGCATCCTTGTCTGGCAGTAGCTCTTCCTCCTCCTCCTCGCGTTCCCGATCACCACCAAAGAAACCACCTAAAAGAACCACATCCAGTCCTCCTCGAAAAACACGTAGGCTCTCTCCTTCGGCCAGTCCTCCTCGGCGGAGGCACAGACCATCCCCACCAGCAAGTCCACCTCCAAAACCACGTAGGTCTCCAACACCCCAGCAGTCGAATCGTTCAAGAAAAAGCCGTGGCTCTGTTTCACCTAGCAGATCATCAGGTAATCAAATAAAAACTTGTATTCCAGCAGCTTTTTATAATTTTGTGCTTTTGTTTTCTCAAAGATGGTGTTTACAGTTTGTATAAGCAGAAAAGCATGTGAGAACGTAACAAATTGTAGTTATTTGTCTTTATCTTTGTCTTTTAGCACCCAAACATAAGAGTACAGAAAAAAGAGAATCTCCTTCGCCAGCACCAAAACCAAGGAAAGCAGAACTGTCTGAATCGGGTACGGCTCTCACTTTTCAACACTGGTTTTGGGTGGGGTTTTTAACAAAAGATTGCCTGACAATAAAAGGCAGTGGTAAAGTGCTGAACCATTTTGGTAGGCTGGTGTTGAAAACAAGAGTTTTCCAAAGTATAAAGATGGTCACTCCGACGGCCTCAAATACTCCATCCAAGCTTTCTTGGGAAAAGCTCAGCTAAAGTGTATTCCAGCCTCAATGTTACCTTAAGATTTGGTGGCGGGGGGAAACATGCTTGATGATCTACTGTCATACAACTTTGCCTCTGCCTAAGGCAGATTAGTATCTTCAGTTTAACTATTCTGTCTGTGTGTGTACCTTTTCAGAAGAAGACAAAGGCGGTAAAATGGCAGCAGCAGACTCTGTTCAGCAGAGGCGTCAGTACAGGAGGCAAAATCAACAGTCTTCATCTGGTATGGAGGACATAGGTTTCCTAAAACTGCATTGTAGTTTACTTCTGCAGGAAGTAGTCAACGTGAAGTTCAAATACTGATTAAAATTATTTGCTATGTGCACTGCGGCACTATTGTAAACTTAATTATAGATTTGCCACTCATAATGAAGTCACTTTAATTATCACTCATGGAGAATAAACTATGACTTTTAAAGGTTATGATATATCTCTTGGTAATGGATTTACATCTTCAAAAGTTTCACTTTGAAGCTCTTAACATCACAGCACAAATATTAGTTGCTATGGATTAGTTAACCTGTTGTTGCAGTAGGTTATTTCCTACTGTTTTTGGACTCTTGTATGCTTGAAATCAGTAGATTAACCTGGGCCTGGTATGGGTTTTTGTCCACTTAATGTTTCTATAAGTAACTGCAGTTCACCTTTTAAACTATCTGGCCAGTCAAATCTTGTGTGGACACTCAATTTCCTGCAAATATTTTTACCCAGCTTTGATGGATTAATTTATCACTTGACTCAATTAACATTTTCAGTTGAACTGCTTTTAAGTAGAGGCTTCTTATTTTGTGGGAGAGGAGGTTAGTAGTTTACACTGCAGTATAACCCTGTCAGTAAATGTGTTAACGGTGTCATGAGAATCATTTTCCAGAGAGTGATTCTTCTACGTTTATAGATTCTGGTTCTTCGTCTTCATCTGAAGAGGAAAGACCTAAAAGATCCAATGTGAAGAACGGGGAAGTTGGTAGACGCCGACGCCATTCACATTCACGCAGCCCCTCACCGTCTCCACGAAAACGACAGAAGGAATCCTCCCCTCGGTAATTTCTTCACAAGTTGTACATAACTGATGTCTTTTTCTATTTAATCTTGCTTATCTACTACGCAACTGTCAGCAAATACGTGACAGAATTAAGTCGTGTCCCATTTGCCCAACCTTGTTATGCTTATTTCATAAGAATTCCTCTGAACTTGTATTTGAATATGTTGATTTTTGCCTCAAATGTACGGCAGATAGATTTGTTCTATTTTGTTTTTCCTCCACTGCTATCAGGATGCAGATGGAAAAGAGGTGGCAATCGCCAGTGATGAAAAGGTTGGTTAGAAATTAATCTGTTAAATAGGATTTACATGTAGAAAAATCATTTAGGCAGGCTCTCATTTATTTTGTCATGGATAAGTACTTGTCATACTTTGTCCTTTGGACTTGCACATGTAAAGTAGGTGAGAAATTCAGGCTGGTGTTCCTTGATGTGTTGGATCTGGGACCATTTTCACTGGCAAAAAAAAAAAGAGGGACACCTGCTCTGTCTCCTTCATTGTTCACTATTTGTTAATCCACATAAGCCTGTAACAGCTGATAACATTAACGTTATTAGGGTCTTGCTGATGCCTGAAAACAACTGAACGCTTGTGTTCTCCAGGGGTTTTCTTATTCCATATACACAGATTTGAAAGTTGGGTGAGCATTACCTTGTATTTTTGCTGCCATTAGGTTCTGGCTAAAATCCAGTCCCATTAAAAGTCCCATTCCTCAATTTATTTGATATTTGGAACTACTAGTAGTAGACAAGTATCAGACTAGTAGCGAACACCTACTTTATTTTCTCTTTTCCTATCTAGGCAGTATTGTTAACACTTTTATTTGTGAAATTGTTGGCTCTAGGTTGATCTTGGAATATAAGAGGGTGCAGGAAGCTGGGTGCTTGATGGGTTCATAATCTGATATAATGACCCTTGTGAGCAATCTGTAATTAAGACCTAGCTAGAACATAGTCACAGCAAATGTAATGCTGTATGAGATGAAGTATGACCAATTCTACAAACGTAGACCATTCTAATTATGGATCCTGTCAAACAATTTTATGTAAAACAGATTGGAATTCAAAGATCTTAATCTGTTTTGCAACATATTAAAATCACCTGCTGCCTATTGTGTAAATAGATGTTTAATTAGGATAACCATGACATTGGAAGGCTAGCATTTTTTCAGCTCACAAAAGAACATTGTCTTTTGGCACAAACTCTTATCTATAAAGTGTAGCTCATTGCCTTGGAGAACAACAGCCAGCATATTTGAAATCGAATCTCAGTTGATGTAGATGAGCTTCTTTGCTTTTTCATTATTCTCATTTTTTCCTTCGTGCAGTCATTTTATCTTAATTCCTTTTTTAAAAAAGGAATGTTTTACTTTATAAAATACACCAATATTCCTCTTCTTTAAAACTCTAGGAAAGTATGTGTTTGGTTAAACTTTCCCTTCCCAGAAGTCTGTTGTAAACCTTGTAGAGCAGAAAATGGCTCACTTTATGAATAGTTTTTACCCAGGTAGCTGCATTTTAGCAATAACTGTTTTTTCCTCTGTATTTCAAGAAATAAGTCATTTTGTATTTCAGATCAATAGATAAAAGCTGTTTTCAAGACTACAGTTTCACACTGTTCAGTCTGAGCCAACTTGAGGCTGCTGCCGAGCACAGTTTCGCTCTGCCTGACGCAGCTGGGCATTCCCAGTTCCTCCCTGGTGCTGGATCCAGCATCGTGTCACTGCGTGAGGACAAAGAGGTGGTTTTGTTGGGTTGGTTTCCTGGTGAATCCATAATCTGGTCTGACTTCTTACATGATCAGTAGATTCAGTGCAAGGGAAAAGGGAGAAATGAGCTTTCAGAGAAGAAAATAAGAGAGAGTTGGGCTTCTCCTTTAGCCACAAGACGTGACTAGACCAGGTTAAGGGGAATGTGAAATTCTCATGACTGCTGGAGGGGGCTCTGAGAATTACAGTCAAATACGTGTTGTCTCTCACTCTTTAGAAAGACCCGAGTGTAATTTTTTCCATCAGCAACTCGAACAGAATTTCATTTTGAAGTGTGTGAACAAGGTGATTTGTTTGCATAGTGAAAGCAGAACAACAACAAAGCATCTCGTGGTTTAATTGTAACTTTTCTAAGAAATCCCTTTCTCTCTTTAGTAGGAGGAGGAGGAGTCCATCTCCCCCACCAGCCCGGCGGCGACGCTCTCCTTCACCCGCCCCCCCTCCCAGGAGGCGGCGCTCACCCTCATTACCTCGTCGAAGGTAGGGTATTGCATTTTTGTCATGAAGTGGTTGCTTTTGGCTGATCGACTTCCAACTATAACACCTAAAAACAAATGCCGTGATTGAGGAAACCAGTTTCTTGATTCACAGTTACTGGGGGAGGGAATGTAGTTTGTGAGTGTTAGTGAGATTCTGTGTGGTTGGTGTGTGGCCTGGGTGTCGTTCGATTGATGTATCAAACACTGAACGCACCCATTAAGCTAACTTTGAAAAGTTTGGTATTAAGTAAAGTTTTAAAGCATTTTTAGAGGTATTTTTCCTCCCACTTTGGGCAAATTGCAAAACACTTGTAACGTTCACATGCCCATGCGGCACCTGAACATGTGTTTTCTTTGTCAGGTCTCCATCACCACCCCCACGCAGACGCTCACCTTCTCCACGGAGGTACTCTCCACCGATACAGAGACGATACTCTCCTTCTCCACCACCGAAGAGAAGAACGGCATCGCCGCCGCCGCCGCCTAAACGAAGGGCATCACCTTCTCCACAGTCAAAACGCAGAGTCTCCCATTCGCCGCCACCAAAACAACGAAGCTCGCCGGCCGCTAAACGGCGTTCCCCTTCCATATCTTCCAAGCACAGGAAGGGATCTCCTCCCAGTAGGTCCAATCGGGAAACACGTTCTCCACCGCAAAACAAAAGGCATTCACCTTCACCACGGCCTAGAGCTTCTCATACCTCTGCGAGCCCACCGCCACCACGGAGGGGAGCTTCAGCATCACCCCAGAGAAGACAGTCGCCATCTCCAAGCACTAGACCCATCAGGAGGGTGTCAAGAACGCCAGAACCTAAGAAGACAAAGTAAAAAAATCCATCTTTGTTGTTGGTTTTGTGAGGGTGGTTTGGGTTTTGAGGTTTTTTTTGAATGGGGTGGCAAGGGGTAGGGAATCGCATTATATCTATATATGGGGTTCATATATCTTGAAATTGCTCCCGTGTTAATGTTCAGCTTCCACCAGCATAACATTGATTTTCAGAATCAGTTAAGATGGAAGTGCAACGTGGGGAGAAGCATTAAAGAGGGTTTAATGTAGAGCTCGAGGGGACTGTTAGTAGCACAACAAAGTGCTGGGACTGAGCAGGTGGAAAGACGTTTGAGAGAAGTTTTGTTGCTTTGTTTAAAGAAAAATGAACTTTCTCTTATTTTAAAGCTAAGTGCAGAAGGGAACCAACGCTTTTCATTAGCTCATAAATCATTTCATAAGTGGCCATCCAAGAGGGAAAAACAAACACTGAGAATTTCAGCAGCTTTCTTTAGTTTGATGCTGCTCTTATGAGAGAGAATTAATAAGCCAGCACCACACTTTGACTTTCTGAAAGAAAATGTAGCTGAGTGTAATGTCTTGCACTCTTTCTCCTTTGGATGATAAAATAGCATTGCTATTCTCTTGACTTTTAATGTGGTTATAAATTAGTCATATCGGAAGAAAGGGAGCAATCATTCCTGAACAACAATAGTGTTACTGTTCAGCAAGCTATTAAGTTGCAATATCCTTTTGCGTTAGAGATCCACAGTGGTATTAGATAGTTTTGTCCTTTGTAACATACGCCAGCAAAATAACTAATACTTTTTTAAGTGGCAGCTTCGCCAAATTCTTAGCATGTACATTCATTTGGCTTTTTTGTTAATTTTTATGTTCTTGTTTTGTCTCCTATATCTCTAATTTGGGGCCTTCTGTTTTTAAGGGCTTCCACGCCAAGTCCGCGATCTGCGAGACGGGTGTCTTCATCACGGTCTGCATCGGGATCACCTGAACCAGCCCAGAAAAAACATCAAGGGCCTCCATCTCCTGCTCGCTCTTGTTCCCCTTCTGCCAACTGGTCACCTGCAAAAAAGGCTAAAAGCCCAACTCAGAGCCCATCACCTGCAAGGGTATTTGTTTGCTAATAAAAGCAATGCCGTTTTGGGTTATATGGGTAGTTATTTTCGTGAAGTTTTAGCTGCTGAAAAGCTCTAAGCTTATTCACCTGGGGGGAAAAAATGGTAGGAGTGATTTTTTTCATACTTAAAAACAATTTGAAACGTGCAGTATTAATTTTTATGAAGAGCCTTGTGTATCGAGGTCAATATATCGAGTTTGCACGGTGATAAGTTCTGTTTGAAGCAGACACAGCCCGGCCGTGTGTTACGGTATCTGCCTTCTGGGATTGCTCTGTGGCTTGACTGGTGGTGGGACTTTCCCCCAGTTCGGTCTGGAGTTTACTGGGTTTCATATGTTGCTCAGTCCCTTTAGAGTTTCTGGGATGGTTGTGGGCTCGTTTTAAAATTTTGAAGCCTTAGGAATGAGTTGTAATCTCTGCTGAATTCTTTGTTACAGAATTCAGATCAAGAAGGGGGTGGGAAGAAGAAGAAGAAAAAGAAGGATAAGAAGCATAAAAAGGATAAAAAGCACAAGAAACACAAAAAGCATAAGAAGGAGAAGGCGGCAGCGGCTGCAGCAGCTGCTGCTGTGGTCGCAGCTGATACCACCTCAGCACAGGAAGACCAGGAAGCAGAGACAGAACCCAAAAAGGTAGGAATTTGGTCCCTGTGCTTATTTTTTCAGAGTCCAATATAAGAAAATAGAGAGATGAGCGTCCGTAGTGCTCTTGATGGTTTTTAATGGCAACTTTACTTCAGAAATGCTGCTTGGTGTCTCATGATTTGATGATTTGAAATACCGGGAGGGCTGAGCCTGCCTTAGCTTTCAGTGTTTGAAGAAATGCTTTCTCTTTGTTTGAAGGAGACAGAAAGCGAACCAGAAGACAACCTTGATGATCTAGAAAAACACCTGCGAGAGAAGGCACTGAGGTCGATGAGGAAGGCGCAAGTGTCACCACCATCCTAGGCCGAATCCTTTGATATAATGTACATTTTATTTGGTTTGTACTCAGAATTCAATTTCAAATTGCTAAATGTGTTTGAGCTTTAGAATATAACATTTGTTGTAATAATTGCTAGGTTGAGGTTCACCATGTACAAAGGGCATGGATTTACATTACAAAAGGTGTCCACAGTGTACTAGTGACATTCTTTCATTGACAGTCAACATAATTTCATTTAGAGTGAGACTTTTTAGAAGCAGTAGGAATTTGTTTGGAAGGTTTTAAACACGACCGTCAGTTCCCTCGTTTTCTTTGACATTCAACAAAGCCTTTAGCATAATTGGTGAGGGTCTCATTTGACTTCTTTTTGTATCCACTGACATTATGCTACTAACCTTCGTGGTTTGTAAGCTTGCCCAGGAGTAAAACCACTGCAGAATTACCGAGGAAGTACATATATTTTAATGCTTTCTACTGTTGCCTGTATAGTCTCCATTAAAGCGAATCAAGAATAGCAATTTAGAATGGTACATAAATGAAAGCATGTTGTTTACCAGGACACTGTGGGTTTATATTGATGTAACATGTTGATTTGGAACACTGGAATTTCATTTGTATTTTTATGTTCTTTTTTTAAAGGGCAGTTTCCATGATCAGCAGTCCCAGAAAAAAAAAAAAAAAAATATCCTTCAGTTCCATAAATTTTTGTTTGTGAGCTGTCGTTGCCCCATTCATAAATCTTGTCTCGTTACGGTTCTTCTGAATGGTATGAGCAACTTTCAGAGGTGTGGTCTTTGAAAGTTTTGAGGAACCTGAACTTTGGATATTGTCATGTTTTCACTGTTTTTTTTTTTGTTTTTGTTTTTTTAACTAAAGCTATATAAAGCTTGTGGATTAAACAAAATAAATTTCTAAATTTAAACAGATGTTGGCTATTTTTATATGAACATTTACATTTGCTAATCAGCTTTCTTTTGTACAGGGTTAATGAATACACAGATATGAAAAAGTATTTGATCCAATATGCTGGAGAAACTGGGGCTTTTGTTTTGACCCGTCCTGGGGTAGCAGAAACAGCCCTTTGTGAATTCAGTGACGCTCCTCTTGTGTCTGGATGGATGTTCTTGCAAAGCAAGAGTGAATCAGTCTCCCTGGTCAGCGCTCTGGTAGGATGGATAAGCTTAAAGGCAAACGAAATATTTGCTGGTGAAAATTGCTTGTCGTAACAAGTGAAACGTTTCAAGGTCCTGCAAAATAAAAAATGAAGGGCAGGTTTGCGTTAACTCAGTTACAAGCTTTAGTCACGAAAACACTGGTTTGAACGCTCTTCTGAGGAATCCTGGTGGCTTCGCTGCCTTTTTCATAACCATATTTGAAACTCGCTGGATTGCTACTGTCGAATTTTTTTTTTTTAAAAAAAAAATTCAAGCTCTGTTTCTGAAATCAAGCCAATTCTGAAGTGTGAGGTTCCTCTGGCAGGAGGAATGGAACGTGCTTTTGAGATTTATTTTTTTTTTTTGTCCTGCATCTGACGTAGATGTGATGTGCAAAATTAAGTGTAGATATTTGATTAGTCTTTTTACTTGACATCGTCTAGGGTTTTAAAACAAAACAGGTGTTCTGTAGATACTGGATTGAAGGGGATATCTTTAAAGTAGCTTCCTTCTGCACTTCCTGATATGCTGAATCTTTTGTTTCTTAGCATAAGTATACATTGTATGCTACAGTGCTTGTAAACTTAGTTCAACAACACTTGAATGTTGAGTATCATCTGTTATTAAATGTGTATAATAAATTCCGAGAACTTTCTGGACAAACACATTTTTAAAAGTACATTCTGAGTGAATTTGGTGCTTGTGAAACGACAGAACCCGACACCGTACTGTGCTCATCTCTCTGCCTCCAGGTTTTTGTTTTCCTGTGACGTTCCTCGGCAGCGCAAACGATTCTGAAATTCAGTTTTAAGAGACCGTCCGTGTGCTGTGCAGTCCTCGAGGAGTTAATGCTCCATTCTGTAGAACCTGAATCTCACGTTCCTCTGGGTTTTGTGACCTCCGTCTACCTTTTAATCTTAGGCCTCATAGAAGTTCGTTAAATGTGTTCTGAACCTGAGTCACTGACCCTTATCTTCCCTTACGCCTATTTTTCGTCTCCTGCCCGCAGGGCTGCGCTCTGATAAAGGACTTCGCTGTTGATTTTGGAGAGGTCACGAAGGCAGCCCAGACCTTCCCAAGACGCAAGTGTCCTCCACCTTTATTTCCTTCCTTAGAGTTTCTATTGTCCCCCCTCCTCCTCTTTTTCTTTTTTAACATCTATCCATAAAGAACGGTTTAAGTTTAAAAAGAGCAATTAACCCTGCTTTTTAGTGGCTGTCTCTGTTCTGTGACACTGTCCTGGGGAACTGCTGACTTAATCCTTGGATTTCTCTCCTCATCCTCTGTAACTGGGATCTCGTCATCCACACCCAACCTTGTCTGAACCCTTCGTTGCTTGATTTTCTTTCTTTAACCTCTTCCCTCTCTTTCTCAACCCTGGTATTTGTCGCGGTGCTGCTGCAGCTCAGAGGGACCCTGGGCGGTGCTTTGGGCAGCGTCTCTGCTGCGTGAATCTCCCTCTCTTTATTCCAAAACTGCCAGTGCTGTTTGTTTGCTCGTTAATCAAGGCTCCCTTCCTGAGATGACAGACACCTGGGCTTAGATAGGTGACTTGCCAGACGGACTCTATCTAACTAGATGCAAAAAGTATTAGAAATTTGAGTTTAATTGGGCTGTATCATTTAAATGAAAACGAGTCCACAGGAGTGAAGGTGAGGATGAAGTGAGTCACTGGCAGGTCAAGATCCGTAGTTCATAATAAGGAAAGATGTATTTGTTATGTCAACAGGCGGGACAATAGCAGGGGTGTGTGCAATAGTTTGGAGTTTCTATAAACTCAGGGTTGGATTATTCCATTTTTTCCACTTGTGTGACTTTGGGAGTTTCCCTCGGGAGTTCTGTGGGGACCAGGTCCCTGAGCTTCACCGCTGCGGGTGTACGCTCTCAAACTAATTTAGGAATTGCCCTAAAGTTCAGGACAAAGGCTGTTCTGCTGCTGGTTTGGGAAATGTCTAACGCTGCCCGAGAGCTGATGTAATCCCAGTGGTAAATAACAGCTCTGAGGCAGAGCCCGAACTGTAAAACTCGCCCATTAAAGCTCAGACTCGCTCAGCTCCACGTCCTCTGACACCAGAGAATGATCCCGGCAGAGGCTGGGACTGGCTGGTGTGAGCTGTGATGGGGGTTCATTCACTGGGAGGAGCAGCTTAATTAAGCACCACCAGTGGTTTTAGTCCCTGCTGCTTTCCTTCCTCAAACATCAAGCCTATAAATGCGGGTGTTTGGATATAAAAAGCAGCGCTATTGGAAGAGTGGCTTTTGGCAGGGAATTGAGCCCTATTTCGGTTGAGTTTCATTTCAGTGTCGTGTGCGATAACTGATCTTTTAGTATAGGATCATCTGCTGATAAAACCTCAAATCATCTCCTTAAAATCCCTTGTTCTGTGTCACCTAAGGACCCAGCAGGGCCCTCACAGCCTGGACATCACCGCTCAGCGGCTCCAAAATGGCAGCAGAGGTTTTGGGAGGGGAGGGAGAGTGTCCACCCTGCCGAGTCCCCTTCCCGTGGGGCTCCCAGCTCCTTCACCCGCTGAGCAGCCACTTGGTTTCCCTCTGACACGTTTTATTCTCCCCTGACCTTCCCAGAACTTCCCAGTGGAAATTGTTTCTCTTGATCAGATCTCATTATAATAAATTTCCATAGATGTAGTCTCTCCCTTCAAGGATAATAAAAAGAGTATTAAATCTGAGCGTGGCGTAGGTGGTCGTGGATATCCAGACTTTACTCAACAGTTTGACATTTGGACTTTGCTGCAGCTCCCCCGGGATGAGCCCAGACGGGTCCTTCCCGCCCGAGTCCCCTCAGCTGCGGCACGAAGCGAGAAGAGAGAGATGGCTCCGCACCCGGCTGGCTGGAGGTAGACAGTGTCCTCTCACAGGATCTTTCTGTCTCAGAAATCAGATAATCAGAGCCATAAAGCACAGCAAAAGGGGCCTCTTCCCTGCTCTCTGACGCTCTGAATGCAAAATGTTCAGAAACTGCTTCTCTTATAACCCCGTTTTCCTTTCACGCTCGGTTCTGGTTGGAGGAAGAGGTTTGACTCGTGCTTTCTCTGGTTCAGGTTTAGTTCTGACTTCACTCGGCGGCGTTTCCTTCCGGTGAGAGCGAAGCTCAGCCCACATCTGTCAGGCTTAAAAAACCCCTACGGTTGGCTTGGGACGGTGTGTGTTTGCTGCTTTGGTTGCCCGGAGGCAACCAGCCCGCGAGCACCTGGGCAAGTTCCTCCTGTGCCCGGTCCTGTGTGTGGATTAAGCCTTGGGAAGGTGCTGGGAAGAGCGGGATTGAATTTAATTGACTTTAAAATAGTAGAACCACCCGTGCCCCGCTGGAGGTGATCTGGCTGTTCAGGGGTGTCCTCAATTGACCGCTGTCAATTTATTAACGTGTTTGGGTGTTCCTCGGGGTCGGGTGAAGGGAGCAAATGCCGGTTTTGTAGGTAACTCGGATGCTGCGTGTGCCGTGCGGCTTTAGGGATTCAGCTCAGGGGATCCATGCGGTTTTACCTTTAAAGGAGAGTATTTTGGTGTTTTGCTATAAACACAGGCTGCGGTTATTGCGGGGCCGTGTCTTTTGGGCTGGCCTTGAAGAAGCGGAGATGGGAGCCACGTGTGGCCGGGGCAGGGCGAGCTTCCAGCGCCCTTCACCAGTGGGGCCGGGAGCAGGAGGGCAGGATCCTGCCATTTAGATCAAAATCAGATTTAAGCACGTTTCAGGAAGAATCACTGTTTAAAATTATGTCTGTTAAGGTCTAATTTAGTCTTAACCTATTGAAAAGTTATTCAGTGTAGAAACTCTCAGAAGAGGACGCTGGAAGATGGGCATGAAGCCTCATTTTCTTAAGAAAGTTGGTGCAGAAGTGGAGTTTGTGGCCCAAAGATTTGGGTGTTTTGGTGCGAAGAGAGTTATTAATATTGTAAAATAATCTTTTAAGTTCGTGCTCAGGGTGTGGGAAGGAAACGGTGCTGGGCTCGTTTGCCCTCTTCACTGGAAACATCGGCTGCTGATAATGCTTGATTCATGCTTGATTCTGCTGAATCAAGAAGAGTGTGACCAGCAGGTCGAGAGGGGTCATCCTGCCCCTCCACTCTGCCCTGGTGAGGCCCCAGCTGGAGCACTGGGACCGGTTCTGGGCTCCCCAGTTCAAGAAGGACTGGGAACTGCTGGAGAGGGGACAGCAGAGGGCTACAGAGATGATGGGGGGCCTGGAGCATCTCCCTTACGAGGAGAGGCTGAGGGACTTGGGGCTTTTTAGTCTGGAGAAGAGAAGGCTGAGGGGGGATCTGATCAACGACTATCAATACTTTAAGAGTGAGTGTCAGGAGAATGGGGCTGGTTGTTTTTCAGTGGTGCCCAGTGACAGGACAAGAAGAAATGGGGCCAAACTTGAATATAAGCAAGTTCCACCTAAACATGAGGAGGAACTTCTTTCCTG
>VXAK01012096.1:42742-57819 GCA_013399435.1 Arenaria interpres
CAGGGGGTTGGACTGGATGATCTCCAGAGGTCCCTTCCAACCCCATGTGATTCTGTGATTCTGTCATTCTGCTAACCTTTAATGCAGAACAGAGCAGTAAAAGAAAAAAAAATAAAAAAATATAGAAAATATCCAAACTTTACCCAAAGTGTTCCAAGCTCTGCGCGTGTTGAAGGCAGAGGTGTGGTTTGTGCCATCGTGAACTTGGAAAGAAGAACTTGTCCCCCAGCGCCAGCGAAGGGGCACGGGAATGGTTCAATTGTTCGGCTTCGGAGGAGGAAAGTGGCTGTTAAAGTCATCAGTCATTGCACAACACCTGAAAAAAAAATAATACAACGGTTCTCACGTTCTGTTGTAATTAACTTTCACCTAACTACGGCTCGGGAAAATAATGAGTGAAAATTGTAGTCATCCAAAAAAAAAAAGAAAAGGATGTATTTAACAAAACCCGAACACGTGGGCGTTAATGATGTGTTGGAACGGCTTAAAGGTCTACGGGACAGGGGGGGGGTTTGTATTGAGTTTACAGAAAATACCCTCAAATTTAGAGTCGAGACTATGGAAGTGTAAATCTCAGCCTTAAGGGTTGTATCGATCCCCTTCCTTAGCAAAAATGAAGCTCAAAATGCAAAATAGGATAAAGCTGATGAGTTGAAAAGGTGCTACTTTAAACCAGGATTAAAATTAGTGATTTAAATGAATTCAAGCAGGTTAATAGAAAACGTTGGTTCCACGCCCCCCTCCTGGAGCCGGGTGAAGGCAGGGGCTGAGCCCGGCGTCTCCGCGGCCGATGCTGGAGGCGAGAGAGCGGCTGAGACGGGGACGGCCCCGTCCATCGGGGGAACTTCTGTGGCTGGAGGAGCAAACTGGGCCAATTAATTAGATTTTTGCATCTTCACTTCTCACCGAGAGGCGGGTTTGCTTGTATTTCACCGCCTGGGGATGAACTGAAGGCTGTTACCGGAGGGAGAAGGGTCAGCGCCAGTTTGTCACGGAGCTAAAAGCGCTACTGGAAAGGAGGTGGCTTTTTTCTTTCTGTTTTGTTTTTTTTTTTCCCCCCCCGAGTCTTTCATTGAAAACCAGGAGCCACAAGGTGTTTCTGACGAGGTTCGCTGGTGTCTCATCTGGCTGAGAGGGGCTGTGCCCAGGGAAGCAAACGGGCATGGTGTGGGGCCGGCCCCAGTGTCCCGGGGAGGGGAAACGCTGCGAAAACCCTTCCTTGGCTGGGAGTTTGGGATTTTATAATGGGATGTGGCCGACTCCTGGGGCCGGTGAGTCAGAGTTTGACGCCTTCACCTGGTGGGTGAAACTGGGATTAGAGGGCACAGTGACTCACGGGGACAGCAGCCACCCTGTGCTACACGCACCCGCTTGCTCAGCGACGGTTTGCTTTTGTCTTCTGCTGAGATTATTTTGGAAAATCCTAAAAATCAGCGCCCCAGGGGAGAGCGTGCTGGCTCCCAAACTGGGACCAGCGTCAGTGCTGGGAGCGTAGCTCCGGGAGAGGGTTTGCTGCAGCCTCTGAGCCTTTAGAGCCAGGTGTTCTAATCACAAAGTAATTCTCTTTGGAGCTCGTATTGTGACGGATTCCTCAAGAATAGTGGTTTTTCTCATCCGGGATCGCTCCCTTGGGGTTCGCACGGTGACCGCCTGCTGATGCGGGACCTGACCTCGGGGAGGGGGGAAGGCTGGAATCATTTTTAACTCCCCCATCTGTTTCCCCAGCCCGGGGCACGGGGTGAGGCGTTAAACAGCAGAAGGGATGCGGGGTCCCGCTGCCTCCTTCCTCTTGCACAAAGGCAGGATGCAGTTGCCCCTCGGGCAGAGCCCGCCCGGTGGCCAATGGCTCAGGGAATCAATGCCCCCTTTGTGTGCGTGGGGCCGAGCCCAGCCCCGTGTGTTGGGAAGGTGGGAGAAGGGAGATGAAACGGGAACAAGCTGGAGCTGGAACCACTGAGGGCTGGGCACCGGGACCCGACAGCGACGCAGGCGGGTGGCACATAGATCTTGTTGTTGCATTAAGGTAATAAATCCGGGGCACTGATGGAGAAACAGAGAAGGATAGAATCATAGAATGGTTTGGGTGGGAAGGGAGGTTAAAGCTCATCCCATCCCATCCCATCCCACCCCCTGCCCTGGGCAGGGACACCTCCCACCAGCCCAGGTTGCTCCAAGCCCCCTCCAACCTGGCCTTGAACCTCTCCAGGGATGGGGCAGCCACAGCTTCTCTGGGCAACCTCTTCCAGTGCCTCAGCAGGATGTTGTCCAACAGATGCTCCAGTGGCTCAGGTTGCTCTTTCCAGCTGCAGGAGGGGAACAGGGGTTGGTCCCTGCACGTGAGTCACGTCGGCCGGTCCCAGGCTGGGGTGGGTGATGCTCTGAGCCCCCAGCCTGGGAAGCTCTGAATCCTTCTGTTTTTACCGAAAAGAAAACACGGAAAAGGGCTATCTTGGGAAAGCGACTCCGGGGAGGGGAAGAATTGTTCAATTCCTTGGCAAAAGCTTTGTGTTAAGCCCAGGGGCAGAGCTGCAGTTTGTGTAAATTGTTGTGGCTAAACTAAAATAAATGGCGTTTTGGGCTGCCGACGTCAGCGCGGGGACGGCCCCTGGAGACAAGCCGCAGCTCGAGCCACCGGCCTCCCCGCAGCACGTGCATCACTTATCTGCTCAGCCAGATCTTCCTTTGAGTTTTCTCCCCACCCTTGACCTCTGCCGACGCCGTGTCCCACGACGGGGCCACAAACCTTCGTGGTGCCCGTGCCCTGACCCCGCGCAGGGCGGTGGGAGAAGGGAAGGTCCCCCCGGGACAGGCTGTGCTCGGGAAGCTCGTGCTGGGGGTGGGGGCAGCAGCTTTTTGTAATTCCTCGTTCAGGTTTTAAAAATAATTGGCTCCAGCTTCACATGAAACAGAAGCCAGAGGAGCAGTTGTGAAAAACTTCAACCCCTTTTGGTGTATAACACCCCCCCCCGCCACGACGATTCCTCTCTCCAGGAGGGGGGGAAACTCCCATTAAAAATTGATAGTCTCTCCGTCAGCTGGATTTCAATTCAGCAAGTGGATTTGACCGTCGATGTGAAAAAAATGACCTTTGTCAGTGCGATGATATTTTTTTAATGAGAGAGAACTGGTTTGGGGCCTTTCCAGCTTATTAAAATCTTTGCGAGTCCACACGCACGGGCGTGAGGGGACAAGAAGGGAAAATGACATCAAGTGCCTGATTGGCAAAGCAAAATTGAGCTCTTTCTTATTTATTTATTTTTAATCTGTTACAAGGGGGTGAATGAGTCCTTCTATTATTCATGCGGGAGGATAAAGGGAGCTGTTCTCCCAGCTTCGGGAGGAGGCAGACTCCGCTTTCAGCTTCAACTCTTCTTTCCAGACGAGGAAAGCAGACACCTCGCCGTTATCCGGGACAGAGATGAGTGAAGGTAGATGGGTGAAAAGGGAGTAATTCCTATGTTTTGTGGGAAAATAGGGCGTTATCCGGGAGAAGACCATCTCCACTGGCACAGGTTCATGTCAGCGGTCTGGGGTTCCCTGGGGGATCAGACTATTCCAGCCGGAGCGTCCCACGAGCAGCGTCACCCCGGCGGCGTCTCCTTACGGCTCTGGTTGGGCTGACGGGGATGTTCTCCATCTCCAGGGCTTTGCTCCATCGCTCGCCCCAACGACGCCGCACGCAGGGAGCACCTTGTCTCAAGGTCACCGCGTTGCCAAGCGGGGACTTGGCCCTTCTCCAGCTGCTGCTTCCTTCCTCCCGGCCCTCAGCGCCTTCCACCGCCTGCGCCGCAGCGTGGGGAAACCGCAGCACTTGTTGATCTCATTTACTGCTCGGTGTCCTTTTCCAGGTGTTTTTTGCTGGGCGTGGGAAGGAGGAGGAGGAGGGAGATGAGGCCGGTGCTGAGCTGGGGATGCTGACTCGGTGTAAAACCGGGCAGCTCCTGGGGTCCCTCCCTCCTGCCTCGGTTTCCCCATCAGCACGGCGGGTTTGGCGTTCCCTGGTGGCGTAATGATTCATGTTGATAAAATGCCGGGTGATGCTCACGCGATTAACATCATTTTTCTCATAACTGAGACTTTTTGCAGTTAAAGAGGCGACGTTGCTGCGGGGAGGCCAAGGAGCAGAACCCGTTAGTGCCGTGGCAGGGACACCCCACGGCTTGGGGATGCATTTATTCACGTAACGCCCTTCCTAAAGCCCCCCCTGAGGCGCCTGGTGGTGGAATTTCCCACGGACGGATCCCAAACCTGGATAAAGTTCTGAGTTTGGAGGAAACTGTCCCCCTGTACTCGGCACTGGTGAGGCCCCACCTCGAGTACTGGGGCCAGTTTTGGGCTCCCTACCATAAAAAAGACATCGAGGTGCTGGAGCGGGTCCAGAGAAGAGCAGCAAAGATGGTGAGGGGTCTGGAGCACAAGTCTTGTGAGGAGAGGCTGAGGGAGCTGGGGGTGTTCAGCCTGGAGAAGAGGAGGCTGAGGGGAGACCTTCTTGCTCTCTCCAACTCCCTGAAAGGAGGGTGTAGAGAGGTGGGGGTCGGTCTCTTCTCCCAAGTCCCAGGCGACAGGACTAGAGGAAATGGCCTCAAGTTGTGCCAGGGGAGGTTCAGGCTGGATATTAGGAAGAATTTTTTCACCGAAAGGGTGATCAGACCTTGGAATGGGCTGCTCAGGGAGAGGGTTGAGGCACCATCCCTGGAGGTGTTCAAAAGACGGGTTGATGTGGTGCTGGGAGATGTGGTTTAGTGATGGTGTTGCTTTTTGTTTGTTGTGTGGGTGTTTATTTTTGTCAAAATTTGCTTGACGGTTGGACAAGATGATCTTTAAGGTCCCTTCCAACCTAGAAGATTCTGTGATTCTGTGAAAACAGAGGAGAGGAATGAAGATTTACAGTTGCAGGGATAAGAGCAAGCGGCAAAACAACTATCCTCCTGGCTGTGCCCTTCTCCCAGCACTCTGTGGGACAGGCTTGGATGGAGTGGCTGCAGCTCCCGGCCACCCCCGCGGTCCTTTGCTGCTCCCTTTGCCTGGCTTGGCCTTGCTTTGGCACGGCCGCTGTGCTGGCTCCGTTGGGACCTTCCCCGTGCCACCGCGGCAGGATGGCGGCTCTGAATGCCACTATTGTGAGCCCCGCGGCCACCGGGCTCACACTCGGAAGGGGCCCCGGCTTCTGGGTGAGCGGTGACGGTGCTGTAGGTCAAAAGGCTGCGGGGGGACATTCCCGGGACAGGACACCGAGTCCTGCCTCCCCTGCGCCCCGCTGCTCCGGCTGCCACGCTCTCCTGCCCCAAAGGTGACCTTCTGATCTCCAGGGTATAGAAGATCCGGGTGCCCCCCTGCTCCCCTGCACCCGCTGCCATCCCCAGGGCTCTGCTTTGCCGTGGATGTGTTGCACCCACTGCCCTCAACCACAATTAATTTGATTTTTGTCAAAAAAAAAATATCACCTATTGCTGGAAGTGAGGCCCCCAAAGAAGGAAACAATTTCTCTGAAGTTCCTGTCCACACCAACCCGTTTTTTCTGCAGTAGTTTTGAGAGCAAATGAGAACTAATAATTCTCATCATGGCTGAGAGGATTTCCAGTGATACAGCAGGAATTCTGGGGGGGCTTGGAGCTCTGGGACCCCACTTCTGTCTGTGCTGGACACCAGTTTCCCAGCTGGGTGGATCCTGGCATGGTGCCGCGTGGGTCTGCTCCATATCGAGGAGGAACTGAGGTGGAGTTTGGATGCAACCAGCAGCGCTGGTTTATCTTGGCTGATTGCAGGTGGGGATTTGCCTGCAGAACTCAGGTGGCACCAGCCCCTTCTCCAGCTCCTCCTGTGGTGGCCACTGCGGCCCATCAGTGTCCCCGTGGCAGCCACCTTGGTTCCCTGCCTGCATATTCCCCGGAGATGGAGACACTGAGGATGCAAAAAACAAGGAGCAGAGTTCCCCAGCACCAGCCGTGGTGGTCCCCGGGGTGACAGGCCATTGTGTTGGACCTTGGGTGGTGGCACCGAGGACGGGTGAGCTGCCACCGCCCTGCCTTGGGGTGGGCTTGCTGCTCCGGCTTCCCATGATGTGTAGGAGCTGAGATGGACCCACTGGCAAGGAAATAACCCCTTGGTGCTTCGTCCTTGGTGGGATGGGACCTCTTCGGGGGGATGCAAGTGGGTCTGGATGGAACCAAACCTCGCGTGGGATTTCTATGCCAGAAATAGGGACTTGTCCTGCTGTGCCAGAGCCCGAGCAGTTGCGCACATTGAATTTTCCCCCAGACTGTGCCCATCGATGCAAAGCGTCTCCCGACGTGAGGAGTGGATGAGCGGTACGATGCCAAGGCAGATGGTGTGGCACAGGGCGGATGCAGCGGGACCTTCCCGTACAGACCCCAGGAGAGGGTTGCCAAGATGTTCAGGGAGCCCGAAATCTGTCCGCCCTGGGGGTGAGTCCCCCAAATCCAGCCCGGTGTGGCTGGACACGTGTCCTCGTCCTCCCGGGACGGGGGGTGTGCGGAGCGTGGGCTTTCTGCCTGTTGCCAGCAGAGGGTTTGGCTTTATTGTCTCGAACTGCACATCCCCGCGATTAATGAGCAGCCAGGGTGTCATTTGAATTTAAATGACATCACAGATGCAGCCCTGCTAATTGCTCATTTGCTTACCCGGAGCAAGCGTGTTCAATCAGTAAAAGAAACCCGAATCACGGAAACCCCTCCTGCGTCTCCTTTGGAGGCTGTGGGAAAGCAGCTCCTGTTTTACCCACCCCGGTGGCAGCGTGTCCCCGCTGCCCTGCACGGCTCCTTTCCGTCCCGATGCTCGTCCCCGGCAGCCGGGGGAGCGACGCAGGTCACCTAGAAATCCTGCAATTCACGGCTGGGATAGATGCAAAGGATTTAAAAAGGGAAAATCTCGGCAGCGTTGGCGCTCAGAGAGATGCCGTGCGGGGCCTGGGTGGGCTCGGGTGACCCTTGGGCTGCGGGCGGAGGGGTGGCTCCAGCCCTCAAATATCTGCCCCCATTTTGTGCCCAAACTTTTGTCTCTAAATAGCTTTTATCATAACTTAGGAGGAGCCTGAAGAGTGTTTTCTAGTGATTGTTACACAGAAAAACCACTGGGCTGAAGAGGTGAATATTAAAATTGCAAAATCAAATACCCGGTGTTCAGAAATACCAGAATTTCAGCCTGAGCAGGTAGAGCGTGTGCCGCAGATAACCGGCTCCGGAATGGGAAGATTTGGGAAACCTTCGCTCCGGTTCTGCCCCGCAGGATTGTTGTTCTCCCCGTCTGCAGGGCAAATGCGGCTGCGAGGAGGACACCGCGGCCGCTTCCGCGAGCTCTGAAGCCGTGACTCAGGAGGTTTATGCTCAGTTCTCCCTCCCGCTGTGGGCATATCGGGGTGTTGGGACGTCATTCCCTTGGCACCGCTGTGCTGCCGCGGGCTGCAAGGTTTAGAGAAGGTGGAGGAGTTTCTGTCCCCGTGTTTAGAGAGCTGCCAGCAGTATACGCGCTGCTGCAATACAAATAAATTTATCAAGAAGATTATTTCTAAGCCCTGGTGGAACTGCGAGATCTTGGCTTCTTGTCCCGACCACGTTTCCTTTTCTTTCTTGTGTCCTTTGAAAAAAAAATATCTGGCTCCTTCCCCCGTGACTCAGATAGGAGGAAATAAAATCCCCATTCATCATGTCACCGCTTGAGTCAGATCGGCATTTACGCCATCAGTCTGGAGCAGGTTGGCTCCGTGATGGGTGTTTGCTTTGTTCCTTGTTACGAACGCAATTAATCTTAGATGTGGACTTTGCCCGAAGAACCGCCTGGAAAGCTCGGGGGAATTCGGATGCACAGCTTCACCCCACGGAGAGGAGGTCCCTCCGCGGAGGTGCGGGGCTGAGCGGGGAGAGCAGCACCCTGCCAGGGACGGGGGTGTCTCTGCAGGAGTAACGTCACGTACCTGCTCGGCGACCACGTCTGCTGCTCCCTGCGAGCCTTCATCCCACACGCAGCGCTGTCCCTGTCACCGCAAGCTTTGGCTGTGATTTATAGCCCCCGCCAGCCCTTTGCTGGGCTCCAGTAATCCCGCTGTCCTTACCTGATAAAAAAAAACCACAGTTAAACAGTCGCATCAGTGTCTTGCTGCTGCCAGGCCTCGAGAGGCAAATGAACCCCGGGAGAGAATTTGGGTTCCTCACTGCTGCCGAGAGCTGCCTCATGCACCGAGGGATTTGGATGGGGATGTTCAGGGCTTAGGGCTGCGGGAACAGCCCGACTCCGCCGCCCGGGGAGACGATGGGGAGAGGCGGCTGCCAAAATGTCACCGCACCACGAAGAGCTTCTGTGCCTCCGGCGCGAGGGTGGTTACCCCAGCACCATGTTCAGTTTTGGGGTTCACAGCCGGGGGAAGAGGAGGGCACTGGTGTTTTCCTTACCTGGGGCAGGACAGGAGGGATGGGGACACATCTCCAGCTGGGGCTGGCGCAGGGACCTGCCTCCCTCCTGCATGGTATGGCACTGGGAACCGGTCAGTGCTCGGGGAAGCGAGGGGGAGGTGGAAAATCCTTCCTCACGCACGAGGGTCTGGCACTGGCCGAATCTCCTGGCCACACACCCCAGGGCTACCGAGTCCTCGGTGTAGCTCCATTTGGACCATCTTAAACTCCAGAAGAACAAACCGCTGAGGTCCATGGGGCTGTGCTCAGAATGGGCTTGGGGTGATGTTCACGGGGAGCACAACAGGGCTGGACGTCAGGACAGAGAGACTGAGCCTGGAGGAACGATGCTGGTCGCTGTGGGTGGAAGTGGAACGGCCCTGGGAGATAGCAGAGATGTGAAACTCCCGATGCTGCCTGGTTTCTACCTGCTCTGCTGAAGGATCCTGGGGCAAATCACTTAACCTCATCCAGCCCTTCCCCTGGGAGAAAGAATTAATTGCACTGAATTGTTTTGTTTTGATGGTCCCTCTGAAGCAAGCCGACTGCCATCACCACTGACACATCAACCAGGTCAGTGGAAGACTCTGCCAGGCCGGGGCAGGGCCCATCTCATTCCAAGTGTGCAGATATGGAAATAAAGAGATTTCAGACCCTGGGTGAGAGTTGAGTCTTAGCGTATATCGCAGTGAAACGAGCCGGGGTCCTTGCTGGGGCCTGGAACGAGCTGTTTGCTTTGTCCACTCCCTCCCTTTGCTGGCTCCGAGCCCCGGCGTGGGGTAGCACCAACACCTTCATCCGCTGGGCATGTTTGGTAGCCATTCATGAGCAGAAAGTAGTCCCCTTCTCTCTCTCCCATGCTTGAAGCTTTGCTGTGGAGCAGAGGACATCAGCAGCACCTTTAATGAGAACAAAATACAGAGTGGTTTGTATTTTTAAAGGCAACAATCTTGCTACAAATTGGGATGGATTATCACAGAATGGTTTCCAGTCCCATAGAATGGGATGGATTATCACAGACTCATTATCAGGTGCCTACACCGGTAGCACGGGTTTGGATCAATCAAATCCGGGGATAAAGAGGTTTTTTGGTGTTGGATTTATTTTTCTTTCTCTGTGATGTCAGCCTGCACCCCAGAGAGAGAATACCCTGGCTCGGTGTCATTACTTTAATTGGCCTGATCCTCTGCAGATGCCATTTGTGGGCTGATGAAAGCTGGGGAAGGGGCTGGTGCGTCCCCGCTCACACTCAAAGGAACACGCAGGACGCCAGAGGCTGCCGGTGCCGCGCTGCCTTTCGACACCACATCTTCCCCCAGGGTCTTTTACAGAACTTGCAGACCATTAAAAAGCCACATCAAACAGCATTTCTTCCATTTAAGCTTCATGACAGAAGCCAGTCCAGGCTGTTGAAACCCAGCTGGGAGCTACTGGGCTGTAATGGGGAGAGTTCATTAGGGGAGTCCCCGGCTACTGGCATCTTTCAGGCTTTTCAGCTGGAGTAAAGGGAGGTGGTGGCGTTGGATTGCTGTGCTTCGGGGTAGTGTGGCCGATTTCACCTCCTCATCCACCAAAGCCAGGGCAAACTTGGTATTTTTATTTTGAGGAAGCAGGTTGCTTAGTGGGTTTGTTTTTTTTAACCAAATCGTGCTATCGGTCCAGCTCTTTGAATCACCCAGAGACTAGCCTTAAAAGAAAACAGCAATGACCGTAACTTATTTACTTTTGGGCAACTTCTATACATAAGGGTGGGGGAATATAGATTTTATTTCAGCATGCACAGGAAACAGTGTCTATTTTTTTTTCCCCAAATCACTTTTAAAACCAGAACTGCGATAGATTTGGGGCATCTTCTTGAAGAAACTCCAGGTGCCCTGGTGTGTGTCTGTAGGGATGTGTCTTGGGAGGTTTCCCAGTGCCTGGACTCGGCTTCCAGCTCCTTTTGAACTCTGCCCTTTGGTCCTTTCCAGGTCCCTTTCCACAAAGGGGTGAAGCTGAAATCTTTGTTTCTTGATGCTCAGGGTAGAGAAAAGGCCGGTATCTGAATTTTAAAAGTAGGGCAGTGAGAAATACAGGGAGAGGAGACAAGAGACATGGCAACAGCCTCCTGCTGAAAGAGGAGAGTCGGGCATTCAGTTACTCGTGTTGTCTGTGTGCTCCTCAGAGCCAATTTTCCTTCTCTCCTCCTTGGATGTCACCTCCAAACATGGGCAGATGCCAAGCACTTTAGCTTTCCCGGTGTTTCGGCGATGCTAAGAGAAGTGAGGTGAAAACTCTGCCTGTGTCAGCGTTCCCGTAAACCTGCCCTCACCGTGCCTCAGCGTAGGGGACCTACGGCAGCCCAGGGAAACCTGCAGACAATGCCTGCTTTGTCCACCTCCCTTCTCCTCGGGCGCCGTGAGATGCTGAGTCCAAACATTTAACCACAAAATGCATTAATTACCGTCCAGCTCCCCGGGGTAAGGACCATATGCCAGTAACCAGAAAAAAAACCCAACAAAAAAAAAAGCGCCTGCTATTGCATGGAAAGTACATCGATTGTTAAATGACTCCGAGCTGCAATTACTGCCACTAAAAGTTCTTGATTAACATTTCCTAGAAACATTTAGGCCTCCAACCCCTGTGCTTGGAGCAGCGTTAACTTGGCCCAGGCTAAAAAGAGGAGCGACCCAGAAATTGTGGGATGAAGTCACCTTCCCACATAATGACACAGGATGCGCCCTCTGCTCCTGTAATTCTGCCCCAACCCACAGCAGAGAGCTGTTTCCCACTCTATTTTTCACCGGTGGGAGACGTTAACCCCGGGTCCGGTTCCACGCAGCGCCACATCTCCTCAGCTGCTCACTCCGGCGCCTCGTAGGAGCAGCTCCGTCAGCCTGCAGCCAACGCTAAAATTTGGCATGCGCCCCGGATGAAAATGAGCTATCTAGGGACAGCTGGTTGGGAGTTACAGCAAACGGCAAACAGTCTGACACAAGCAGAAGTTTGATTTCCCCCGCACTCCCTGTAAATCTGGCGGGCTAACAGCCTCCCGTCGGCTTCAAAACCAAACGCGGCTCAACACAGGGGTAATAAAATACGAATGAGCAATTTCAGCGGAACAAAATACGCCGTCCTAGGTGGCAGGTGATGGATGGAGCCCAAAATCACAGAGTCATAGAATTGTCTACGTTAGAAGGGACCTTTAAGATCATCTAGTCCAACCATAAACCTTGCCTGGTGTCTGGACGGGAGGTTGAAGGAAACTGGAGCGTGTGGGGTTACTCTACTGAAGGGGCACCATCACAGCAGAACATCTGGGACACGTGGTCTCTGGGCCTTCGGTCACTGCTCTTCCGCTTGGAGTCTCCAGGGAAGGACCTCGCAGCATCCCGGCTGCAGACAAGCCCAGGAACCCGAATTAGCATCGGAATGAGAAGGCTGGTATTTTTAAACCGGGGCGTGTTCGTTTCTGCCTTTCTTTTAATAGGTGTCCGTGGGCAGGTTCTTCGCGCCGCTTCATCCACCATTGCTTTTAAAGAGCTCTGACGAACCCCACGCTCAGGCCGGGCTCTCGCTTCCAGCCGCAGTGGGCAAGGGATGGTCCAGGAATCTGTCACTCTGCGTCCTGCCTTCCAACCCTTCCTCCGCTCCCTTCCTCCTCGAAGCACCTTCGTTATGCTTCAAAAGCCGGGATGTTCATCCGGTGCTGAGCAGCACCACCACCTGCGTGCTGAGCTCCTCCAGCGCCCCAAAAACTCCCCGTAGGAAGAAAGAGCCATTTTCTGAACCCCGGGGTGGGGGGGTCAAGGCGGCAGCGAATTCCACCAGCTGAACGTGCGCAGCGAGGGCCGGAGCAGGAGAGCGCTTGCTGTGATATCTTTAACATCTGATGCCTCCGGTTTCAAAAGCACTTGGAAAGTTTGAGACGGAAAATCGCTGCAGAAAGGCCAAAAGTGCTAGAGAAGTGAAACAATAATACGCCGTTTTGCTGCTCTGCCAAATGGAAATAAAGCCTTCTCGATACAGCATAAAATAATATAGAGGGAGTGACCTACTGATCTCAGCAGAGGTGGGGGGGCCAGGACTGCTTTGTTCCAGCTCCCTGACTCGGGGCAAATTTAGCTTTGAATAAGTCACTTCACTTTTCTGACTCATTCCTCACAGCTGTAAAAGGTGGGGAAACGCTCACTTCCCTACGGATTGTCAGGAGGACTGGTTATTTATTTTGTAAAGCTGGGGCAAATTCTAAGTATAATTGCAAAAAAAAAAAAAGAAAATTCTTCCGGAATAACATAAGCAGTAATTACAGAACTAGGAAAGAATTGAGAGCTTTCAACGTTCCAAACCGTTCTGAGCATCATTAGAGAAAGAGGTTTCATTTGAATGGGGAGGCTGAGGGGGTTTAGTAGGTGCCAGCTGGAAACCAGGAAAATGTCATCTAAAAGTAAAATAACCGAGAAGATATTAAGCAACAGACGAGACTAGTGCAGCTGGATAGGAATGAAATAACCCAGCTATTAGCTGCTCTGCAAGATAACAGCATGCGAGCTCTTTTGTTAGAGGAGAAATTCAGTAGTAGCGAGGAAAAAAAACACCAACCCTGGCAGCTCTTTTGTACGGTTGGTAAAACACACAAAAAAAGCCCAAAGTGCCTCACAGACCTCAAATTTGTTGCTCTACACGTACCTTTAGTGGTGCCGTGGGAGAGCTATTGTACTAACACCACCGCCTTTTCCAAAGTAGGTGGTTCTTTGCTTCGGGGAGGCTTAGAAAGTATTTCAAGTTTTACAGAACCCTGTGATTTTGAAACTTTTGGCGGAGGAGGATGGGGAAGCAGAGCGAGGAAGGCTTCATCCTCGGCTGAGTGGGGAGTATCTGGCTCAACGGTCCTTACCCTGGCACAGCTCAGCCCCGGCTCAGAGAACACAGCTCTCGTCTTTCCCAGCAGGGTAAGAAATCAGTAAGAGGAGTAACAACAGAAGTGGGAGGGTAACAACTTTCCCCCGCCAGCGTGCTGCAACGCCTTTGCAGTTAAGAGCCCCTTGTCACCAGTTCCCGAATCTACTGGGGACACTGGGCCCAACTGGTGTAAATTTCTAACTCTGCCATGTGTCAAAAATAAACGTAAAGCCCCAAACCTGGCACCCATGGTCGGTCTCTCTGACAATCCCATTTCAGGGCAATGTTTTTCCCTCCCATCCATCCCACCCACGCTCTAACGACGGTGTCCTTTGTGGTAGAGGCTGCAATTAATTTAAGGGTGATTATTCAGGGAGGTTCCTGGACGGGGCTGGACTCCATGGTCCTGCCTTGCTCCCGGATCGGTTTGGTTACAGTCACACACCAATTTCCAATTTAGACTGTCCCACCCCATGAATCAGCCAGATTCCTTGGACTCTCCGTAAAATAAACAGAAAGGAATCTTCCACCAAGGCTGCTGAGCCGAGGAGGGCTGTGCAGGAGCTGTAGGAAAAGGGAATGAAAAGGACTTTGTCACATCGGTTGCCCAGCCCTATCTGCACCGGGAGAACGGCCGGCAGCCGTTTTTCCTGCTCTAGATGAACAATTCAAGGGCATTCAAAGATGAAATTTGCTTAAAGGCATCCGGTTATGCAGAACCGAGGGTAGTAAAACGCCCAGAGAGATATGAGGCTTTGTTATTACCAGCGAAGGCTCCGTTGGTAACCATTTCATCCGGAGCCATTTCTGGCTGCACGGATGCATTTGGGTACAAATTACAGGGAGGCTTCGTCCCAGCGCCGGGTCACAGACAGCATTAAAGCAGCAAGAGCTGCGTCTGCAAGTCACTCAATGCCACCTCAGGGTATCCCACAGCCCCAGCGCATCCGACCCTGGGAACGGCTCTGCCGAGACATTCAGGTGCAGCTCAACTCAGACTATTAAAAATAGAGTCTGAGCTCCTGAAAAAACGGCAGGACTGGGAGCCAGGGCGGGTGCTGCCGAGGCATAAAAGCCGCTCTGTTCGCAGCGGCTTGGGCTCCGCAGGCACGAAGTCGCATGGGGAAAATGTGATCGCGGGCTGCGCGCTGCCTGGTGCTACTTCGGTGGAAAGACTGGAAAAAGGGCAAACGGTTTCATTTCATTCTGACGTTTCACCCAATTCCGTCCAGCTCCTCAGTCCCTGACCTTAATAGTGAGGGAGAAACTAGGCTGGAAACACTCCTCCTTACCACTTGAAATAGATTTTTCTCCCAGCCAGGAAAGAAGCTATTTCTGGTGCTCCGGCCCGCAGTGTGGTGGGTCCATGAGGGGGAAGTTTCTAGTTTTGAAGCTTCTCCCCGCAGGCGAGGCGGGCTGCAGCTCCGGGGCTGAGGCGATGGCGGCGAGGGGGGGGGAAACGACACCCCCCTCCCCGGGCCTGGCAGCGCCCACAGGGCCGCGGCCTGCGCCAAGGCCCGGCCCAAGCAGGCCGCTCCCAGACGTTAGGTCATCGGGCACCGCACCAGCAGCGGGGCCTCACCCCGGGGGGCGTCCCCCGCCGCCGCGGGGGTGTCCCACCGCCATCCAGGGGCCGTCCCCCCCCGGGCTCTGTCCGCCGGGGTCCCCCCCAACTTCCCCTCAGCCGGCGGCGCGACCCGGGGTCCGCCATGGAAACCGTTGCCCCCTCAGCGGAGGCCACGCCCCCTCGGGGAAGCCCCGCCTCCCTCTGGCCAGGCCACGCCCCCTCGG
>VXAK01012100.1:0-48513 GCA_013399435.1 Arenaria interpres
GGCCTCCAAAAGAGATGGGGAGGCACTATTTATCAGGGAATGCAGTGATAGGACGAGGGGTACTGGTTTTAAATTGAAAGAGAAGAGATTTAGTTTAGATATTAGGAAGAAAATCTTTATTGTGAGGGTAGTGAGGCACTGGAACAGGTTCCCCAGAGAAGTTGTGGATTCTCCGTCCCTGGACGTGTTCAAGACCAGGCTGGATGAGGCTTTGAGCAACCTGGTCTAGTGCAAGGTGTCCCTGCCCATGGCAGTGGTTTTGGAACTGGATTATCTTTAAAGTCCCTTTTACCTCTAACCATTCTATGATTCTGTGAAAAAAAACTGCAGAATAAAAAGCTCTCATCTATGATAAGAACGATTCACATTAACAAATTCTCACTCTTGTTCTGGGAGATATCTCTGTATTTCCTACCACTCAGTAAAGTATCAATCAAGTATAGTCAAATAATTATTCCTAAAAAAAGTAAAAAGTATTTAAAGCAAACATGATGGCTTGTCATCTTACCAGAGGCCCCTATACATTTCTTAATGAGCAGGAGGTTAAATATTAGTGTTTCTCATCCAGAGATATTTTTTTTACTTGCTGCTGGAACAGAACGATAAGTTTAAGCTCATATATATGTACAGATCTAATGGAATGTTGCGTAACTACATATAAAATGTTAATTTACAAAAGAAATCAAGCAAATATGTATTTATAGCCCGCATTCATATTATGCATGCTGTTCTAGATTTATAAAAAGACTAATTGTGCCTCTAGCATTTTTCTTGATCAACCTAGACTTAAAAAAAATCTGAAGATGATATAACATAATGCTCCTGTACTAATCTTTAAAATATTTCTACAGCCACTGATACCAGCTCTGTTCTAAGAATGGAGATCCAGCATGTTATTGCTTGAATCTCTTTCATTCAGTGAACTCCCTTGAACTTCAAAATGCCTAATAACCTTGCAAAAATTTAAACACAAGTATGGTCTTGACAGTTTTTGTTTCTATCCTGTCTCATGTGTCAGTACAATAAAGTGGAGAATAAAAAATAACACCTTGCCCCCAAAATCTGTTCCTTAGAAAAGATGACCTTGTTTCTCTCCAACACCAGAGTTTTTTTCCGGTTTTGTTTTATGGGAAGAAAATATTATTTTCCTCTTTGATTTCATAAGAATGGTTGGAATCTGTTAGTTCATCTGTGCAGCTTGAGATAGGCCCTACATTTTAAGCATTTATCAGCTTAGGACATATTTTTTTCCAGCTTGTTTGCCAGCAACTTTCATTCAAATTTGTCAGTGAAATAGACTACAAGGCAGTGAATAACTTCACAGATCGTGACCAGGTTCTGTCCTTGCCTTGTGTTTTGTCCTTGTCTCACAGATGGGATCTAGGAAAGTTTAAGCATTTTTGGCAGAAGCTAAAATAACTTTGCTACAAAGAAGATTAGGGGGGTTTGATTTTGGGTTTTTTTGGTTTATTTGTTAGGTTTTGGGGTTTTTTAATGTTTTTTTTTAAGTATTCTGAATGCCTGGTGGGACCTGGATCGCTGTCTGTCTCATCTTGTAGCTCACACCAGCTTTAGCTAGATTTTTCTTCCTATTTTTATTAGATAGGAGCTTTGGTTCAGGAGCTGGGCATTAAAATGTTTGTGAACCTTCAGGTCCCTCTTTTCCAGGGAGCCCTTTACAAATGCTAGCCTCTAGTTTCTATTTTTGTCTTTTTATAAAGTTTTTCAAAGTGTGAAGTTCTGGATAAAGGCTTTTATGTAAGACTTATTCTCTTCAGCCTTTTTTCCTTAAATAAGTCTCTGTTGAACCTGCTGTAAACACCTTCTTACAGCTTCCCAAGTCTTGAGGCTCGATAGATAATTTTTTTTCAGTACAGATTTCATTGGCAAATTATATGACTGATAAAATTTAACAGAAGTTTTCTGCTTTTGCTTTAAAATAGTGTTCAGAGTACTGATAAAATTGATGGGTCTATTTGAAAGTTTCTGTAGATGCTAAAAGCCGGGAAATAAAGCTATAATTTCTTTCTGAGAATCTTCCAGTAGAAATAATTGCTAAATTTAGTTCTGATTCTGTTTCATGCACTTCTTCACATCATCTTTCATGAATGCTATTAACCACTTCGGATAATAAAAAATAGGCTCAGAAATCTACACAAAGCCTTAAAAAAAAATACTTTTTCCCCAAATTTATTTAATTACTTATTAAATTTATTTGTAAATTACATTTACAGAGCTGGTTTTAAGTGAATACTGAGGTGTCAAGGGGAAAAATAAAGATGTAGAGAAATTTCAGAAGTAAATTTGTTCATGTGTGATTTTCATTTCAGCACCATGAAAACCTGGAGAAGCAACCACAGTTTCGCAAGACCAAATCTCCAGCTGTTTTTCAGTGCTTTCTTTATGTGGCCATTTCAGAAAGTCCTTGCTCTGATGAAGAAAGGTAAAGGATAGGTAAACTGCAGATACTAGTACCCTTTAGACTTTCAGTGTAGTAACATCACAAGAGTAGGATATTGCTAGTATTATCTAGCAATGGTGGCTTGGGGGAATCTAACAGCAGGACTCCAGTACCTCTAAGGAGGCCATCACCAAGATGGAGTCACCAGTGTTTGGTGGAAAGATGAGAAATAACATGCATAATCTGGAAGGAGAGATTCAGACTAAATTTAAAGAGAAACTTTTACACCATGTCTGCCATCAAGAAGTGGAGAACATTGGCCAGAGGGGTTGTACTGTCTCCATCCTTGGAGGTTTTCAAGATCTGGCTGGGAACAGGCAAGACCCTGAGCAACTTGGTCTGACCTCAGAGCTGACCATGCTTTAATCAGGGGTTGGAATGAGAGGCCTTCTGAGTTTTTTTACAACACAGATCAGCCTATGATCCTACAAAGACCTGCTGCAAGACAAGTTCAGGGTCACCTAGCTCAGTCGGTCCCATAGGATGGTGGATGCAAGACATGTTGCAAGTACAAAATGCATAGGATTCTCTTTTTATGCACCAGAAACATAGTAACAGTAGTAACTAATATGCTGGCAGGCAGAATAAAATCTGTTGCAAGATAGAATATGACAGAATTGAAATCAGAGAAATAGTGCCTTCTGGCACCATTTCCTATTAGACTACCCAGGTGTCCAGATGCTTTCCTCTTTCTTCACCTCTTCTCACCCTGCTGCCACCTCTTCCCCTCCAGCTACAGTCCTTTCCATCACCCCCTGCCCAAAGCAGATTCCTTTCAAGGAAAGAATTCCACTTTTGAATTGTGTTACTTTCCTCTTATTTCAAATAATTGTAGCATTGTCTTTTCTTCCATCAGTGTTTTCCCTTAGGGGAATTCTTCTAGCCTTAATTCCCATACCACCCTCTTTCAAATAGCTTAAGGTTTAATGCAAAAAACCTGTTCATCAGCTTATGTTTCCAGCTACAGTTATTTCTAGCCAGGGTGTTTAGGAAGTCTTATGTCTCCCTTTGCAGGTTGTAAAGTTGTGGGTTTGGCCTCCATGAAATATTCTTAGTGTCATTTCTGCTTTGCCTAGAACTGCCCTCAATTCTCAAGCCCTATGATTTAGCTTGGAAAACACAAAGCTGTTTCACACTTCTATAGTTCCTTCTCTGAAACCATAAGTGTGGAGATCATCACCCTGAACTGTTTAGTATGCTTGTTTTGGGGACTTCTGTTTATGAATCCTTTTTCATTTGATCCTTTGTATTTTTGTTCTAATTTTTTCTCCAGCCTAACTTTTAGGAGCTGCCTGTGTGGTAGATGCTTTCACAATGTGCAAGGAGGGGGGCTTCTGCACAGTCCTTTACGCTGGAATTAAAAAAAAAAAAAAGAGTGAAAATATTGAATGAAAATGTTGTTGAGATATATTCACTGAGCAAACTAGTGATTCCAATAGTCTTGTGCCATCACTTGTTTTCAGTTACTAAGTTCTCCCACTTTTTCAGTCAGACCTCTGTGAAGTTTTGTCTGCTTTCTGCTGCTGTAACTGGACTTCAAACTAGTGTTCAAATAACCCTGTGGAATTTTGAATTAGCTTTCATGGGTCAAGTTTGTCAGTGAACTTGAGGAAATGAGATAAACAGTCGTCATCAAAGTACCAAATTCCCTTTGGATCTTCAGACTTTGAGCCTCAACACAAGAGCGGATCAGCTCTTTGTATTATATACTTAGATATCTTTATGATTCCTCATATTTGTGGGTTTAAAGGGACAGCACTAGAGGGAAATACCCACTAAATGTTTTTTTGTTGGGAGACAATTAATCCCTTCCACCTACATTTGACCTCAGTAACTTCCATTTAACACACTCTTGCTTGCAAATACCTAAAACTCAGCCTTCACTAATAAGGAAGCAGATTAGAAGCACTATTTGGAATCTTCATCATGATCAGTCTGTAGCAGAGGTATGTATGTCAATGTGAAGGTATCACTCAACATGCAGTGTAATTCTGACCTGAGCATATAGTAGAAATTGAAATGAAGAAAAAGAGATTTTTTATATTTCCTGTAGAAAGAGTACCCTACTATTTGATGCGGTAGAATGGATTGCTTTCACTTGGGATAAACACAGTACAATATAAAAGAATTCTACATAAAATTTACTCTGGATATTGCAGGGAGAAGTAGCTGGACACAAAAAAAAAAAAAGTGGGGAACCAGAAAAAGTAGGGGATCTGATGCCTATTGCAAAAAAAACCACTTCAGCCTTGCAGAAAAGGACCCGGGGTTCCCTGTGGGCACAAATTTGAACACAAGCCAGCAATGTGCACTTAAAGCAAAGAAGGTTAATGGTATCCTGGGCTGTGTCAGGAGGGGGGTTATCAACAAGTCAAGAATACTGAGCCAGTTCTGGGATTCCCAGTACTGGATCCCCAGTCATGGATATACTGGGGAAAGCCCAGCAAAGGGCCACTAAGATGGTAAAGGGGCTGTAGGGTCTTTCATATAAGGAAAGGCTGAGAGAGTTGGGACTGTTTAGCTTGGAGAAGAGAAGGCTCTGAGACATCTCACCAATGAATAGACATATCCTAGGGGCAGGTGAAGATGGAGCCAGACTATTTCCAGTGATGCCCAGTGGCAGGACCAGAGGCAATGAGCACAAACTGAAACACAAGACGCTCCATCTGAATATCAGGGAACACTTTTTACTTTGAGGGTGACTGAGCAACGGAACAGGAGATAGCCTTGGAGGTATTAAAAAATCATCTGGACATGGTCCTGGGCAACCAGGTGTAGGTGACCCTGCTTGAGCAGGATCGTTAGGCAAGATGGCCTCTACAGGTCCTTTGCAACTTCAATCATTCTGTGATTCTGTAATTGCTGTCTACAATTAGAGTAAGTTACAGTAAATTAATTCCATACTCAGTGTTTTAGCTAAGATATAACTTCAAGCTCAGGCACTGCATTGACACAAAATATCTTTGATTTATCTACTCTATGAGGGGTGATCAAAACAAAAATTGTCCCTCTAGTGACAGAAGAGCAGCCTTTTCTGTCTTTTTTTCTTTATGGTTTATATTACTCTGTACTGTGCCATCAAAACCAGATGCATTTTGCATCTGTTGCTGGAAGCTGACTCGAACAAAAATGAAATTCCAATAGCTTTATCAAAGGAAAAAGGTATTGTTATTTCTCTGAAATCTGTTTAGTTCTTTCTTTCTGTCCATGCTTAACTATAAATCTACCTGGTGTATTGACAGCCAAATGTTTTCTGACCTGTGCCAAACATAGTCAAATAAATTTTAACTCCTTTGATGCACTACTTTCCCAAAACTGAAGCCAGATGTTTCACAGGTGACCTGACAGAATGCCATTACTTCCCAATTACCATAAATAAAAGGCAAAACTGTCACAAAGAGTGTGCAAAGATATATCATTCCAACATTCCTGAAGAATTAACCCTTCCTGACCAGTCACAAACTGAACATCTGAAAGATGTTCCTGGGCTCAGTAATCAGACAGAAGGATCTTGACATTATCACGTTTCACATTTCTCAGTATTTAGATGCTTTGAAATCAGGTATTTGGGAGGATTCCAGCCTTTCAGAAGCTACAGCTGTGATATGCAGACAGGTAGACAGACCTGCAGCAGCACTTTGGAGCTATGCAGAAGGTATAATTCTGCATCCTATAAGGCTCACTGAGAAGATAAATAGGTAGACTACTGGCCCTTGATACGTTAGCAATAATCTGGTAGTCTTCTCTAGTACAACTTTTTCATGAATTGGTGTGTTAGTGAATATAACAAAACCTCTAAGAGTTTGCACTTCGCATTTCTTTCTGTGACATAAACTAGGATCTAAAAGTATTTTCCAAAATGATAGGTCTAGCTTCCAGTATGCATCCATTTATTTAATTGCACTGTGCTCATGGCATACACATTGTAGTGTAGGTGATCTCAGTGATGGTGGGATAATACATAAAATAAGTAAAATTAACACATAGAATACCTAACACTACTAGAAATGTTTATACACTTTGCAAAAAGCAAGTCTTACCCTAGAATGGTGGACAAATCAAATATTTTCCAGGGTCCATTGAATTAATGGATTCATTCTGACTTTCATGGGCTTTCAACTAGACTCAGTGTATCCAAAATGTTGAAGGAATTTCACACCCTAAAAGAACCTTTTATAGTGGTTACATGGAGCCAAATAAATGCATTGACAGACTCTTTGAAGGATGAATTCTGTATAAATATTCACAGAGTGAAGATATGGGTAATAAAAAAATGTGATTATGTATCATGCTGGCAATTCAGTTTAAGTAGTAACTAAGCAGGTTGAGATTTCCAGAGAGTCCCTGCACTTAGGATTTGAGATCCAGATGATAGTATTTGCTAATTAGTGTAGCACCGGCTGGTGGAAAGTCACCTACTAACTCACTGGATGCTAGCTACGGTATCATCTACAACAGATTTTTCAGCTTAGATTCACAAGGAGAACAGGTTCACTGAATTTCACTGAATTTTTTAGAGTTGGAAGGGACCATAGAGATCATCTAGTCCAACTCCCCTGCCAAAGCAGGTTCATAATTGTCACTGCAGACACATATGCCCAACATATAATTCCATCAAGAAAAAGAAAAAACTCCTTCCTTACTCTTTAGGTATCAAAGTTCCCAAGGCCAATGAAGTGCCCTCCACATCTATACTTTTCCCATAGAACTGCATCTATCCTGAGGGGAGGAAGTTAAATAGCACTGATCCAGTGACTGCCTAATAAAATTCGTATCTGCAGTCCTGTTTGGTTACCCTGCTCAAAGGCCTATATGAGAGGTGAAGCCAGGCATACCTACATTTGGCTCAGACACATCTAAAAGGAGGCAACACTCTCTCACACACTAGTGACCAGGTTTATCATGTATTACCCATGAAATTGGAGACTTCTGTATGTCTTGTTAGTAGTGAAGCAACAAGAATAGTCTGGGATTAGTTGCAACTGTCTGGATATAAAACAAAGTAAACATAACAACCAACACCTTATTTTTCAGCCCAAATGCTGTATTAGCTTCACAGACCTCTGAAACTTTTCAGTCACCAGAGGGGGACAAAGAACCATAATGCTGAAGACATGGTTACATTTTAATTTGCCTAAATCCACAAAACCTTCACTTCGCTGTCTTGTCAGATTCTGGCTCACATTCCTGCTCCAAAACAGTCTATTTTTCTCATCTTTTCCAGTTTGGTATATACTTCTTTCAGCAGCTATAACTTAAAGAGGTGTATACTAGATTTCAGGATTGCATAAAGCCAACAAAATTAAACCCTCATGAAAAAATAAGAGCTTGTGGTTTCCCCATATTGTTCCCACTAACACCACACAACATTCCTGTTGATTTTGTCCTTCTAGATGGAAATATTGCTATCCAACTCGCACATGGCTTCCTGCTGCAGTCATTGACATTTCATGAAAACTTCAGGTATTGCCAAAGTTTTCCCCGAGCTTTACTGAACTCTTTCATTATAGTTTTGGTTTCCTGATTTTTTGTCGCCTTATTTGAAATATTAACCTGGCCTTCTTTCCTTATTTGGCATTTCTGTGCAGGAAAGGCTATGTCCAAAACATATTGACCAGTTAGGACCATTGGGCTGTGTACTAACATCATGAGGAAAAGAGTGCATGATGCTCCACTAGTATATCGTTGTGGAGTTTCAAGGAATATAAACTGCTATCAGAAAACTCTATTGATCTTGAATTATTCTGAACGTGAATTCTTCTCTTCATGCAGAAAAATATAAAACGTACATATTATTTTATGGCTTGCAATTGTATAGTCCGTGGAAGTACATCTTTGATGGAAACTTACAGATGCTGATGGAAACTTGCAGCTCCCCCTGACCCCCCAACCCTGGCAAATGTACAGGATTCAGCTTCCCTCTGGTTCTCATGCCCTCTTCTTCCAGGTAATGAAGTATATAGACAGGACATCTGCTGAGCTTCTAGAAGACACAGGAGATCGCTCTGCCCAAACAAATTTGGCTTTCCTTCATGAGCAGAAAAGGACAATAGCAACAACCTAAAATTTCTCATAGGGAAGGTGTTTATCCCATAAAATAAAAACAGTGCTTCACAGAGGTTTTTTCTGTATATTAAAGCTTGTGACTATCTGATTTGGTGTCATGCTCACAACACATGAGGAGAAATCCCGTCAGGTGATCTTTTTCTCTTAGTACCTATTTATCTGAAGGAAAGACAACATCATAGTCATGTCCCATGCTATTTTCAGACTTATATCACCCCTGCTGTATAGTCTGGTATTTAGCATAATGCATCATGAATCATTTGCTATCTCTTTTATTGGTATGTCATTACCTAACATACATGTATTAAATTCTCAGTGTTTTTCAGGCTCTCAAAGATGCAATTTCATGCCTGAGAACTCCATAAAATATATTAGATATTTTCATTTCTTTTAAATTTAAACCAGAAACCTGGCTCCAATGGATGTTTCAATTGGTTTTTTAAATCTCTCCAAGCTTGTGACATTTGTAACTGCTCAGATGTTAACCCAAACCATTCACCCATTCACCTTGGTAACAGCATACTTTTGGTTTTTATGTACTGGGCTGGACATCAAAGACATGTTTTTATTGCAGAAGTTTTACTAGCCAAGTCTGGATTTGTAACAGATCCTGTTCAGAAACACTGAATTGTATAGACAGTTCTTCTTTGGGATAAAAACAGGTGAACTGTGATCAATCAAGTCCCAAATTGAAATCTTCCCTCCATTTTTGCTTCCACCCACCTCCCTACTCAGATTTTGGCTGGACTGGGGTACTTTCTGGAAATAAATGCTTTATTTGGTGTGCTTCTTACCATAGGAAACCCCAGTCTTCCTGCAGGAAGTCTCTCTCACACATGTGCGCTTACACGGTTAACATTACCTTTCCAGTGGAGGCACTCAGAAGTCTATAGTTACCTTATTCAAAAGGAAGCTAACTAATGATGGATGCATTGAATGGTTTATTTTTAATGATGCTTTTAACACCTTGGGTTACATTGCCTTCCCAAACCTGTTCCTATAGAGCTTCTGAAGGTTCATATATATAGCTGTGGCTTGTCCTATACTTACTCGAACTATCAACTCCTCCCTCACTCCTTCCAGAAAACACGAACTGGTGAAATAATGGCTTCTCCCTCAGTTCAGTCAAGCCCTCTTTCCCTGCAATCCACACTCACAAGGTCTCTACATACACATGTTTAAGTATTCATGCTACTGTACAAGTAGGACTGAATATTTTACCGGATCTACATACCCACTTCCACGAACACTTGTTTTAATACAATTAAGAGCTCCAGATGACCAGGCAGACATAAGGCAGGGACTCAGAAATCCTTTTGGCAAAAGACACTAAATAACTTGTTAAGAAATGTAAACAGTGTTCACTCTCATTTTCATTTGTCAAGCTTCATATAAGAACCCACTTCTATTAAAAAAGTCAGGGTATCTGCTGTTTCGATAGATGTTATCAACCAGTTTTTACAGTGAAGATTATTTCCATATTATTTTCAAGAGAAATAAATGAATGGAGGATGCTGCTGAATGACAGTTTAATAGTAATGATATATATATATATATATAGTATCTGCCATCCCAGAGCAATTTATAAGTGATATTCATAAAAGAGCTAGTCTGCCCATCTTTGAAATGCCTCTGTCTCCCAGCTGGAGGTTGGGATCCCAACCGACAATTGGCAAAGAGCAGAAAGGAGATCAGCAGGGGAAGGAGAATTTTGGCCGAAAATTCACAGACTTGAGAAACAGCGTCTCTTACGGAAAAAAAACAAAACAAAACAAAACAAATCAAACCCCAAAAAACCCCCAACAAACCAGCACTTTGGAATCATTAAACTCCCCATGGAACAGAGGATTTTGGTCTTGTCAAAAAAACTCTGGTCATACAGAGAGCTTCTTGGGAATTAATTATCTACCGCTGACAGATGACAGACTAAATTCTGGCATATGTTGCCAAGGAATATCCATAAGCCAAATATAAGCCATGCCTTTCTGGTTTAAGTACAAATGAGCATGTACTTAAGAAGGTTGGTCATTGATGTTTATGGATCTTCTTTTATTTGCATGTATTGTCAGTGCAGCACACACAACTGTGTACCACACTCCCTTTTACTATGACTATAACCGTTTACAAGGTATGCCAACATGCTGCAGTGCCTGATTTGAAGTCTATAATGGAAACTCTCACAGAAATACCAGCATTTTGGTCTATCATTTGAAAGGAGAGCTATGCTTTTCTCCTACAACAGCTATACTGCATGATTGGTTTGGGGACTCAAGTCAACTTTGGGTACCTTACACAGCAGTGATTTAACAAATAACTGAGGCAATTCTTTTTGTGACCTTTGTGTATCGCACCAGCAGGTTAAAGACAAACAACTACGTGCTTTGTTCACTCAGAGTTATGGGAGGTACAGACTTCTAGTTTGGACATCCAGTTCCTTCAGGAGCCAGGCAAACCATTTAGAAGGTGTACTCTACATCTGCCTTCTCAGTTTCCCACCTCTCAAGCAAGTACCTTACCCACTGTTTTCTGAAAGGTTAAAACACGCTAATCTGAAGATGAAACATAGTACCCAACCTTCTCAACTACATTATAGTTTAATGAAAAATTACAACAGTGACAGACACTAGTAAGTATCTGAAGCCAAACTACAAGAGGCCTTTATTATTTTTCAAATCTGACTTTTTTCCCTCCTTCATCCATTAGTAGTTTTCCCAATGCAGAATTTTCCCACTAGCCACCAGGCGCTGGGAAAGCATTTGAGAAAGAGAGGTGATAAGGGAAGAATGATTTGAGAATTTGCAGCAGAGAGAGAAAATTAGTTGGTTTAGTGCTTCAATATGTAAACTAGCTTGGGCTTTGAAGCAAACTCATTAGAGCAGGTTGACAGTCCAAGTGACAAGTGAGGGAACTCCTCACAGGAACATTTCTCATGGTTAGAACAGGGCAGCAGGTTAACCTGTTACTGAAGGATTAGCTGTTCATCAGTTATGTGCTGACATGCCTGAAAAACATTTAGCCCCTTTGTCTATGATTCACTTTAATTCTGTCAGCCCTTTGTAACCCTGCAAAGCCTAAGGTTTGTGTCCTCTCAGAGCTCAATGACGTGACAGATGGTTTGAGAAATACTGTGGCACAAAATTTCATTACAGAATTTACTGTGGACTTTAGTTGAACACCAGTCTGCAAAGTAAACTTTCTCTAAGTTTTTAAAATAGCTCATTTTCACCTGTTATACTCAAATATGCTTCGAGAGATTGCTTCTGAAAGGGATGCCAGAGTCATCATGAAATAATGCACTCAGTGAGGAATTCCACTCATTTGTATGCTGAGTTCTGCAAAATTCAGACAAAAAATACAGAATACAGAAAAAAAAAAAAAACCACAAAAAAAAGCAACCAAACAGAAAACAACCCAACAACCATAATTCCCTCTGATCTGAAGTGGTATGAAAATTTGGCAATTTGAGATCCCGTTCCTCCTCAGTCATGTCATGAAGATAAAGGCAGACAGGAAAGGAGTACTGTATAGACTGTTTTGGTCAGTTCTGAGTAGCTAATACTAGACATTTTCTCTTCTTCTTCTTTCCTTCTCTAGTTTAATTTATCACTACACTTCTCCTTTGCTTTTTTCTTTTTCTTTTTTTTTTTTCTGTGGTGGTTTTTTGGAGAGCTGGGTGTTTGTAGACATCTATTTAAAGGTCAAGGATAAGATAAAATAAAAGAAATATGAATCAAATCATGAACTTTACCAAAAGGTAGCTCCAATAAATATTACAAAACAGACAGCATTGTGAAAGCTGCAAGCCACCAGTTCTTATTTATGAGGAGCTAGAACCTTCATTGATCTGTGTGCTTAAACGGAGCCTTCCTGGAAAAGGTCAGTCCAGAACTCAGACTTGTCAAGGAATTTCTCCATTACACTGCCTTTTGATCAGACATCTAGAGTCTCTTTCCCCTTTGTCCTGCACAATTTTCTTGCATTTTGCAGTGTTTAGAAATCCCTGCTATATGGCCAGTACTGAGGTAGACTGTAAATCTGACCAGCAGGGTATACAGTCATCTCGCTCAGAACTGATCACTTTTTATCTGGTTTTGACTAACACTCTTGCAGAAATTCTCCACCCTGAATATTGTTATCAAAGAAAAGTTGTAGGGGCAAGACAGGTAGCTGAGACATATCTGCTGCTAAAGGACTGTGAACAAGGTTAACTGGCAAGTTTGCAGTTGCTGGGTGTGGGCTGTTGCAGCCCGAGTGTAATCCAATTAGTTTTGGGATGTTGTTTCACTGGAAAACTGATTTTCTGCTCTAAGATTGTAGTGAAATGACCAGAGGGATTATATGTTGAAGAAGATGTTCTGGGAGTTTTGCAAACACTCAGGGCTGCCGCTATCTAACAGGGTGGCCACTTCAGCACAGATAACAGATTTTATCTGAGCTCAAGCACACTTCCTGATAAAATGGGCTGTACAGCTGCTAGGTGACATTTACAACAGATAGATTTAGTAAGAAGAAGGAAAGACACGGGGTTTTTTGCTATTACTTCTTGGGTTGGAAAGCTAAGAATGACTTCAAGTCAAAAGACTCTCAGCTTCTCGAGAAACTTAATTCAAACCATGAATGTGCACTAGTATAGTGCACTCTGATATTATCTCCAGATTCCCAGTATACTAATTCATTGATTCAATTACAATACATGTACATTCTGATTTCAGTCAAATCAGCTAGAACATTAACCAGTTTGGGGTTTTTTTTTTAAGGGCAAAATCAAATTATTTTCCACAATGCTTAAATTGATTGAACTGCATAAGATTTTTCACATAAGGAACCCAAGGTATATTTGTTTTAGAATATTTCCTCCTGGAGTTATTGCCTTTCCAAATGCATATACTACAGAAATAGGTGTGGTAATCGACACTTTAAAAGATGCTGTATTCCTGCATCAAGAACACTTACTCTTGTAATACCTACCCTTAGCAAAGGCTGCCTTGTGTTCTTGATGATGGAAGGAGGTATTGTAAACTGTTCCTGTAGGAATTTATGTTAGGACTCAGATTTGCAGATATTTCTATCCCTGAAGCTCCTTCATTCAACCTGTATAATGACAATGACATTCTCCAGAGTGATGGAATGTCAGCAGAAGCAGTTAGTTTACTCCTGGATAACCTCCATTTACTAAAAACCACCAAGTCTGGTCATTGAAGGATAAGAGTCCTTCATGGGTTGCTACAGACTTCAAGTAAACTCCTGGATAGGAAATAGAATATTTATTTTGCTTAAGTCAATTTCATATTGGAAATATGAAAAAATATGGAATAAATAAATTCCATCAATGGAATCTTTATTCTTCTTAAAACACTAGTAAATGCAAAACAATATCATTCTCTTAATGGAGATGACCTCTAGTAGGCTAGAATAGTACAGACCAGAAAAGAGTACTACAAAACTGCTTCAGAAACAATTAAGGATATGGAGGATAAGGATATGGTTGTATGAAAAAAGATGAGGCTGTGGGGAAGATTACGGTAATAATTACTCATATAAACAAAATATGTGTCGTGGTTACATCTCATCTTCAAAAGAATGAGGGGAGATTCAAAATGAAATGAAAATATGATATGAAAGGAAAATTATTTTCCCTCACTAAGTATATATGATTAGACTTCCCAACTATTTGCATCTGGAATTTGAAAGTGAAAGACTAACATTCAAAATCAGGTTAAATGGGTAAACAGGAGCCCTCAGTGAAACAATTGCTTAATCTAGCAAGTACCTCCAAAAGAGATAAAAGTCTTTTTGGGTTTGGTTTGGTGGGGTTTATTTCAGTGCCCAAGCAGCTATTTGCATGAAGGTAAATTCCTCATGATTTGAATTATGGTACTTCTACCTACTGTACATCTTTTATACTTCTGCTTTAGGCAGCTGGGACTTGCTGCTAACAGAAACTGTTCTACTTTTGCTGTAAACTTGAAGGTGATAGTAGGACTTGGGCTTCCTCTCTCCCTCTCCTGCTTGGCCATCTTCAAGGAATAAATTACTTTTATTCTTTTCTGCTGAGAAATGGTACTTTCTTTCTACTGCCTCCAAGTGAGTAAGAAGACTGAAGGAGTTGTTAACACATTAGTGATGCATCTATTATTCTTCCTCCCAGAAAGAGTCCTCCAGTGAGCTAAAAACTTACATGGTTAGTGCTAAAAACTTACATGGTTAGTGTTAAAAACTTACATGGTTAGTGTTAAAGGGGGATTTTGAGGTGACACTGAACTACCTTTTTTTCCAGACAAAATACACAGTTGTTTCAGTTTCTATTATTTTTATGGAATGGTTCTTGTATTCCTCCTACTTGCTCTATGCCTTTAAAAAGCCTAATACCACATCTTTTTCTATCCAGGTTCCAAATTATTCCAGGTCTTTTCCATTTCTTCACAGAATATCGGTTTTCTATATTATGTTTTCTCTTCCCCCTCACAAACTCTACAGTGCATTGGCCATGTGAAGTTGCATAGAATTACCTATTCTTTTCCCACCCCCGCTGCCCCTTGGATATATCTAAACCTTTTTGGTTTCTTCATGACTGGCATTAAACATCACTGTATACGAGAGGGTTCATTTTTACTTTATATTTTTGGGGCTTTCCAAAGGTACTTCAAAATACAGTTTGCGTCTCAAGTCCAGAAATATGCATCTTAGATTTCCTATAAGTCAGCTATAGGTACTTAGGCCAATGTTTATGCTAAGCCTTCTCTTTCTGTAGTATGTAGGTAGGAAGAAACTAAACATAGAGAAGCTCTCTTAAAGTGATCTGCAGTAATTCATCAAAGCAGAGTTTTCTTGAAGACCTTAGTCACGAAAATCACAAACAGCTTCTGTGCACTAAACAACAACAAATGCTAGCCCTGAAGCTCTAAGGAATCATGGAAACAGTTCTTCAGTGCATTTCCCAGTATTGATCCATATGAATTTTCATGCTCTCAATTTTGCATAATTCTCAGGTTGAAATGAACTCAGAGCACGCAATGTGAAACTCAGCCAAGCATTCTGCTTCCCGTAATTCTGGCTCAAAACCATACATCGGCCTGACTTCTCTCAAAGCAGTTTTCACAAAAGGCATACAAGCATTGACCAATCCCATGCTGGATTCCAAATTTGTAATATGGTTTTGGTTTCATTGTAAACATTTTGCATAGCTTTGGTTTTCTATATTAAAAAGTTTTATGCAATCTTCAGAAGCATCTAAATGGGGAAAAAGCAAAATGACCTCCAGCATCAATAAGTCCATGCCTTCCCTCCTAGTCTTTCGACCCTGAGGTCACACTGGCTCCACAGCTTGATTCATATATTAAGGAATAGTTTTTGAGAAATCTGCAACTGACCTTCCAGGTTGTGCAGCAGACATTGCACACCTCTTTCAGAACAAATGATCTTCTAACACCATCCACATAATTACCTACCTCACAAGTTGTTCTGCATGGTGCTATCATTGAGCATGGAGCCTGCAGCTGCCCAAGTACTCATGCAGAAAACGCCCAGAGGAAGGGTACCTTCCCAGTCATCTGTGGGTTAAGGACCTCTTGAAAGAAATCCTGACACTTAGACCATACAGATGTAGAAAAAGCAGAAACACTGTAGGTCAGAGATTTATAACCAAGAGGTCATTAGAGAGTCTATTCCTTTCCTACAGTTCTTGCTAAACTGCTTAACAGCTTGCAGCTGTACCTACAAATATCCTAAAGAGCTGGAAGCTTCCTAGATTACCTTGGCTGTATCTGCTCTTTGCAACCCTTAGAAAAAAAATACTAAAGACAACAGTTTTCTTAGACACATAACAGAAGCATTCAAACTATCTGCTAAGAGGCTTTTCTCAGCCATTTTTACCAGCATCTGTACATTTCTGAGAGAAAATCAGAGATTTGACTGGCATTCTAGTCATTTAAGCTGACTTATTTCACTTTGCAGTGAAAAGAATGAAGAATAGAGTCTCAGATAAAATTACAACTTGGCCTAATAGGCTGTTTAAGAAGCTACCATCTTTCAGTTATTAGATATAACCTTCCATGAAATGGTACTGCTGTGCTATGGTGTATTTGCAGGATCATCAAAGTGAACTACAGACCAGAGCTTACATATGTGTATCTCTGTGAATACCTTTGTTGTTTTCATTTCTGGAAAAGCTGAGTATAAGTGCAGATCAGCGTGAAAGCCATGAACAATTGCAGATAATTAATTTTGTGTTGGAATATCCAAGTCTCTAGCCACAACTTTAAGAAAATGAGGGAGAAAGTGGAGTTAGAACATGCTAATACAGGAGGACCACGGAGAACCTGTGATGCCACAGGTAGCATGGTGGAACAGAGACCTCATCCCTTCACTGGCCACTTGTGAGGCCTTGAATGCATTCAGGAGCTGCTGCATTTAAAGAAGGATGATTTTAGCAATCCTGAACCTATGGATTGGCTCACAGCTATTTCTAGAAAGCCACTGTCTAATTCTCTGTCCTGTCTTGTCCTGCTATGTAAGCGCTGACATAGTTTTCAGCTGGGCTTTGCTGAAATTCTCCCTTTTGTCTAATGTACATTAAACTCTTTAGTGGAAAAGGGATGTTGTGAAGCCTGACTGAATTTGTCACGGTGTTTTGCTATTGATAAGTGGTGTCACAAGAGTGTGAAGTGGAACTAGATATGACTCTTACGCACCTCTTCAGAGCTGGAGCAGTGTTTGGGTCTTGATGTCTCTAGCTATCTATTAGCTCTTCAGTATTTATTCAAGACAGAGTTAACGACTCAAGGTTTTAAAACAAACTTTAGAAGAGGAAGCTGGACTAAGACAGATAAGTGAATGTATTTTAAATTCCCAGAGTGAAGGTATTAAGGAAAAAAACTGCTGAGAAGGAAATCTTTCTCCCAGCTGTGCTTTCTCATGTCAGGTGAATTCACACTCTGGTTTGACTTTAAATGATCGTATAACATCTTTAACATAAACAGTATATTTAACGAAGATAGAGGTGGCCTCATTAGAAGTGCAGTAGTTTCTCACACCTCGTCTGCTTTCAGGGAATGACTGGTAACTCTTTGCAGTGGATGTGCTGCAGACACATTCCAACTCTGATGTCAGCAGTAGCCACACCGAGAGCTTCGCTGTTGTGTGGCATGGCTAATTTTCCAGAGCTTGTCAGATAAGGAAATAAACTTACTTCAGCAACCATGAGTTATTCCCATCCAAAGAAAATCTTCTTGGGCTCTGATGTAAGGATTCTGTGAATATTCTATTTCATGATTCTCTTTCCAAAAGTTTGCTGACTTTTCCTCAGATTTTTTGGGGCACTGACAGTATGCCTATGTAACTGAGGGGAATTTAACCTAGAACATTTATCTTTTTTTACCAACTTTCCTCTAAGAAATTTCTACTTCAGTGGCCTGTACAAAATTGCAGACCAAGCTACCTTGTGCACACATTGATCCAAAACATTTTCAGACTTTTCACTATTCATTAATGTAGCCATAGTACTTTCACCTGTAAAAGTACAGTAGATTTTAACGCTTCCTGTCAGACTCTCTGAGATCCAGATAACTCTTCTAGCTTCCTTCAGACATCATCCTCTTTTCCCCTGAAGTCATAATTAGGTTCTTGCAACCTTCTTTCAAGTTGTACCTAAATAAACATCAGTCGACATGGCCCAAACTGATGATTGACTGATATTCATTTCCCTCTTGCTGCTGTGTTAGACTTGTGAATATTCATCTATCCTCTGTCTTTCTCTTCTTCCTGCTGCTTCTATGTTAGGTCCTACTCAAAACCGCTTAGCCTTGAGGGGCTAGACTCACCGGAGTCCTTATCTGATGATCAAATACATTATTTAAGAGTTGAGGCACATTTCGAATTTTGCAGGTGGATTGGTGGATTATAGGAACTCCACTACTAGTCCTGACTACCATATCCTTATTGTGCTTTGCGTATGCATTGCCACAAATGTAATATTTTCTTGACCCAGGGTCAAGGGACTCAGCAGCAAATCTGAGACTGAGACCCAACCCCTGTATGAACTAAGGCAAATCCCAAAGGTGACCATACCTGTAAAGTGTTACTGGTTAGTGAAGTTTGGTATTTCAAAATTCATGAGTATAAACAAAAGGTTACTTAAAAAAAAAAACAACAACCAAACAAAAAACAACAAAAACAACAAAACCCAAACAAACAAACCAAAAAAAACCAAACCAAAACAAAAAACCCAACAAATATTTCTGTTTAACCAAATCAGCAAACATGAGAAGTCTTACGTCCATCTTAGTCGCTCTGAGCAGAGAAAATCTTTACAGGTGATTTTGGTCAGTGTGAAGCATGCTGGCTAGCATCCAGTAATACAATAGCAATAACTAAAACTGATGTACCTCTTCAAGCATCAAGCACCTTGACCCCATAAACTGGTCCAGCTTAAGACATTCTCTTGTGATATGTCAAGATTACTGAGCAAAGGGAGAACTTTAGGCTTTCTGCTTAGAGAGTTAGGTTGTCCAGATACCCCGGTGTGTTCAATCAAGACCCTTTAAACAATATCCAGAGCACTGGGAAAAGCAGCATATGTTGAAGTAAATGATACTAAAATTTAAGCAGAATCTTTGTAATTAAGACTAGTTATATGTACGTAACTGTTATATCTCATGTGAATATGATGAGAGAAAATGAAATTTAAAATGTGCAGGTGGCCAATAAATCTTACTGTAGCCTAATTTTTCTAGGAATGCTACCTCAGGCAAAGCATATGTAGCCTAGAAAGATTGGCATTTTATAAAATATTCCACTATTTTGCTCTCTTTTCTTAGTCATCCAACACTGAAGTACCTACTTTTCCCTGTGATATTACAACACTCTTGTACCACTTACAAAAAAAATAAAAAAAAAGAAAAATCACAAACCAAAAAGCAGGAGATCCTTTCCAGAGTTCTTGCTGCTTCTAACAGGCACCATACACTGTGATCATCCAATTCAAACAGACAACGTTAGAGGACTGAGTTTTCATTCTCTGCAGTTGTGGGTATCCTTGTAACCTGAGTTGACCCAATTATTTTGTGGGAATTTTAAATATGCAGCTTAAAGAAAATTTCCTTTTTTATGAGCTATTTCAGTATTCCTGCTGGAAAATTTTCCTTTTTTATTCTGAATTCACCAATACATATAAAGGAGTTTTGTTTGCTACTGAACACCTCTAAAACCTTTAGATGTATGTCAGCAAATCTGTACCTTTCATACAAGCTGAGCTACTGGAAGCCTCATATGTAAAGCCTGTCCTAGTGGATGATGAGAAGGTTTTCTGTGCTGTATAAATGTTAATTATGTTTTTTTAACATAGAAGAGGGGTGGTTTGTTCTATTGCATCAGCAAGTATCTGATGCAAAATAAAGAAAAGGGCATCTATTAAGTAAAAGATGAGCTGGGTGTGGAATTTTGTTTAAAAGAGACTTAACAATAATTCTGGCACCTGACATAGTGTGACATGCATGCTTTCATATCCAGAAAGAGGTGATTTTGCCAGACAGGCCAATGTCAATGGGGCAGGTAATATACACCAAACAGAACATAAAGGGAACAATGCCATGTAAATGTTAAGTATGTATGATCCCCATATGTTCATATGTATGAAGCCCCAAAAAGTCAGTCAGAAATATTGGTGTTCTCTTACTTCTTTTATGACAAAATCAAAAGAATCGCAGCTGGTCATCTGGGCATGTTTAGTTTGGAGAGGAGAAGGCTGAGGGGAGACCTCATTGCCCTCTACAACTACCTGAAAGGAAGTTGTAGAGAGGCGGGTGTTGGCCTCTTCTCCCAAGTGAATAAATGGTCTGAAGTTGCGGCAGGGGAGGTTTAGATTAGATATTAGGAAGAATTACTTTACTGAGAGGCTGGTCAGGCATTGGAACAGCCTGCCCAGAGAGGTGGTGGAGTCACCATCCCTGGAGGTATTTAAGAAACGTGTAGACATGGCTCTTCAGGGCATGCTCTAGTGCCCAAGATTATTGGTTTGTGGGTGGGTGTGATGTGGTGGGGTGTTGTGTTTTGTGGTGGGTTTTTTGTTTGGGTTTTTTTGGGGTTTTTTTGTTTTTTTTTTTAAGGTTGGACTCGATGATGTCAGAGGTCCCTTCCAACCATGGTGATTCTGTGTGATTCTGTGTGTGATTATTGTTCTGCAGAAAAACATTAGATTTTATTTGGGAGGAGACTAAGAGAGAAGAATTGTGGTGTCGCTGTGGTACAGTGTGGCAAATGGTAGCAAATGAGGCTGTGTTAATTAGACTTAGTAGAAAATAGAATAAATTTATTCTATCTTCCTAGGTACTGTAGTTTTAGGACAAAATCAGTTTTCAAAGATTATGTTAAGCATTTCCACCTTTTTTTTTTTATTTTTCTACCATTAAATGCATTAAGAATATTAATGTTTAGATATTTTTAATCTTTCATGTTTTTCTTTATCTCCTTCAAGTTCTAGTGATTCAGCACTTCCAGTTCTCTTAAATTTACACTGCATCAAAATGTGGAGTTCTCAGCTTTTCTTTCAGTACTTTTTTTTGTCTGTAAATGCGAGATGTTTCAAAGAATTAGAATGAAAGGAGGAAAAAAAAACACAACTGAAAACAAGCATAGCTCAGTTCTTTCTGTTATACCTGGTATTTAACAAGCTGAGTTAAAAAGGTGAGAGAACAAACACAGCTCTCAGAACCTGAGATAAAATGCAATTGAGGCAGGATCAAGTTTTAACGTTTCCGTCAGTTCTAATCCCAGTACCGTAGACTAAGATAAAAAGAACCTGAGTTCACAGACTTCAACCTGCAGTCCCTACATGCCCAAGCCATATTTTTCTCAAGGTCCCCAGTTCTTCAGTGCGTATGTTTCAGCAGACTAAACCCTTAGCTGATCCATTGCTAGCCTTCCAGTGAACATGTTGTCCAAGCAAAAAGATCCAAGAGTACTTTGATACTAAACTCAGCATACAGTTTGTCTCAGGCTAGAGTATATCTCATTTTATTTTAAAAAGAGAATACAGAGAGGAAAACCAATGAGTCTTCTGGGGCTGGTTCTAGCCCATTTGAACTCAAATTAACAGAAAAGTGTGAATCACAAATTGCTTTGCTGTGATTGCTTCCTGTGCCCATTCAGGCGTGCGGTCTCAGGGCAGAGGAACAGGTTAATGTCAGACACTTCATTGTTAGTGAGGTTCAGACAAGAAATGGGGTGCTTGTACCAGAAGCACCCCTCTGCCTGGGGACTCAATATTCTCCTGCCTCACTTGCATTGAGGAGTTGGAATTGTCAGAAACAGAAGGAGAGAGGCCCTGGGGTTAGGAAGGTATCTGAGGAGTGGCTCCCCTCCCTGGGGAGTGGCTGAGCTGAATTTGTAAGATGCTGAGCCCTAGGCTTTTTGAGTCTGAAAATTAGTTTCTTGTACCTGTAACCCAAATAAGAGCAACCTACCACTGCAGGAGCTGACTTGCCTCTTTATTTTACTGCTGCTTTTCTGCTTGGCAAAAGATCTCACCTGCAAGTACTGGAGAGACTGTAGAGAGTGGCTGGGATGCTGGAATGTCCGAATCCACTGAGCACAAAAGAGCCCCAAATTTACCCTACTGCAGGGCTCAGCCAGGACAGTCCCTCACTATCTGAGATTGAATAAACACTTGAAAATCAGACCAGCTTTCCACAGCAAGATCCTTAGGACACAAGGATCAGAGATAATTTCAAGCTGGCATTTTATTTCAGCTGTCACTTCTTTCCTGCTTTCTGTCACTCCAATCCCAACTGTCCAGACTTAAAAATAAACTTTTTTGGATCTGGAAAAATTAATGACATTCCTTTGGAAAGCAGGTTGGTTGAAAGAAGCACTATCAAGTCCAAGAAATAAACAGGAAAGTATTATTAAGAGAAAAATAATCTTTAAGAGAAACAGATTTAATGATTAACAGCTCTATTTTACCACAGACAAAATTCCTGCGGTGATATATGGAAACCTTCTGGGACTCTCAATTTTTACTAGATAATCCATCCTGGATGTTAAAATACAGCTTTATCCTCTGCACATCACCTTTTGAACTATTCAGGCATTTTACTAATTGACCTCAAGAATAACTCTGGCCGACATTATCTGAGGTACATGGCTGCCTGACTCCCAAAAATAAAATACAAATTTGGGGCTTTGTTGGGGCTTTTTTGAAGTTTTTGTTTTAAGTTTGTCTTGGAGGCCTTATTGTTTGGGAAAAAAAAAAGGAGAAAAAAGCACTAAGAATCATTATTGTGGACCACGAATATTCTATTGCTCTTAACTATGATTTTGCACATTGTATTGTGCATTTGGTTGGTGACATAATTACCATTTATGTACAGTGTGTTCAGTGCACAAGAATGAAAGGAAAACCTATATATTTTAAACAGCATTAAACATTATTGATTACAGAAGGTCTTTTACAGTCAAGGAAAAAACCTATTTATTCCCATTCCCATTTTTTAGAAGCCTCTTACAATGGGCAGAGTCAAACAGCTGTAGTCTTGAAGGAACTTTACTCCTTGGTATTTCTTGGCATAGCTCTCTAAGTTTCCCTTAACAGAAGTGAAAAGTGCTGTATTGAGTTTGAGCGGCAAGGTTTTGATAATGGCGGGGTACAAGGGTGCCTTCTGTGAGAAGCTGCCAGAAGGTTCCCCTATTAGAGCCAATGCCAGCCGGCTCCAAGACAGACCCACTGCTGGCCAAAGCCGAGCCCATCAGCGACGGTGGTAGCAGCTCTGTGATAACCTATCGCATATACATTTTCCAAACAAAAAGATACAGTACTTTGATACTGAGCTTGACACACAGTTTGTCTCAGGCCGTAGTACATCTCATTTTATTTTAAAAAGAGAATACAGAGAGGAAAAACTGTCTGCTGGGTCTGGTTCTAGCCCATTTGAACTCAACAAAGAAGCCTGTTTGTGATACACGCCTTCTTTGTTGTGATTGTTTCCCTGTGCCTGTTTGGGTGTGCAGTCTCAGGGCAGAGGAATGGGTTAATCTCAGATCCTTCATTGTTAGTGAGGTTCAGGCAAGAAATGGGGTGCTTGTACCAGAAACATCACTCTGTCTTGGGACTCAATACCCTCCTGCCTTACTGGCGCCAAGAAGTCGAAAAAAGCCCTGTGCAATGGCAATTGCAGTCTGAGAGAGGAGTGAGAATATGTGAGAGCAACAACTCTGCAGACAGCAAGGTCAGTGAAGAAGGAGGTGGAGGAGGTGCTCCATGTGCTGGAACAGAGATTCCCCTGAAGCCCCTGGTGAAGACCATGGTGAGGCAGGCTGTCCATGGTGATTAACAGCAGAGCAGATGTTCACCTGCAGCCCATGGAGCACCCCACGCCAGACCAGGTGGATGCCCAAAGGAGGCTGTGACCCCAAGGGAAACCCACACTGGAGCAGGCTCCTGGCAGGACGTGTGGACCCGCGGAGACAGAGGAGCCCACACTGAAGCAGGTTTGCTGGCAGAACTTGTAACCCTGAGGTGGACCTGTGCTGGAACAGACTGTTCCTGAAGGACTGCATCCCATGGAAATATCCTACCCTGGAGCAGTTAGTTAATGAAGAACTGCAGCCCGTGAGAAGGACGCATGTTGGAGAAGTCCAGTCTCCTTGTAGGAGGAACCCACGCTGGAGCAGGGGAAGAGTGTGAGAGGTCCTCCCCCTGAGGAGGAAGGAGCAGCAGAGAACACGTGATGAACTGACTGCAGCTCCCATTGCCTGTGCCCCTGTGCCACTGGCAGGGAGGAAGCAGAGAATTCTGGAGTAAAGTTAAACCCATGAAGAAGAGAGGGGTGGAGGGAAGGTGTTTTTAAGATTTGGATTTATTTCTCATTATCATTGATCGAAAATAAATTACTTTTTTTTTCCCCAAGTCGAGACTCTTCTGCCTGTGACATAACTGGTGAATGAACCCTCCCTGTCCTTATTTCTACCCATGAGCTTTTCGTTATATTCTTCATTCCCCTGTCCAGCCGAGGAAGGAGAGTGATAAAGTGGCTTTGGGGAGCACCTGGCATCCAGCCAGGTTCAACTCACCACAGGAGCCAATTTACACTTTTCTCCAATAGTTGGAGAGTGGTAAGTCACACTGATATCTAATGGTGGCTGACATGAAAAATCAGGGATGTTCATAATGGCCTAGTGTCAGGAAAATCAAAAGCTCTCTGTGCAAATTTCTAAGTATCATCCAAAAATCCCAAAGAACTCAAGGCATGAGTCAATGAGTGATTTGGACTGACCCTTACTCTTCAAGACCTATCTAGAACTGAGACATTTAGGCTGGAAGCCTGATAGTAAGAATAAAGAGAGGAGAAGAGGATGTTATTTAATTTGTGTCTAATGTAACCACACAGCAAAAGTAAGAGATGCAGAGGAGCTTGCTGCTTGTTTAGGAGAGCACTTACCTGCATACATGCCTACAGGGACAATAAAAGCCTGTCAGACCCAATTACAGATAATTTTATCCTGCTTGAAAGATTTGGGAGTGTGGGAAGAGGCAGGGAGGCTACAAAGGGAAGGCACTTTCTCAATTTAATGATGAGTCAAGTGACCTTCACCACAATGCCTGCATAGCACCAAGCTCTTTACTGCAGAGGATGTTGATACTCCGGAGAGACAGCCGTTTCACGGGCCATATTTTAAAACGTTTCTGTTAAGATGCTGACAGCTACTGAGCCCTGGCTGCTATTTTGTGGCTTAGAGATTTATGGGCATGTGACTGCATGCCTGCATGCCCGCCCAACCATCCATGCTTCAACCGAGTTTCTAACCTGTCAAAGAGAAAGTCAACTGATTGCTAATCCTCGCAGACATTTTTCTTTCATTTTTGCCACGTTCTTCTTGTCTGTTTCAGGGTGCCTTCTCCTTCTCAGAAGGTGATGCAGGCTGTGATAAGTGCTGTTTTCTTTACAATACAGCAGCCCTTGCAGTGTCCCCCATCCTTTTTTTTTTTTGTCCATTCATTCTTCCTCATCACTGAAAAGAAACACATTGTAAACTTATGCTGGGTGGCTTCACTTTCTGGTTCTAACCAAGGGTTCATATTTCAAGTGTCCCATGCACAGGGTTGCATTTTGATTGATCGCACAAGGCACCGCAGAGGCAGTAGCCTCACCCTATGGAGCTCTGGCCTCCTCCAGCTTCATCTGTGCTGATTGAGCAGGCTACTGCCCTAGGGTCCCCCAGTTGCTGCTCCCTACCCTGCCGTGGATTTCTGCTCTCTGTGATTGGCCTAACAAGCTGTTTGCGTGAATGCTCTCTGAAAAGTCTAAGTCCAAAAAATTCAGCACAACCTTCAGTTTAGATCATCTCCTGTTGGCTAAAACAGGTTAGGGGATGCTAATGTGGCTATATCACTGGAATTCAGGTGGTGGTTTCCAAGGCAGAAGTATGAGTAAAGAAAGGTAGATGAATTAATCAGCTGAGGTAGTCAGCCTGACGTGGTCAGTTCTTGTGCTCTTCAAGAGTAAGAAAGCACTGTGATTTAACAGTAATTTTTATTGTTAATTTAAGCTGACCTTTCAGTGTTTCCTAGACAAAGCTATGGGACTCCACTGCCTGAGACATGTAAATTAGATGTGCATTTGTGCACAAACCTGTGTGTAATACCTGCATGTTAAGTATGGAAAGCCTTCAGCATGCGATTGCAGATGCGTGTTTCTTACAAAACTCTATTGAGCTGACTGCTAAACGACACATTTGCACTCTAGCCCCAGCAGTCACATGACACGACATCCTCTTTTCCTTGCTGTGACCCTGTATGCCAGGTAAACCCAAACTGATGTATTACAACTTGATCCATAGTCCTGCCTCTAATACCAAAACACAAAAGATGCTATAGTGTGATAGAGCTGAGGCTAGTGTGGGATGTTTCTGCAGAGCATGAATTTTGATAAGTCTACTTGCTGATCCTAAGGTGTTAGTCTGAGTTTTCAACACGCATGGGAGAAAAATACCAGTAGTTTTCTGGGTTGGTGCTTCACTAGCCATCAAAAATTTAGATGCATTAGTGTAAATGACACCCTGACAGAAGGACACACTACAAAAGATATAGAAAAATAATCTTAGAAATCTTTGAAAAAAAAATTAAGGATTCAGTTTCCCATTTCAATTAGACACAGGCAAATCTTCTGTGTTATTGACAGACGTTAGTGAGGAAAATCTTCCTGTCTGAAGCTCATGGGATAAATTGAGGCTAACAACCAAGGCATGAAAATATGGATTTACAGCAATGACAAGGGAGTGTGTTTGATTGTCTATGCCAGTGACTCCTGATTGAACGATTCTTTTGAAGTGTTCAGTGAAAGAGAAACCCTGCTAGGCATACACCATGATCTGGACAAAATACAGAACATATGAAAAACTATTCAGTATGTTTTAGAAAGAAAAAGTGGGCTATGAAAGAGTTGTTTCTTCCAAAGAGAGAACTAAGCTACCAAGTCAAAACAAATGTTCTCAGAGAAACAGGGTGAAATGACTTCATGATCCAAGTCATGAAATTCTGATCCAGACCTGAGTCTTCAACTGGCTAGAGCATTCAGGTCAGTGATTTTTGTTATGGAGGTGCTAACATATACATAACTCTGTCAACTTGTGCCTTAAAATATTGATATTATGTATGTGATAAGAGCTTGATTTGTCACCTTTTGACAGAGCTTAAATATTTCATTTGATTTGGCGTGTCAGATTCCAAAAAACGCAGACATGAAATTCCTTACATGATCCATTTTTTGATCATCATAAACTTACATTTTACTCTGAGCTTCCTTTTTTTCAGGTTGGGACTAGTGACTGGGTATATTGTGATTAAGAAAAGCCGAAGTATTATTCCGCATTACTGAATCTGTTGAACTCTTTAATGTAAGAGGAGTAACTACATCTCAAAGAGAAAAGGCTTTCTGCCTTTCAGTTAGAAGTTCAAAGTATGTAGAGGGATTTTAAATTTCTATACACCCTGTCAAATGCTAAATCAAATGGAATAACCTTATGTATACATACTTTACAATCCTCAACAGCTTTCTGATCTCTTTCAGGATAAAGCCATAAAGCAAACAAACGTTGCTTTCTCTTCAGAGACACTTTCTAGTTTGAAGAGCTTCAGCTCTGAATTCCTTTAAACACCTGTCTCCTGCCCCCTATAGTTACTTATACCTTGAAGGTAAAAATCTGCTTGTTGAAAGTGTCTAAGCAAACACCAAAATATTAGAGGACTGCAAATTATGGTAAAATCTTATAGGATTAGGAAATTGGACAAGAAATATAAAATACGGTTTTGTTCCTTTCTATATTCTTTGATTTATATATGCAGAAAAGAGTTAATTATATGTATATTTATAAACTGTTTATTTATATTCTATATGAAACACTTTAAATAAAGAAAATACCCACATTTGCCTTCTGCCTCATGAAGAGCTATCATTAGAGCGTACTCCATAAAGCCAACTCATTTCCCAGTTATATCAGCCTACCGTTTATTTATATCCCAGATGTACTTCTTGCACCATTTTATAAACTAAATGCCTTTGGGGACTGTTTTTCTGTTTCATTTGTGTTTAGTTCTGCCCTGTGTTTAGCACTGCCCCATGGAGACCTCTGACTATAATAATAAAATTTAATAAAATAAAATAAAAAAAAAAACAGGAAAAATTCTTAACTGAAGTGAGATGTTTTGATTACTGTGCACTGCAATCTTGGGCATGCTTCCCTCAGGGACTGTTGCTTTCTTGCCCTGCTACTGCAGAGGGGCAATGGAGGGACCCTTCTGCCTGCCCAGAAGCAGTCACCTGAGGTTTCATGTACTTATCCCTGCTTTGGTGGCCCTACTACCTCCCCATGTGCTTTGACCATTGTACAGAATTTTGGGACTTCAGTGTGCACAGAAATCTGCTGTTACAAGACACTGATACCCATACTAGTACTATCTGCAGGGCTGCAAGTCTGCAGCAGGGCTGGGGAGAGAACAGAACACGTCCAGAACACCTCTCCTTACCTCAGTCACAAGACCATCATAACACTGTAAAACGTATATATTACTTAAGCAGTCTATATTTACTTAAGTGATATTTATAATATATGTTTTCATGTTCCAAGTGTTTTCTTTGCAGATTTTAGTGAGTTTAAAGACTGTGAATGTAAAGACTGTATAAATTTGACACTCAGCCCTGACTACAGAATTATGACCAGTAATTTTATAATATCCTACATCAAATTTTGAATTAATTTGGAGTTAACACAGTGTATCTCACCAACATTTGGCTGTACAGTTGATGAAAGCTGAAGTCTTTCCCACTCTGTGGGAGGTTTTGCTCTTTTGAAGGTCATTTCCACTCATATATCACCTGTGTTAAAATGCAAATGGCTTGAACATAATTCTAACAGGGAATGTTCTGTGACAGAAAAAGAAAGGCTGTTTCTATCAGCATGAAGCAGCAATTCTATAAAACTGAAATGAAATATTTCAACAGCTATGTCTCACTATGGTATGTCAGCATCATGCAATAGAACCACTGCTGCATGTTCTTAAATAGTAAAGAAATAATATTGGCTGGAAAAATCCACCAGATTCTGAATTAATCACAAAATAAAAGAATTCAGGAACAAATTTTCTGATCTCGAAAACAGTCCCTTGGGATTTCCAATGACTTTAATTGAATTTAATGAAAAAGGTGTTACAATAAAATACATTTTTCTCAGGGAAAAAAAAAATCGTAATGCTGTTTTACTGTCTAAAGTATACACTACTGCAAGAGGAGAATTAAACAGCATGCAACTGATAATGCCATCTGAAATGCAATCATAATTTGTCATTCTCAGCTTCATTCATGTTGTAATTATCGACTCTCTTTACCTGGGGGAACCTTAAACCTGCTTACATGTTTTAATTTGATGCACTTTGGAAATACAAACACTGTTCTTTTTTTTAATTAAATTTGGTGCAAAATCAAAACTATGTTTTTGCTTAATTGCTCAAAATGTTATTTTTTCCGAAATATTCAAAGAGATTTTTTTAAATGAGTTTTTTATGTGTTTTCATAGGCCTTTTTTGCTTTAGACAGCATTGTTGAACTGGTTTATGAACCTTTTCATAAAAACTTATTCATAGATTTATTTGATTTACTAGAAAACAAATTATTGAAATTTTTCATATCATCTGAAATAAACATATAGTTATCTATTTAACAATCTTCTGATGACATAATATGTCTTTTTATGAAAGGCAACATTTTTATGAAAAATGAGGAGTTTGAGGAATAACGTCAATATTTTGTAACTTTGGAAAGGGCCCTCTAAGACCATTCCACTTCTGCAAAATATAAAATATCGAAACAAAAAAAAGCCCATGGTCTGTAATCCTAACATTTCATACAAAGGTTACTTGTGGTATTTCCACCATGTGAGAACGAAGATTTGTTTCTATATGGAATATCTGTGTTTAACTAGAGAAAAGTAAACATATATGAGAAAAAGTGACAGAATTATAAAAGATGGAACAATTTATAAATTTCCACATATAAACATTGCAGAGAAATTAAATCACCCATGAAATTATATTTAATGTGCTAAATGTGAAGATAAATTGCATTTGAAAATGTGAAAAAGGTGTGAAATCTCATTTTGCTGTAACTTTGGTTGTTGTTTAAAAGACAGTGCAGCCCGTAGTAGAAGGATGAGAGGGCAGCGATTGGCTTCTAGGTGTCATTTTGCGTTTCTTAAATACATTGGAAACACTAAACTGATTTGCATTACAGACAGGATATTCATAAAATGCACATCTATGAAATTGTATATCTGGCCTCGTAATGTTGCATGGCCACACAAGCAAGCAGTCGCCAAAGTCATTGTTCGCTGCCTAATCCCAATAAAGAAACAGTGGAAAGTGACCAAGGCACTGCAGTTAGAGTAGCAGGGATGCTGTTCTAGTCATGAGAGCAAAAGGAGGGACACAGGGGAAATTTTAAGGGCGAAGTACAGGTGATTGCTCTTACTCTTATTATTAATATGAGTTGGATTTTGGGTGGTAAGAAAGCAAGACTTCTGGCATTCATTTCTCATTTTGGGCCTGAAACAGAAGCGGTAAACTTCAAACTAAGCAACACACTAAATCGCAACTGAGCTGTCATTAGCTGTTGGAGGTACCTCAGCCAGGCTCTATTTGTGGGTGGTTTTTATACAAGCGGAATAAAGGAGACATGGAAGTATAAACGTTTATCACAAAGTAGAACACCATCTCTTGCAGATGTATCTCATTAGCTACAGGTACTGATAGTTGAAATTTATCAACTAGGATTAAAAAGTTGAAATCAATCTTTTATTCAAACCTCAAACCAAATAAGAACAGTGGTCACATTGGAGTAAATCGGTGGACTTCAGTGCAACTATGCTGATTAACACAAGTTGACTTCTTGACCCAGGGTTCTTTTTTCTTCTTTTTTTTGGGTTGGTATTTTTTTGGAGGCATTAAAAAAAAGAAAAGGGCCCGGGGCCGGGGTGGGGGGGAGGAGCTACATTTCAAGTGCCTGTCTCTTTCTAAGGGCTATTGAAATGCATATTCTACAGATTTCAGTAACTTGTATCAAGCTTCCAACTAAGAATCCTTAAAATCATACAGGAAAATTTTACATACGCCTGAACCCTACATTGTCATTTATGCTGATATGACACAAATACAATATTACTACAAATAGCCACTAAATGAAAACACTACCAACTTTGTATGTTTATGTTTACATATATTAAAAAATCACTTAGATGAATAACAAGTTTGCTTTAAAAAAAAAAAATCACAAAAAAGTGTGAGTGAAAACATAGCCATTTCTTAGCAAGTTTGGAGTCATAAAATATGTGAAATGTCTATGAATTGATGCCTAGATGTTAAACCACCAGTGGCCCCATTTGAGTACAGGTGGGTGCTAACAGCAAAACCATATGGTCATGGTGAAGGCTGGTTCTGCCTGCATGCTTAGAGGCACCAGAGATATCACGGAGCTTTGGCAAGAGGAGCAAGCAAATCTGCAGTGAAATCAAATTCCAGTAGGTGTCCCAGCACAGGGGAGAAAACTCAGTCTCAGCCACTTACACTTTTAGGCTGACAGGACAGGATTAATTACCTGACTTTGAAATATCTAGCCTCAGCTAGTCAACTAAGATCTCCATGACAGAGGAGACACAAAGAGGCATTTTGTCAGGACTCTGACATTTAAAGATTAGAAAGGGTGGAACACCCTTGGCAGGTGTCCACCGCTCCCTTTCACCTCAGGAGTACAGGGAAGGGGCTTTGACTAGATGCCTGTGTCTTTGGTCAGTGAAAGTTGGGCGAATTCAGTCCCACCATCATTCACGTTTGTCATGGATACCCTATTATGTGCCATAAAGGAACATGAGAACACTATAGCTGTCTGAAAAAATGCCAATTATTAACTGAAGGATGACAAACAGTTAGTGTGTTTTCAAAATAAAAAGATATGTTACTAATCTGCAGTAAGGGTTTTTTTTCTTTTCTGCAAATCTGGAGAGTATTGCTCCCAAAATTTACTGCATACTGTTCAGTTCAGCAGAAGGATCCTTTTAAATCAAATACAATGACTTTTTTAATGGCACTGAAATTTTTTTAGGGTCTTTTTCATTTGAGACGTTCTTCCCATATTGAGTATCTCAGGAAAATGAAGAGGGCCAAATCCTACACTACTTGAAATGATGCAGGCAACATTCCCATTGAATACAGCCAGGGCTGACAGAGGCTGTGGGAACTGGATGAAAGTAATGATCGTTCAAGCAGCTGTTATTGATGAAGGTATTTGCCAACACCTTCCCAGGGGCTTGATCTATTCTGTTTTGCATATTGCAAATTGTAACCATCGCAATGAGCAACTTGCTGGGCAGAGAAAAGCAATGCGATGTCAGCCACCTCACAGGCAGGTACGTACAGACTACTGCAGAAGTGTTTTCCAGCCTTCCAAATGGAACTTATTTAAATGAGAGTAACAGTATTTCAGAGAGATGATCCTAATTTTTTCCTTCATCTTCTTTTGATTCCCTCACAGATATGATGATGATCCCCTTTCCCTTGAAATTCCTTTATCCATTAATTTTTATGAGTGTTTCCATTCTCAGAGATAAGAAAATTGAAGAAAACATCCGTAAACTGTAAGGGTGTTAATATCCAAGTACACTTTTTCAATCTGAAATGTACCGCCCTGTTCACAAAGTGAAAGGAACTTGCCATCTTTCAAACCGTCACTAGAGGCTGGCCATTTTCATTTAGCTGAATTCACAGTTGGAAGATGCAAAGAGTACAAACATACTAAAAAATATCTGCAAAACTATTCAGCTATCCCAAGAGACTATGCCACCCCTCAGGCTGAAATTTTCATCTGCAGGAGATGCAGACATGGAGGTGACTATGACATCACATCATGCGGGAATTCAGGAACTAGTGTCAGAGCTGAAAAATGCTTGTTATATATATCAGATAGAGTCATTCACAAATTTCAGTGAGATTTATAATAGAAAGTAAGTTATGAAGTTTCCATATAATACAGCTTTTTATTGTGTCCAAGTACAACATTTCTTTATACCTTTAATTTTGTGCCATTAGTTACATTATTTAGATTCCACATAGATCAGAAAAAAAAAAAAAAGACAGTTTTTGCCCTTTTTTTTTGATTGAGTTTAAATAGTTGAATGCTCTGTGTATGAGGAATTAGAGCTACCAAATCATGCCATCTATTTCAAAACCAATGTGATATTTCAACACTTTTACAAACAGTGTCATTCTCTTGACATGAACATTTCTGGTGCTGCAATAACATTTTTATTCATATACTGAAGCTCTGAGAACTTTCACAGCTTCAAATCCCCAAGGTTCAATATATTGTCTTTTTTTTTCTTTTTTTTCTTTATTTTTGTTTCATTTACTGTGGGTTCACACACTCGCTGAGTTTAACTTTGGGTTTCTGGCCTCACGCAAACCCAAAAACTCAAAGCAATACTCAACCATAATCATGAGTTTTCCACAGTTTGGAACAAAACAGTAAACTTTCTGTGGAGCTCAGAGAGAGGATTAACTTGACAGTCAGTCTATACTTTGTAAATTCAGCCTGAGTTCATTTCAAGGGTCGGCAGAACTTGGAAAATCTTTTTGACAAATCTGGGACAAATTGAGGATTATGAAGACAACTCAAAACATACCCTTCTCAAAAAAAGCAAGTAATCCCTCCTGTATTTCCTTTGTGCCCCACAAAAAGCCTCTGACAAACCACTTGCTATAGAAAGAAGGGAGTTTCATGTGGCTATGAACTTCATTAAAAAATGTACACAATTCATTCAGATGAGAAAGGCTTAATTATTCTTATGCTCTTTAGAATTTAACCATTGCATCTGTCCCATATTCAGCTGAACTACTTCTGATTTACGCTTACTTACATTAAAGGAAATTCAGGCCTATAATTCAATGTTGATCAAATTGTATAAAAACTCTTTCAAACAAATTGGTCTTTATTTTTTTCCATGTGTGAAGGCACCTAACTACATTTGATCCTATTCAAGTCATTTTATATTTAAGTCCAGATCTCAAAAAAATTAACCAAAGTTAAAAAAAAAACCAAAAAAGAAATGTCCAGTCTTTCATTATTTACATACTTAATGTTGTTTGATTCAGAAACCACAATATAAATATTTTCTTTAAAAAAAATCTGTAAGTATCAAGATATATATAAATATTCTACAAAATGATCAGTGTGTTCTCACCAGAAAGAGATGCCTTGAAAATATTTGGCTTGTTTTTAAGAAAAACACTTAAATCATTTTTTGAGGTTTAGCCATCTATACATTCAAAGAGCAAGTGCTTTCAGAAGAAATACTTCTAAAATATATATTTATACATATTTCATATGTATACATAAATAGAAAGTATTTACTTAATATTCAGAAAATCCACTGTGGTGCAGGTGTACAGGGATTTCCAAAAAAGACTTGGGAACGAGATGAATTTACCCAAATGGCCCCTTTTACAGCAAAGTTTATTCTGCTGTTCGCAGAGTGCCAGCAGCACAGCCAATGCCTTCAAGCTCCCAGCTCCTTCCAAGAAAAAAAATGTCTCCAAGCCCACGGGTCTGGATGTGCCTGCAGTCTCCATGGCCTCGTACTGCTGGAGGAGCAGGATCCCAAGAGGTGGCCGGTGGTGTGTCCCTTCGGCACGGGGAATGGTGCTCAGGCTGCTGGGCAGGGAGGCCAGCCCTTATTGCAGCCAGCCCTTCCACATCTGGGGGAGAAGCTGGGGCTGTCAGAGCGCTTGGCCAATGTAGCAGGTGCCAGAAGGAAAAAATGCATACAAGTAAGCCTTCTGTTTGTTAATTGTTTATCTGGGTCAGCTGCTTACTGAGGAGTACAGGCTTGAACTTGGCACCTGTCCTCAGAGCAGCTTGAGTCTATCCCATGCAGATTTGCTTTTTACCGGGATAAAGCATAGTTCCAGTATTCCGGTAATTTAAGCATATGAGTCGTTTTCTTCTTCTGGCTTAGCTTTCCTTAGTTTCCTAAGTTTTCCATGCTTTGGGAGCACTCACTGATCTACACTGGAATGTGGTCTTTTCATTTTATTATTTACTATGTTTATTTTCGAGGTAGCCATTTCAGGTCTCTTGTCGCTAAGTTACAGCACAACTAACAGGGCCTTATCCAGAAACGTTCACTGACTGAGTTAAGAAATAAGGGCAAAAATTACAACTAAGTAATTGTAAACAGATGAGGCAGGATCCATCCCTCCTTAATTTGAGAGCCTAAAATTTAGGTATCTGGTCTAAACTAGCCCATCTAAACTCCTTCTCTCATCAGAAGAGAGACTTAGCCTTCTCCAAAGAATATTTTATTTCACCATAAGTTGGGCAGCTGCAATACATGATCCTTTTAAGGTGCATATGACTCCCCTTCATTTTTATAGGAAGCCGAAATAACTAACTGAAACTAGGTGGTCCTCTTAGGTGAAATGAAGACCACCGTTGGTATCTGCATTTAACATGAGCCTAGCACGCAAAGTTAATTCACTGAAGGGTTTCTTAGTAGCTCTGCAAGGAGCAAATACTCAGAGCTGGCTAACAGCAAGCAGCCCCCACTACACAGAGATTTTCAGCATAGTTTTTGTTACACGTCTCCTCAACTGTTGTGAAATATATGACTATACAACAGAGCAATTATAAAATGGCTTTTATGCACAAATACAAATGTGTAAAGAAGAGATGCTAAAATCAAAGACAAATGAATACATGATGAAGTAATTAGAAACAGATCACGCTATAGTGCTGTTTAGAAGGACTGTTTTTCACTTCGTTCTATTGATGTACGGAGGACTGCAAAATACTTAAACATGGAAGAAGCTTTCTAACACATACTAAGTTGCAGAAAAGAAACAAATAATTAAAAAAAAGTCTTCCACTGCTGCTTCAAGTGAGTACAGTGTTCTTTTTCTGTACATCTAAACTAAATCAAATTACAAAGCATAAACAATACACTGTACATAAAAACCTAGTATGTGTGCAGAATTATTTTTACAGTGGAAAACAATATGCCAGTACTTTCAGTGTAAGATTCAGAAGGTTTTTCTTATAGTTTTGTTGGCAAAAATAGTATTAGGCATGTACCAGGATTTAACCACATAAAGTTGAAATACTCTTTGACCCAACTGCACTGAAGTCAATGGAGATTATACACTGGGCTCCTTTATTCTCAAGGTCCTTTGATATTCCAGAGGCCAGTTTACTGCTCAGATCTTCCCTTCCAGAAATTAAAATCGTGTTTTGTTATTTCTATCTCAAACATGATAGTAAGTCCCAGATTCCCTTTTGTTAGAATCCTCTGCTAATGGCTTTGTCTATGGCTGGCTTTTGCCCACTGTTTTTATAAGATATCAATTTCTAACCAATAAACAGTAACGTACATTTAATTCCAGCTTTTGAGTAGAAGTCAAACATAAGTGTTTCTAGTCAGAAAAAAAGGGAGGACAGTTTCCTGGCAACTTAATGCCATTTGAATTTATATTTAAAGTTCATAATATGTAAAAATACTCTTCAGCAATCTTAATTACATTCTTAGCAAGGAAAGAAAACAATCTCAAATACTTATGTTAAATCCTGGAAATAGACAGTTCTAGCAATATGCTATAAAATCTCCCAAAAGTGGGTGAACTGTCGAACAAAAACTGTAAAGAATATTATAATTTATTTGGCCATGGTCCTTTACCAGAATTTGTGATGTGTTACATGAAGAGCCCAAACCGCACGTCACACACAGTCATTTGTAGAAAACTTTCCACTTCTTTGTGCTCTGAGACTAATGTTGGGCTGGATTCTCATGGATTTGAGGAGGAAGTGACAGCTGACCACGGATTTGGCTCAGAGATCAACTGTTTTTATACCAGGGGCCATTCTTTTCTAGAGGGCAAGTAAACATTTTCATAGGCATGAATGGAACTGGACAGAAGAATCTCTGTGCCATCACTCAAAACTAAATGACCTCTTAAGTGAGATGTGGAAAGAAGAGAAGACTATTTTCCTCATTGCTAATATTATGGTGCATTCTTGTTGAACTGAAAGGATCTCATTGCACTAGAGAAAGACCATCCTGCAGAGAACTTAGAATTTAAGTGATAAGAAAGACTAAAGGCAGAAAAACTGCATTTAGTCCCAAGGTCAGCTGCAACAGGATGAAGAATGATGGTCTGTCAAGAGTAAACCATTTTATATTGTGTGATATGAGTGAAGTTAGCACCTCATTCTCTTCATAAAAATATGAAAAGGTCTTTTTCATTCTTGACCCCAACCTTCTTCACCCATCTCCCAGAAGAGAGCTTACTGTAATAAAAAACTTGAGATGAAGCAGCAATACCATGAGGGTTTGTGGAGCTTTAAAGGTTTTGTTATTATCAAATTAGTTAAAACAACAGCTGTTTCAAAATTATTCAGATAGGTGTCTACGTTGAAATCAAAGATGGCTAACATTATAAGCAATTACCTAAATTGTTTGTAAAGTCTTAGCTCAATATTTGTATCAGCATTTTGTACTATGTAGATCTGCTTGCTTTAGATTTTCCTGCCTCTTTTGGCAAGTCTCATAATTCAGAATTTTCTATGTAAAATTAGTTCTGATATTCCTAATGCAATTTACATTTCTGACTCAGACATGGTCAGAAGATGTACTTCAGTGCATCCTGTTAAATGCTGACCACTCATTTAGCAAAGGCAGCTATCTAACATGAACTTTGCATTTATTTTCTTACAGAAGATCCAAACAACTTTTACCTAGAAAATCTTGCATATTGTGTTTGGACTCAATGACCTCAAAGGTCCCTTCCAACCATGAATATTCTGTGATTCTGTGATAAATTAGAGGTAATTTTGGCCTTGTATTTCCAGTAAGAAGAAATGAGAACTTATATCTGAGACTTGCAGAGTATAGCATAAAAACATGAAGAATTTTCAAAATGGAATCATTCTATCTTATTTTTAATCCAAATTCATGCAAGAAAAACCATAATTTATGGTTGTGTATATGTATATGTGCTTCAGTCTTAAACTCAAAAGCTTTTAAACCCATGGAATAGTTTAATAGCTTGTAAATCCACTTGCTGATTTCAGTCAACTTTGTCAGAACAGGTTGTAGACTACCCAGAGACTAACACAATCCTACAGGTTCTATGAAAGTGAGTGTATTCATAATTATTTAAGGAATCATTCATATAACCAAAAGAGAGACAGAAGATAGAAAATAAGTACTAATTACTGATAATGATCCCCAAGGTGGTATATGGCTGTTGACTGGCTTGAATACCATGAAAATTACTGGAGTTCATTTGGTCTGTCATGTGTCAGTTGAAAGCCAAGATGTGACTTTAAATAGTTGTTCCTTTGATGTGGGGATTCTGACTTTACTGATAACTGCCCCTCAGCACCATACCTTGAGTCTATCGCCTTAATTGTTGTGAAGGCATTCTTGATCTCAGCAAAATGGAGAGAAGTCAGTCCAGACCTAACAGCCCTTCAGGCTGGGTGGTTTTGTAGCTGTGAGTACACTCACTTTATGCTAAGCATAAGGAAATTTTGCCTAACCTGTATTTTCCTTGAAGATATTAACTCTTCTGTGAGTAGGGAAGGACACCGCATAAAGCTACGCCCCCTGGAAAACTGTCAATAGCTGAAGTCAAATTTGCAAGCTGCTAAGAACCATCAGATTGAAAACATGTCCTTAAAACACTGAGGAAAATGTCCTCTTCTTATACTAAAAGTTTACACAATTTTCTTCCCCCCTTGTTTGTGTGATTCAGACTCATTTGCTGCTCTTACTGGCTGCCTTTATGGGTGGCATATCCATGAACTGTGTGGGAAACAATCCCACGCAAGCAGAGGATAGACAAGATGACCTAGTACTTTAAGGCTTTTTTCTTCTAGCTGACATCATTTGTGGTATGACTCTGAATTCCAGACTCTCTATATGCGAGAGATAAGCGAGTGTACAAAATGTTTAGTGCACAAAACGCAAAAACTCACAGTAACTGAATTCTGCCTCCTTAGGCTCTCTTTGTAGTCCACAGAGAGGGAGAAAGGCTCCTTTAGGGATTATCTGAAGTAGACAGGTGCCCTCTGGAAGTGCCACTGCCCTCAGGGAGGAAATCTAGGTAGACAAGGTACCTCAGGGCTAGCTTTAGACTTCATGAATACCTACCCCTAATTGTAGTTCTTTTGAGACACAGGAATATTTTAGTCCAAAGAAAACCAGGACATCTGGCCTTCGGAACATTGCTGGTTGAAGAACTCTTAGTGGATGCAGCCTTTATGGCCTGAACTTAGAGAGCGGATCCCTGGCAGACGAACACTGTATATCCCGTGGAACTTCCCAGAGCAGCATGCAGGAAATATATTCATCATAAACATCTGAATAAATTAGTTACTTTCATTCTTTAAAAGAAGTGAAAACTGAAACAAGCTAATGCAGAGACTGACCTGTTAAATACAGCTTCTGGAGGAGCATGTGTAAAGCATCCTAATTCAGAAATTTTGAGGCCCATTGTGACAATGCAATCCAGTTGCGGGGAATAAGGAGCTTCTACACTGGACTGTGAGAGGTGGAGAATTACAATCATCTCCAGTCTCATAGGCAATTTACTGTTTCAGGTCAAGATCATCGTATACCATATCATCTGACCAACCTGAAGCGAGAGGGCATCAACAGTTGTAAATTTCTACAAAAGCTAATTGAGTTCAACCAATTTTTTCCTCCAGCTGGTGCATGCAGACAACTCACAACACGATATTTGAGTCCTGTTAGCATAAAATGAGACCCTGGGCAGTTCTAATGAAATTCTGCATCTTTAACTTATTTTTATCAACGCTGTGTAAGGTAGGTCTGTCATTGCCTCAGCAAGTGTGAAACCAGAGACACACAGAGACTCATGGCTTGGTGTTTCTCTCATGCACGTACATATCAATTGAGCATCACAATAATAAAGCCAGTGGAGTAATACATATATAAAATCCCTCTCTCCTGTAGCGAAAGGAGAGTTAAACCTTGCATAAATGCTGTAATTTCAATGTATGTGTGAAACATGCAAGGTAATTCATCTGCATATATAGTTATCTGGGCATGTTAACGGTGTGCAGCTTTGTGTTGCCTTTTGTGTCACCCTTTGGTTTAGAAAACTCAGAAGAATAAGCTGAATTAAACAATCACCATTCTTTCTTCCTTCAGTTTGGAGGAGAAGTATTGGTGGAACAGGATAACTCCTAAGAATGTAGCACATCTGAGCTCTCCAGGGCTGGAAATAACATAAGTAAAAGTCCTCAACACAATAAAATTTTTTTTTTTTTTTGAAGTAAAGTGACTAGAATTCTTTTGGACAGTGTTGGATGAAAGTGAGCTTCCTTTTTTACTTTTATCTAAATCCATCTCTACCACAAATCAGAGCAAAAAGGAAGCATGAAAATGTATTTTATTATCTGCACGTCTTCTGTCTTGAATTTTGAATGTATTTCTCTGTACTGTGGCTTGCTTGAACAAGTACTTTTCATTGTAAACACTTTCGATTGTTTATACAAACTAAATGTCAGCCAGGGCTAAATGCATTTGCAAAAAGAATTATACCAAATCAAAATAATGGCAGATGTATCTCAGGCAATATTAAAGGACTATAAACTGCAACTGTATCCAAAACAAAAAATCTACATCAAAGATGGAAACACATGGTTAATCTGTCACATCTGTTTAGTTAAGTGATGCCCTTAATTACTTTTAGTCACCCATGACTCTCATGAACAGCCTCTACTTTAAATTTAGAATCAGACATTTTTCCATTTCTCTAATTAGGATTTATTCATGTATAAACAAGCTCGACATTGGCTTACCCACACACATTTACATTTTTTGACTGTGTGGCCTTGCAGAGAAAATTATGCATGTTTTATGCATATTCATATAGTTGGCCTCCTTGTCCCTCATGTAAACTGCAGTAATAGCTTGTTGACTAGAGATGATTTTTTTTTTCCCCACAAATAGGCTTCAAAAGGAATATCCATAACTGAAACCTCGATTTACAGAACCATCTTTCTGGTAAGCACACAGCTCTTCTTTCTCACGCATCCCTTCTGAGTATCTGGGACAGAAATATGTCTGGGTTATTTTTTCCCTCTTCCTCTTTTCCACATCACACTGGTAGTGGATGGAGCATGGAGAGATTTCAGCAGGCAAATGAAACTTCCAAATAAAATTTCCCATGTGATTGTGGCTGGCCACTGACATAATAATCGGCATGAATTTCATTAAGGGTTACACATTTGTGGATATGGTCTTTTATTCAGCCATCTCCAGAATGATTTCTCTCAAGCACAGAATAATGCAGGCTGAGCACATTCCTTCAGGTTTAACCCTTAAATGGACTAAATTAGACAGAGCACAATTATTTGATGGAGTTAATGTTACTGAGAGTCCTTCGAGATAACCTATTCCAGGGTCTGAAAAAGAGATTTAAACATGTTGCCAGAGTTTCTCAGTTATCTCAGTGCCCTTTGTTAAGATAGATAGAAAAGTTTTTTCATGAACATTCACATTCTTTGAGTGTCCCAGAAATGTGATTTACCATATGTTAATGACCACTATTAATGATTTACAGAGGAAAGGATTAAAAAAATTAAATGACTGTTCTACAAGCTCTTGGCTGTGTCAAGGGCTCTGCAACGTTCCATCACATCGAGAACAGACAGAAGCTGATCCATTTAGACTGATGCTACACCTCATATGACACTTCACAGTTGTAAGCAAATGTTGCAAGCAAAGCAGTTCAGAATGTTTTATAGTAATTTTCTCATCTAGTTTTACAAAACTCACATTTTAACCTCTTTATATTTGCTGTAGCATTATCTACATTTATGCATAGATTTTAGTATAATGTATTATACAGTATATTTATTGTATAAACGACATCATTATGTGCTGTGTTAAGTAAACTAATAAATCAAAGTTAAAATAATTTTCCTGATCAAAAAAACTTATTTTTTTCTATTTAAAAAATAATCCTTATTTGGAAAAAACTGCTTTATTCCGTGCTAAATAATATCTCCTCCCTTCTGTCTTTCAAATATATCTTCCTTATGGGCTACCTGCAATTGCAGTTTAGCCAGGTGGTATCTGTTACAGCCAAGCATTTTTTTAACACAACTGGAACTGCTGAAAACTATTTCTATTGACAATAACTGCATTATATGCATGTCAAATTGATACAATCAGGTTGAGACAGTTTTCTGTATAAACCACGTTTCTTTTTACCTGAAGTCCCGCCACTGCTGCTGGACTTACACTGTATTTAGAAAGTTGAAATCTGCAGTTTAAATTCAGATACTATGTTATTATTGAACTAGTGCTGACAAATAATTTCCACACCATTACTGCCTGTTGATGTAGTTCTGAAATTTGACCTAGGTCCTTCAGTCTGTACTAAGAATTTTCAAATCCAAATGTATGTACCCAGCTTGAGCAGACTGTGAATATTGCTGCTCTCTGAAACTCCACTGACTGAAGGCAGCCTTAGTTTATGAGATCAGAAAGAACTGGGTTATAAGAACCCAGGCTGTAAGAAACTTACACATCCATTTAACATATGGTGGGCATTTTTTCTGAGTACAGTCTCTTTAAAGTTTGCTTGAGGAATGGAAATGAAGTGACAATTTACATCTTACTAGCTCTGCTCAAAGTATTACCAAAAGAGTCCTGGTGAGAGAAAGGGAGAAGCAAGGATAATGGTTGTGGTTGTGGTTATCTTAGTGTCGGGATCTGTGATGGGAGCACTTAGTGAGGTTAAGTTTTGCAAGATGGCAAAAGCAGTTGAGGAGGGCTTCTAAAACCACAAAATTCAAAAGGTGTTAGAAAGATCTAAAATGGGAGAAGTGAAAGCACTTAATGGGCTGAGAGTCAGAAGAAACGTGAGCATGATCCTACTCAAAATTTTTATTTTTTAGCAAGGAAGGGGCCAAAAGTCTTTTGACAGGAGATTTTAAAGTCACTTATAAACTAGCTTAACCTAAATCAAATTATTGTGGCCTTCAAATTAACATCTTTATCTTTGTACTCTACCAGAGTCTTTCTTAACCCATGTGGGAAAGACAGCTCACAAACAGCAAATCAAATGCTCAGAATAGTTGTTGGACCACAGAAGGAAAAGGAAGCAAATGCTCAGGTTTTGGCTGCGGGGGAAAGTAGGCCCACATATTATCAGAAAATTACTTACCAAATATGTGAATAAATTAAAAATAAAAAAAGCTATTTAGTCATTTAGATTTTTTTGTCTTCCCGACACAATTAATACTGTCCTTCTATTTCAAACAAAAGAAACTGCCCATTTTTTACCCAATTGCTATGACCAAAACCATCTTCTATATAAGTGCAAAAATGCTCAGTTTGTGCTAGCAGCTTCCTTGTATCCACCCCTGCTCTCCAATTTTGACCATATTTTTGGATGAAGACTGTACCAACATCCACTTCTTCCCTCAGAAGTTAGAGCTATACTTGCTGGGTAATGATTAACAAGCTGCTTTATTTTTCAGTTTCTTCTGCAGGTTTACATGCATTTACACAAGACATTTTTGCTAATTAGCTCTCAAATGGCTAGTCCCTTCGATATGTCCCAATAGAAGTATGCAATGATATTTTTAAACTTCCTGTAATTTTTCTGTGCATGTAACTTTTATCCCCAGTTTCCTTCTTTTTCTGATGTGGCATTTATACTATGGGGGGTTTATTTGTTTGTTTGCTTTAGGTTAGAAGTCTGGCTCCTCCAAAAGTGGCGTGAACATCTGGCCTTGCTTTTCTACCATTTTTTTCCTGATCAAATCGTGATGTGTATAGACCTGTGTAGTCTATACAATCAAAAATGTGTTTCATTTTCTGATGAATCAGTGTGGCTGCCAAACACAACCCAAATGGCAGTCTGAGGAACAGTGTCTCCTAATGGGAATAGAGAATGTGCAGAAATGTTTCCTTAAGGCACCTGCCAGAAACCTGCTGATGAGGCATATGCAGAAAAATGTTTGGCAACAGTCATTTCTTGGGTAAGAAGAAATGTTGCCATTACAGATATTTGCTTAATTTCTTTGGTCTGTCCATAAAAAATGTTTCAGTCTTTTTGTACCATGACCACTTAGTGTACCTACTCAGTTAATTCTTCTGGTCATTTTAGTGACTTTTGGACAAAGTTTAGTCATTTATTTTGCCCATGCTTAAAACCAAAATTATCTTATACAAGGCAGAATTCATGGGCTCCTAGTAACAATTGGATTAGTAAACACTTTGCTGAAAGCTTCCTAAGTAATTCAAAGACTTCCTGGCATTTTTAGCTGGGTTTTTTTTCCCCTTCCCCTTTCAGTGAGCGTATCTTTAGGTAAAATCATCAAATGAACACATTTTTAGCTCATTAATGGATACCTTTTTGCTAATAACTACCAGTGACAATAAAACAAAATACAACATGCCGCAGAATGCTTCTTCAGGTGAGAGCTGTCTATCCTGAATAGGCATAACATATTAACATAGGTACAGGTTGTGCAGCGGAACGTCTCAGCACTCATGGCCCTGTCTGCTCACCTGGCTGATAGCATATCTCAGGCTGTGGTTATCTACTGCAACTTTCAGACAGCAGTTAAGAACTAGCCTAGGCCAACATCTCCTCTTCCACCTATCCTATCTCAACTCAGTGGTCTTAATGGAACGTGACAAGGTGGCCAACAGCAGAATGTGTTGATTGGAGTGAAATGTAGATAGGAACAGCAGCCAAATTATTGCACAACTGATTGTCTCAGTTAATATCTTGCTGCAGATAAATTTAATTTAATCCCAAGATAGAATCTGCTTCTTTGGTCCATGGCAAGATATAGCTGGGATGCATTTCTAAATGATGTAACATCTTCTGCTGTTTCGGATCACAGACTAGTACAAGTAAAGCACTGAGGATGGTTCAGAGCAGAATTATCCATCGATCTGAATAAGAATGGCGTCTGTAATTACTCATACTGGGACAAAAGTCACAAGAACCATTAGTCCTCACGCTTCAGGACATAATTGAGCAACAGCTGGAGTCAGGAATAATTTTCCTCTGACAGAGCATTGCACAATTTTGTGTACTAGGAGCTTTTATGTCTACATTTGAGATGGCTGGCACCATCTCAGTTGAAGACAGAAGGTCAGATTAGGTGGTCCTCTGATTTGTTCTGTAGCAGTTGTTATGTTTGTACACTGATACATTCACTGTAACAATCCCAGGCTGTCTCAGGCGTCATGTAGGCGTTAATGGCTGCTTCTTCATTCTCTGTTTCTCATCTGCTTTGGATAACCTGGAAATTAATACCAGCTGAGTCTGTGGCTAAATCTCGTACCAACAAGTGGCAAAATGAGGATATGGAAGTGCAAGGGACCATGCAAGAAATAAACATCTTCCACATCAGCCTGTTTACCAGCACTCACTAATTATCAAACATTCTCTATTAGGAAGACCCTTCTGCAAAAATAAATAAAAAAGTTTAAATGGCTTTAGCATCACTTTAGTGTCTTGCTATGAATAGATGCATCTCAGGTGAAGTGCTAGCAGGATTTTGATGAATCACAAAATGGAAATGATGGAAATGACAATTCAGATAAGAATGAGAAAATAACTGAATTGTAACAGTTATGGAGATTCAGTCCTGCACTTTTCTTTTCTCAAAAGAAAATCTTGATTATGTTGATTGTTCAGCTAATTCAGTATGCAACCTTGTGTGAGTTAGTGTCATGGTTTCAGCTGGGATGGAGTTAACTTTCTTACTAGCAGCTGGTGCAGTGCTGTGTGTATTTGGGATATGTTGATAATGCTCTGATGGTTTTGGTTGTTGCTTATCAATCAAGGTCTTTTCTGTTTCTCATCCCACCCCACCAGCAAGTAGGTTGGGAGTGCACAAAATGTTGGGACATCTGACCCCAACTGAGCAAAGGAATATCCCATGCCATATGACATCATCCTCAGCATATAAAGGCGTGGGAAGAAGAAGTGTGTGTGTGTGTTGGTGTTTGTCTTCCCAATTATTAAACTGTCTTTATCTCAGTTCACGTGTTTTCTCACTTTTAAACTTTTGATTTTCTCCCCCAATCCCATCAGGGGTGGGGGGAGTGAGTGAGTGGCTATATGGTCCTTGTTGCTGGCTGAAGTTAAATCACGACAGTTAGAAATGCAAATTCAGTATGAGATAATTTGATTCATACTGATAATGCAAGGAAATTGGGAAAAAGCGAATTCAACCTCCAGCAGGTATTTCCAGTCTTGCAAGTGTGCATGGTTTTAGGATTTATATTGCCACTCTAATTAAGACAAGGGAGCTACAGCCTGTTCTGAACACTATCAGAGTAGAGAAATTTTCAAATTCTGTCCCACTTCAGGCTTATCTATTGAACACTTCTTTTACATTAAGCCTGACGACTTCTCTGTCTAGTCTAAGCAGTAGCAACAAGACTCACTCATTGGTCAGTGAAAGCCCAAAGAGCCTAAAAGAAGTCAGCAGAAAGTTCTATAATCATCTAGTATAATGGCTGCCTAGACAATCTTCTCATTTGTAGTTCATGGTTTTAGTCTCTACAGTTGCTTAATTAAGTTTAACTTGGCTTTCATTCTGCTTCTTAAGGGTAAAATTCAATTCTGTGTAGATCATAGAATATTTTTAATAATAAAAATTATCTCCAAAACTATTTATTCTTTATACGGAATATTTACACAGGGAACAACTTTGATTGCTATTTCTGAAGAGTTGAATTTTAATCTCTAGAAAATGGCTATAGTTATGCAGAATATACATCCTGTTATCATAGTAACAGGTGTGAAAGAAATTTTATACTGTATAAAGTTATTTACTGAGAAGTTTCTGAGTAACTTGGAGCAATCTTCCTGTGATAGAAGACCAGGACAAACTGAAGGAACATGAATTTAAAGACATTTATGAACTCTCCTTCTATTTGACTATCTCTTTTTGGTCATTGCAGTGAACAGAAATAGAAGCAAAAAAATTCAAAGAAACAGCAAATAACATAGATGGTTCAGTCATAAACCAAGTCAATTCATATTAATATAAGGCACTTTGTTCAGAGTATTTCCAGGAAAGCTGTTCTGAAAGTCTGCAAACTGAGACTTAATTTATATGCCATTCTTCACATTTCCAGGTTTATGGTTTTTAGAATCGAATAGCTGATTGCTGGAAGAAAAATGTTGAGAATTTAATTTTCGTATCCTATAAAATACCCTCTAGAGGACATGTAATATGCATTACAAAATTATTTCTACTGTAAATTAGAGTTTCCAAGCAAGTAATCTGCAGAGAAAGATCAACAAAACATAATTAAGTTTACATGAAAATATTCTCCCAATTTCTTTCCCTGTATCAGAAATAGAGAAAAGGAAAACTAAGAGGAGAAAAACTCAATAGTAATTTTTCCTTTTGTCTCCCCCCAACCTCCTATTTTTTTTATCATTGTGAATATTCATGTCATCTTTTCTACATTAGATGCACACCTCTTCATATGTTTTCTAACCAATTCTTGTGAGAGAAAAAGGGAAATTGAGAAATTGAAAGGAATTGAGAAACAGAAAGGCACTGTGGGGGCATGAAGTGAAAAATGGACACATCATAAATCAGAATTTAACAGATTTTGGAACTGTGGAAGAACAAGCTTAATATATGGGAGGTGCATTATAAATGAAGTCTTGCCATTTAATATCTGCAATATCTCCATTGATTTATTTTATTTTTACTTATACTTTGTCATTAACATATGCTAACTTTGTAGCACCATACTGCACAAGCCTTGACACTTTCCTTAGTACTTGATTTGCTCCAAGAATATTTTATTGCCTCCATGTATTTTCTAATTATAAGCTTCTAATTCTAAGGCTAAGTGGCATCTCCTTAAACTGAGTTCTGATGAATAACTAACTGCATTAAGTGATATCAGCTGTTTTTATTTAATCTATTCATCACAGACTTACTTTAGTGTTGAAAGACAGCTTAAGCAGCTTGTGTACAAAAAAGCCTGGAGTTTTCAAGGAGGAAGATTAAAAAATGTGTAATGACATATGTTCTCAGGCTTTTTAGAGAACTTAAAAGAAAATGATTTCTTGAAATATTCTGAAACCTAAGTCAGAGAGAGCTATTCTAGTGCTTGAGTGCCAATTTTTCAAACTGACCAACACCAGCTTATTACATCCATACTTATTAACTTTAACGACTTGCATCACATTATTGATGCTAATTGGAACACTTCATTAATGACCCAAATAAGCAAATACCTTTATAAAATCAGGGACATCTTATATATACAAATAACTATTCTGATTTATCTCTTAAGATAAACAAAATGAAAAAAGTAAACCAGGAGTAACAGAAAATAAATCATTATTTGTTTTTTTAATAATTTCT
>VXAK01012101.1:0-18166 GCA_013399435.1 Arenaria interpres
GTAAGGGAACATTAAACAGTTCAAATTGTATTTTTCCTGTTCGGCTTTGCTTTGTACTTTCAGTTCACTCAGAAAAAAATACTGCATTTCATCTCCAGCAAAACAAAGTGTTAATTTATTTGGGATGTGGAATAGCAAAGGATACTCCACATGATTAATTAGCCTGAAGTATGTGCTAGAAGCAAATAAATAAAGAAACAACAACACAAAATTATGCATGATTCACATTCAGTTTGTCTCAGCAGCGAAATATGGTTTGGAAATACACAGCTTTCCACCAGGTCCTTCCTTTTACACGAGGGACTAATTCTCATTTAAGTCACATAGCATTTTATTTTTATCATTGAAACTGGGAAACAAGCTGGAAAACGTTTATGAATCTTAATTAACCATTTAAAAACATTCTACAGCAACAGAACTGAGACATACTAACTTGCCATATTCCTGTTACGCTCCACCTCCCTGTCTCTTGTTTACACATACCACTATATATACGAACATTTTTATTGCATTTATGGATATATTTCCTTAAAAATATATTGTGTTTTGAAGAGTGCTAAAAGGGTTGCAAAGGCAGGATTCTGAGGAATTGAAGGTAAATTAAATGATCCTCAGAGGAGTTAAGGTAATCAAGACAGGCTTCCCGACTTGGAATAAAATAATGTTGTAATGCTTTCCCTCCTCACTTCAGAAATTTGCTTTTCCCATGTTTGTAAGTTGGTGTGCTAACCAAGTAGAGCTATTAATTCCAGCTTTAAGACTCGGGTCTACTCTGGAGTGTTACATTGCAATTCTAGATTTATTACTACGACATAATAGTACAAAATGACTGTAATTACAATTACCTTTGCTTTCAGTTTCTCCCTCCCTCACATAGCCTCCCTGGGAGGCTTTAAAGCAAGATAGCTAATAAAATAGATGACTGAATGCTGTAACATAGATGTTATATGACAGGTCTAAAAGAATCAGCAGCAAATTAACTACTGAGGTACATGGTTCTTCTGATGTTCAATGAATGAGACAATCTCTCCTGACTTATCCTTGATAGAATCTAAGTCATGAAAATATAAACAAATTATACAAAATCAGAAATTATAATTTTTGTTGGTGAAAAAGGATTAAAGGAAGAGGTTTTTATTTGCTTGCTGTCTGTTTTTTTCATGGCTGAATTACAGACACAGGGAAAGATTATTACTTTATTAGATAGGACTTTCTGAATTTTGGTTCTGTCTCAGCTGAGCGTGACAGAGGCAAAAAAGAGGAAGAGAAGAGAGAAAGGTGGGGGAGGAAAGAGAGTAGTAGAAGTAACCACTTCTGAGGAGTGGTTACTAAGCTAAGCGCCAAATATTCATAACACAAAACACAGACTGTTTCAGTAATGTCATAATTATCAGCTGGAAACCTGCCATACAACATGCAAAAATAGCCATATGCCATCTGGTAATCATTTTTTTCCCAGGCAAAATGGAAATTAAGGGCTACGGCAAAACTGTAATTTCTTAGCCTGGGAGCATGGTAGAACAAGCGTATACCACTTGTTGGTATATTTTTTTCCTATGCATGTACCTTGATATTAACATAATAAAGCAAATAAAAAATTCTTATGTTCTAGAATGCGTTTCACTTAGGATTCTAAGGTGGGTCATGAAATGAACAAATCAACCTTTATAGCAAACACCGACTACGTTTCTCTGGATTCCAGCTTTCACTCTTCTTTCCTGTTTCTGATCTACTGTTGCAATAACATTTTCAGACAGAGCTAGAATGCCAGCTCTTAATATGAAAATCACAAATTTCAAAATTGAGTTAATTTTACTTTTATACATGTTAATTTGCATATCGTAATGTATGAAAATTTCCATATATATTTCAGGTTTCTGACAGTATTTCATGCTTTCTACTGCATCTAAGCAGTAATATATTGAATCATTTTGATATAGTACATAGTCTCTCCAACTACCTTCATTTTGTTTATATTTACACATTTTGCTAGGCATGATATGAATTATACTTTAATTGATTTATATAGTACTTTTTTATTTGCATTCAGGTGAAAAGAATGTGAGGACCGACATGAATAATAACAATTGGTGGTGCAGTCTTTCAATTACTAGCAATATATCTTTCCCATTAGCCAGAAATTACTTGCAGGATGTACTCAAAGACTTTAATATAGCTGTACTACTCCAGATCTTCATCTAATGAATGTTTTCAGAGGATAAAACCTTTCAGAATTTACTTATGCCAGATTTGTTTTGATTAACTACTCTAACTGCACACGTAATTAAATGCTTGCATCCTGAATGTGTTGGCTTCTTGGTGATCCAATTCTACAAGTGTTGTCTGTGCCACTTCTTTCCCAAACAGTCACCCACTATTGCAGTCCTGGAGACTGGCACGTGCTGAAACTGGTCCATTAGCTTTTCTTTATTGTACTACTTTTATCATTTGTGTGCAAGGTCCTATTATCCTAAGCACAGAGGAAAATAAATGGTGGCACGTTTTCCTTGAAAAACGTTTCCAAACATGACTTCGATGAAGGTATTATGCCTTGTCCAGCGACCTTTTGCTTGTGTCGTACTGCTGCAGTCAGACTGGTAGAGCACACAGACTACGAAGTTAACCAGTCTTGGCTGATCACTGAAGCCAATTAAAGCTGTTTCTCCTTCACTTCAGGCTGAAAGAAGTGTAATCCCCAAATGCTTGAGTTGGAATGAATGCAGCACCTTTGCTGATACTTGCTACAGACTCCTGTGGAACTTGATACTAAAACATACTTTACAGAGCAGCTTGTATGCCTACTCCAGAATATTTAATGCAGATGAAGTATCCCAGCATCTCCTATACCAAAAGTTTTTCAGAAGAAGCAGATGGTCTCTAAGTTTAGTTTGAAAACAAGGAGGACTTACAGTACCATCGTTCCCTGGTTCCCTGTTCTTGCCCTACAGATGTGCCCTTCAATCTGGTTTAAAGTAACACAGGTACACAGCTCATATTTTCTTTCTTTTTCCTTCAGGAGCCAGGAACTGCAGATTTGGTAAATTTAAATAGAGCTCCTGAACTAGTAGTCCATACTCCATATGAGAGAAATCTCATAATGCTTGCAACTGCCACAACTCATAAGGACTGTGTTACCCTATGGGATCAGCCTTGTTACCCTCTAGCTGGAAGGGTTCTGACCATACTGCTGTTGCACTGAGTTAGAGGTAACACGTCTCGTTTGAAAGCAACTCAAAGTCCCAGTGCATTACAATGGAAAAGGCATATTTCCAAGATTTGAAAAACCTCAAGTATCCAGGCCAGAAGCTCTGCCTTCTGGACTTGATTTGAGGACACAGCAAATTAAATAATTTCTTTGTGAAATGTAAATTTTATGGACTGTCATTAAGCTTGCCTTAGCAGGCTCAGTGTTTTAAAACTGTGTATGTTTTCTTGTTTAGAAGTAAATATTTCTTTGTTTCAGACTACCACATTCCCTGAAGTTGCCTTAAAAATCACTCATTTATTTAGCCAATAACATTATTTCACAGCTAGGCACTCAAAGGACCCCACTGTATCGGATACAAATTGCTGCTTAAAATAAAGATATAGGGTCAAGTAATAGTACCTCAGTGAAAGTTTAAGGAAGCAATAAGATACTTTTTTATCCTGACTGTGAAATGCCAAATATTTTGATAAAAATCCCAATAAGTTAAACCCTTTAATTGATCAATGCCTTAACTTTCAACACAAACTCTCATATTATTTCCAGCTGTCACAGGTGCCAAGAAACAAAACAACAGCAACACCACCGCCATTCAACAAACAAAGGACAATAGGTCAATATTGGTCTGCCATGAAACAAAACTGTATCAACACCAAAAAAAAAATTTGCTTGACATGAAAGTATATAATTTCCCCCCCCAAAAAATTATATTCTAAAATACATCTCATATTTCTCTATCAATAATAACGACCTCTTCATAGATTTTTAAAGGCTAAAAATAAAAGCATTTCTCAAGTAATCATTGTGAAAATTGGGACAATGGTAAACTGATGGAAGATCTCATTTTTGCCACCCTTGCTATTCAACTTGCTTTAAGACTCACCATCATTACTGTCAGGCTGAATTGTAAAAGTATTAGACAGGATATTGTAGGTTGACTGTGTTAGTTAGAACTAAGTCAAAATTAGATTTTCAAAGGGAATTCAGAAAACCACACAGTACGTTTCCATCACTTTTGACAAGATGCAGTAGTACAAAAAGGAAGATGTCAATCACGGAGTGCTTGAAGGGGCTTGTGTACACACAGGGAGGGAAGGGTTTTGTGCTTCTCTTTGAAGATACCTTCCCTCTCAGACTACTGAAAACAACTTCTGGCTGGTGTCAGAAAACAAGCCATCCAAGAAGACTGCCCCCTCCAAAGAAAAAACAGCAGAAGAAGATGCTGAAAAGCTTGAAGACTCAATCGAAAACTAATGAACGTCATTTGAATTTATTTGTCAGAAGATCTTTTGACTAACACAGCATCACATAGTGGCATCGCTAAAACCATGGTAACTTGTCATGAAAGCCTCTTTTATTTTGCAGCTCCCCTCCAAGTTTCAACTTTGATCTGCACCTTTAAGCATGAAGAGCATATTATTGGAAATAGAAAAAGGATTCATTTTTTGGCATATTTAGAGTGGAAGGGATCTCAGGAATGAAGACAATGAGTATGATGTATATTTTTAAATAAGTCTAGGGTGCAGGAAAAAAGCCTTCCTATATGTAGTCAATTCAAAAGTGCAAACTATTTCATAACTATCTGGTATTAGAAGCTCAGTTATGGTCAGAGAGTGTTGCTAACAGGCTTCATTAAAGTAGTCTGGGGAAATTGTAGGTGCAGAGAAAAAGTAATATGATCATAGACTCAACTACAAGAAGTCATAGATATGCAGCCATTTAGCTAAAAGGGAAGTTGTTACATTGTTCTGTGAGAACTTATCAGACCAAGCCATCAAAAATCTACAGTGTTTTGGTGTCACAGTCCAAATGAGAGTTGTGAGCTTCTTGATCTTCAGTCCAAGGTGGCCAGGATTGATCACATTTCTGTCTAGAAGACATCTAGTTGGATTACTATGTTAACTGTGTCTGAGTTAACACTTCTCACTTTTCAAAAATGCTCAGAAGTTGACGTCTCATGCTTTACTGATATATTTTCTCAGCTATTTTACACCCACCAGATCAGTAGCAAATGCCCCAAAGGAAATCATGTGTTCTTGTGTAAACCAAGTTTCAAATGACTAAGTTTATTTATTTTAGTTTCTTCCCAGCGTATCAATATTTAAACCAACTTGCATTCTTCTAGCTATTAGTCTTTTCATTGCAATTTCTTTGCTTATTCTCAAAAATTCAATCTTGATACAGCAATTTGGCAACTACTAGAGTTTTACTCATACCTCCTTTCCAGCAGCCTCTCCAACCCTCTCAATATGAACTGGAGGGTTTAACACTGTTACAATGACCTCCATTTGTCTCTGCTGTCTGAAAAGAACTATGTGTATTGGGTTTATATGGCAAGGTTTTGGTATTGGGGTGGAATACAGGTGTGGCTTCTGTGAGAAGATGCCAGAAGCTTCCCTCACGTTGGATGGAGGCAGTTCCAGCAAGCTCCAAGACTGGCCAAGTTTAAGCCATTCAGCAACAGTGGTGATACCTCTGTAATACCATATTTAAGAAGAGGAAAAAACTGCTGTGCTGGGAGAGAGGAGTGAGAATATGTGAGAGAAACAATTATGCAGACACCCAGGTCACTGAAGAAGTAGGGGGGGAAGAGGTGCTCCATGTGCCAGAATAGAGAATCCTCTGCAGCTCCTGGTGAAGACCATGGTGAGGCAGGCTGTCCCCCTGCAGCCCATGGCAGTCCACGGTGGAGCAGATACACACTCTGCAGCCCATGGAGGATCCCATGCTGGAGCAGGTGGATGTGCCTCAAAGGCGGCTATGACCCCATAAGAAGCCCTTGCTGGAGCAGGCTCCTGGCAGGACCTTTGGGCCTGTGAAGAGAGGAATCCATGCTGGAGCAGGTTTGCTGGTAGGACTTGTGAGTCCCACGGGGATTCAATGCTGAAGTAGTCTGTTCCTGAAGGCTGCACACCATGGAAAGGACCCATGCTGGAGCAGTTCATGATGAACTACAGCCTGTGGGAAAGACCCATCTTGGAAAAGTTTATGCAAGACTGTCTCCCATGGGAGGGACCCCACATCGGAGGAGGGGAAGTGTGTGAGGAGGAAGGAGGGGCAAAGACAACATGCACTGAACCGACCACAATCCCCATTCCCTGTCCTCCTGTGCTGTTTGGGTGGCGGAGGCAGAGAAGTCAGGAGTGAAGTTGAGCCAAGGACAAAAGGAAATGTTGGGGGAAGGTGTTTCAAGATTTGTTCTTATTTGTTNAAGGACAAAAGGAAATGTTGGGGGAAGGTGTTTCAAGATTTGTTCTTATTTGTTATTATCCTACTATGATTAATTGGTAATAAATTGCATTATTTTCCCCAACATAAGTCTGTTTTGCCCGTGAGAGTAATTTCTCAGTGATCCCCCTGGCCTTATCTCAACGCATGAGTCTTTCATCATCTTTTTTTCCCCCCGTCCATTTGAGGAGGAGAGTTCTAGAGCAGCTGAATGGGCACTTGTTGGCTAGCCAAGGTCAACCCACCAACACTGTGTTTTGGGGAAAATAAAATTTCACTACGATATGGCAGTGTAGCCACTTCATCTCAGCAGTGCAGTTTACGTGAAGGTTCTTAAAAATGAATTTGGGTGCTTGCCATCCTTTTTATTCTAATTTAAGAGCAGCAAATTGATGGATATGGTAAAGAAAAAAATAATGTACAGGTTAGGTTATTCATCATCATATGAAGCAGGAGGAACAGTTGTAAGGAGTCTGATATGGCAACAAAGGTGAAAAATTTTGTATAATTTGTGGCAATCATCTAACTTTCACTAAGATCACTGAGATAAGACCAAATTTCATCTGCCAGCCTTCCTTCAAGCAAAGATTTATCAAATTTGGAGTTTTGCTTGAATATACAGCAAGTACTAGGTAACTCTGCTATTATCTTAACTATTTCAGTTTCTTAAAGCAAATATTAATACCACACAGTAGATTTAACAAAACAAACTCACAATAAACATTGGCAGACTGTGAAATAGCCTCGACAGACAAAATCTGACATCTTTTTTAGAGATGATCTCCAATTCTTCCCTTACATTTTCCTTCTGGAAATCATCTGAAATACAGCACTGTTTTATACTGTATATGAAGTGCCCCCACTGTTCTCGCATTACTAATTTCTTAATATTTAAGCTGACAGATGGAGTGTTGGGATTTGAACCAGATACCAACCTTCTGTTCACATACAACTAGCTTTGCCTTTAGTAGGAGAATTCTGTGGAAGCTGAGTCCTGGTGAGGATTTCAGACCAGTTTATATTTTTGTCAAATTCACACCAAGAAATCGCACTGATTGCTTGGGACTCCATTCTGAATACCAAAGCATGGCTCCTTAAGGATTCACTATTTTCTCAAAAGGTTTATTCAACTGACTAATTCAGCATTTGTTTCTTTTGATATCCCCTTTCTCTCCTCCAACAGGAGTGGTAGACCAGGATTTCAGTGAATCTTTCCTGAAACTTGCATCCAAGTAACAAAATACCACCACATTTCCAGTGCATTCTTAATGCTGTTCTTTGATGTCTCTTTGAAGATACAGTCAGGCAAACCCCCGTGTTTTTTTTTCATTCATCATATTAAAAATGTTCCAGAAGTCATACAAAACATGCAGAAGCACATAGTCAGCTATTTGGCTTCTAATAAATGACTGTGATTTCGATATTTATGAATGCTCTATGACATAATGGGAAGGAGCTTATTAGAACAATAGCTGGAGAGAGATAAAGTGGTTGGCAGCAAGTGAGCTCATTCTTCCTTCCCCTCCCCTTCTTGCTTCCTCTTTCCTTTGTCTCTCATAAAATGTGTGCCAAAAGGGACGAGTATAAAGCGGAGCAGAGAAGCTTCCTCAGTGAGGACTGAGAGATCAGCTCAAGACTAGGGGCAGGGATTTAATTCAAGGCTCCTTTTGTTGATAGCTGCTCACAGTACACTTTGAGCATTTAGTTACTTCATGCCTGTCATCAGTCCTTTAACACGATTGCAGTGCTCTAAGTAGAGCCAGACATCAAGCTTTAACAGCATCACAGCATGTAGATTAAAACACCCAACTCTTTATTTTTACTGAAGAACAGACACCTAGCTCTTCGCCTACAGAAAATCAGGAGTGCCTCTCACTGACTTTATGTGTGCACACAGATCCTAGCTGTTCTTCTAAAACTTTTGCCTGGCTCAAAAGAAACACAGGTTTGTCCAGAAGCTCTGTCAGCCTCTGCACAGGTGAGGACCTCTTAGCATGCCTACATTTACATGATTCATGCTGATGAGGCCAGGTAATAAAACTTCATTGACTCTTTGATCCCTTTAGGGGAATAGGTTTAAAAATCTTTTTGTCTAGAGGTGACAAGATGATAAGGGCAATCCTTCCCTTTTCATGGAGTAATTTCTCCTTATTTCAAAGATCCTGTAGAAGGTCTTCTCTTAGGATTAGAAAAATCAAGAGAAGGAAAAGCAGCTGATGTACAGGAATGAGTTCTGCTTATGTAAACTTTCTTATGCCGCTTTCCCGATTGCACCACTCAAAAAGCTGGCAGGAATCAAATGAATCAGCATCTCATATCTCTGTCCAAAGATGAAACTCCCACAGAGATTCAAAGGAGAAAAGTCAATCTCCTCACTGGCCATGGATGTAATATCCTGGATGCAACACTTTGTTTATCTGCTCCCCACTGCTAATGCCTCCACTGAGATAAGTGTTTGTATGGTGAGGACTCATTTTGTTTTTTCCATGGATCACCACAAGCAAAACAATTCCTGCCTTCTTATAAGCATACAAACTTTGTAAGAGACTAGATTGAAATCCATAGTCTCATGAGTAGATATTGAAGGCCTATAAATACAGAACATTGTTGCAAAGCACATTTTGAATTACTTTATCATTATATAAGGCAAAAGCATGCTGCTGCGATGAAACAGGAAAAAAAATTGTCAAAGTCTGGTGCTACCTAGACTCCAACCTAATGATTTCCCTCCTAAGAAATACCAGCACAATGAATGGAAGATCACATGAAACTTTGTAAGCCTCTGGCAACAGAGGATACAGCAACTACTTGAGTCCCTCAGCAAAATGTTAACATTTCCAATAGCGAAGCTAAATCCACAAAACTCACATTTTTTTCACAAAGACCGAATAGATTTCTTCTCTTGTCTACTAATTAAATGTTACTCCAAAGGCCAATTGTGTAAAATTGAACATCAGTTTCAATTCTGATCTTTTCAAAGTTGCCTCTGATTTGTCAAACAAGGCCTCTCTGTCCTGCAGTTTTTCCGTTTCATTCTCAACTCAAAGGCAACGTAGATTTTTTTTTCCCTATTGACTGATAAAAATTCACTGAAGCAAGGTTGAATGGTACAAGCATGAAAAGATGTCACTTTAAAGATCCCATGTCTTAAAAATAGTGGAAATGAAATACTTCATATCTGAATTTGAACAGTAGATCTCATCAGAAAATCAGGCCTGAGGAAAATGACCTTCTCAGTTTTAAATGCATGGGCAGTGTCACACTGGGATAATGACAATTAAAGCATTTTTTTTTACTGGAATATGGTATGCTTTGGAGCAAATATAGCATAGAATATGAGCAAAATATTAAGCCATTTTAGCCTTAGATATGAGATAAGGATATAAACGCTACATGGTTTCTCTATTATGGCTTGATGTTTTACATGCTGTACTATTTAGAAATATTTTAATTAACCCCAAATTTTAATTTAAGCTTTAGTGTACTTCATCTATTCATTACCTGACTCTTTTATATGACTGTTTCTATTCCATACGCAGATTACAAAAACTAAGTGAGAACTCCTGGCCAAAAATTTCAGGAGACTGTTTAGCTAAGGCACTATTATTTTAGGGTACATTGCAAACAAAAGTATGAATGTAATGTGTGCTAATAATATTTCAAACCACAAAATATTATGATGCTGTGTTAGTGAGACAAAAGGATGAGAAAGATTGTCATTAGTGTTCTTAACACTTGAAAATATTAATATTCTAATGTGAGCTTGGGTACTTACAGTAGCATTTAGTTTTCTAGTGCTTAAGCAGGTGCGCAGTACCACATTGATAAATTGTGTCTATATATTCAGATTAATATAGAATGCCAGATCATATTGCTATGTTTGTTCCCATTGCTTCTTTTAAGTATTTTTACTGTGTACAATCTATTGTGCTACTAAAGTTTTCCAGCATAAAAAAAAGCTTTTTATTTTCTCATAATAAAAATTAAGTATTTCTGATAGTCTGAAATGAGCATCAGTACAGTCCATTTCAAAATAAGATCACACCAATTTTTTGTGAATGAGCAGAAGTAGTCTCTCCGTAAGGATAAGGACAACAGACTTATTTCTCATATATAACATATAAGCAATGAAATGCTTATGAGAACATTCAGAACAGCTCAATGTTTCTGATCTCTCCTTAAAATAGAAATAAGCAGAAACACTTTCCATGCTATAACTGAAATGTTAATTTTTGAATAGCTGATCACCTTTTGGTATGCGTCTTCCTCTGCCTACAGTAACACTATTAGAATAGTGTTCCTTGTGTTAATGGTAAGGTGAAATATTCTCATACTTTCTATGAAATTTAGTTACTTCACAGTTTTATTGCCTGCTTCTCACTGGATATCAATTAATAAATGAAATCAAGAGAAGACATATTTTTAAAAAATATTTTAGCTGTACAGATGGATTTTTTTGCCAGTTTCAGGCCAATGATGAAAAATTTACACCATGATTGCTGCTGCATAGTGTGATCTAGAGAAAAATAGCAGTTGTGATTAGTGTGCAAAATTATTTTTCAGCATTGGCCTGTCTTCAGAAAGAAACCAGGGATTAAATAATGTGATTCAATGAAGAGAAGCTTGTTCATCATGTAATATACGCATCTGATACACTTCAGATTTAGAATAGTATTGTTTCTGGCCAATAGTAAGATTCATGATATATTAGTTTCTTTCTGAGACTTCCCTGTGCAATATCTTTCCATACTAATCAGTTACCAGCTTCTTGATTTACTCCATATAAAGATTACAAAGAAATATATTCCTCGCCCTGTACAAGGAAATAATGACTTTCTATATGTTTTGCCAAACTGCAACATGGTAGATTTTTCAGGGAAAAAACGCTATGCATTCAGAATCTGAAATATCTTGGAAGCTGCTGTATGTAGAAGTGTGAATCATATGGGTTTTGCTGATCATTTTCTGTTGCTTTTGTAAAGTTTCTTAATTGCACCAAGGGCTTTGAACATTATAGGTAAAATAAAGGTAAAATCACTCAGTCTTCTGTTACTGAAATTACTTTCTTTTATAGTCTCATAAAACAACAGATCCACAAACATCTGTTTACAAGTCTCCCCTTGGTGAAAAAACAAAACAAAACAAAGCAAAACAAAAAACCCAAACAAAACCCCCAACCAACCAGAAACCAAAAAACCAAACCCAACCAATATTATTATAGTCTAAGCACTAGTCTTGTCTCTGATGAAGTGTCAAAACTAAGAAAGCAATTGATATCACTTTGAAATATATTCATAGGATGGGTTAGACAAGCTTCAAATTAAGTTTCAGTGTAGTATTTTATCATCTCCATGGTGCGTAGTTGAGAGTCAAACCAGAACCCACAGAGTCACATAACTTAACTAGGGTAGAAAGTAATCTTAAGCAAGTTGATCTACTTGAGAATGCTCTTCATTGGAACACATTAATGGATTTTCCATTTGTTAACAAGGAACTACATTAATTTCTGCATATGTTTGGACAATGATGATGGTAGACATGAAAGGTGAGATCATAAAGTATTGAGAGCAATGTTAAATCTTTCAAGCTGTTAGCATTGATCATTTAGGGTAAAAATTCTAGAAACAGGGAGGAAGGACAGTTTTCACTTGGAAACTAAGAAATGCAGACGAAAGTCACCACAAGTAAAAAACAGAGATGTAACTTGTTCTGATTCTAGCTAGAGATGTTCACACGCAAACTTCTCTGCTCCCTGTTCTTCCATGGTCATCTTGTACCCTGAATGCGTCTGATCTTTGCCATCAAAGCAGCTAGGAGCACTGTCAAATCAGACTTTAGCATGACCCTGGTACGACGGAAGCCTGTTATTTGTAAGGGTCTTGTCAACATTAAGGGGCTCTGATGACTGAGCTTTGCCCTGTCTTGACTACTTTGTGTTAGTATGGATACATCATAACATGTAATGTTTATACTGCAGTATTGTATGCACACTATACCAACCAGCGCTCAGCCTCTCCTTTTACTGTTGCCACTAATCGAGTCAATAAATAATTGGATGGGTCGTTTACAAGGATAAGCATTCTCTCTAGGCCTCAGAATGCCTACACAGCTGGAAAAAAAGCTCAGTTAAAAAATCAGGTCCCTCTATTTTCGTGAAGTAGAAACATTCCTCTCCTCATTTTGTGGATACATGTAGCGAAGAAATGAAAAGTTCGCTACTCGTTAAGAAATCATTGAGCTCTGGGGTCTCTTTTAGAAACCAGACTAAGTAATTTAAAGGAATCTCTACTTTGTGAGGCAAAGATTAAAATAACTGGTACGGGTGCAGGAGTTTCTAAGATCCTGGGGAGGGATATGAAGGGGAAAGATTTCTTTCAAACCCATTAGTGGTTTTAAAGGCCAAAACTAAGCATGGGTCTTAGCTGCTGTGAAATTAGTGAGATGCTTGATTTCAAAGTGAGAGGGAGTTTCTATTGCAGGTAATGCCTTGCCGCTAAACCTGTGAGAAGGGGGATGAAAGCAAGCAGAACCCACAGCAGATCAGGGGCTGCACTGGGAGAACCCTTGCCGGGAGAGGAATCAAGGACTGCCCATGCTACCTGAGCAACCAGGTCAAACATGTCCCCGGTAATGAAGATCCATCCATTACCATAACATGCAGGCTAGTGCTGTAGATCACTTTCATGGTCTCCAAAGAAGCCGAGCAGTTATCAGTAACATTCAAAAATCCACTGGAAAGTCATTCATTTCACTTTATGGTCCTAATTAGCCATTTGTATAGTTCTATAATTAAATATGTTCCTTTCTCATCAAGTTTTTCACTTTAGTAATGATACCACTGTGCCACAAACAGGCCCCATGCTGTTTGGTTTGGGACTTATTCATAGCATTTAATTGGTCACCCAGTGGTTAGCCAATAACCCCTTCTATGGGAAGCAACACTCTGAATGCTGTTAATGGGCTAGAGGCACAGTGATTGCCTCCTGGTACCCAGCAGTACTGGGAATAAAGCAATTTCCTCCACTGTGTTGTGTGCCCAATAGCTAATCCTCTCCACTCCTGAAATGCACACTATTTGGTTATAAGTATTTGTACTGGCTTACTTACCGCTGGGTTGTTAATAGGCAGTGATTCTTCAATGCTCCTTCAGCGAAGTTACAGTCTGCTTGCTGACTGCTAATTAAAACAAGTTTGCACTCTAAGACTGCAACTAAAAGGTAGCAAGGTCATATTATTTAATGCAGAGTCTTTTATTTAACAATGTTTATACAGTATTTATATGCGCACATTTTGCAGACAGGAACGGCTATTATTGATCATGTCAATATAGTTAAAATGAGCCACAGACTAATCTTTTCTTCCTTGGAATATGATTACTAGGCTCTCCCTGTCTCTGGGATGACACAGTTAAAAAGCAATGCATGCATGCAGATCTCTTCTCCAGTCTATTTCTCAGCTTGAAAAAAAATTTTAAAAAGTTAGAGCAAATGAGCTAACAATGTTCTAAATGGACTCAATCTACCAGGAGTCTCTATAGAAATAAAACCGTAGATTCATGAGCATTGGAATAATTTTAAACCCAGTAAGGTTAAGAGAACAAAGTGGTTATGACTTGCAGACACAAATTTTATTGATCACTCTGTATGTTTGTGCTACTACTTAAAATCCAGTTTGAATAAGAACCCGCATCAGCAGGGTATCTGAGTGTAATATTTATCTGTTGCATGTGACTATTCCTTTCTTCCTGCTTGTTTCCAGCAGAAGACAAGCTCTCTTCAGCAGAAATATTTGTATTCTGTTTACTTTTATTTTCAACTTTACTATAATGTTACTGAAATTAATATCTGAGACAGAAATAAGGTTATGTATTTTTAAAAAGTTGCTTAACAGTCTTTCACTTTTTCATACATTATAATAGAAGTTCCCTTATTTAGTGCTTCCAGCACAATATAGGGCACTGAAATTTCAATAAGGCTCTAGCACAATGTGTGCCTTAACCAGGAAGATTTTACAGATTTTTTTTTTTTTAAATTTTTTTAAAAAGAAAATATTATATAGACCTGCACCTTGGAAATGGGTTCAGTGTTTATGAAAGGCTAACAATTAGGCAACAAATACTCTTCACCCCCCTCACCCTTTACTTTTAATATGCATATTCCCTGCTGATCTGAATAGGCTGAACTTGAAAAAGCATTCTCAAGTTTACATCAATGAAGAATATACTCAGAGCATTATCTGTCCTCTAGCCACTCTCTTTCCCCAAAGAAAACAAATTCAAAGCAATTTTGTTTCTGCAGTATTGTCTTTTCTTAATAGCAGCCTTTATTTTGTAGCACTGACAGGCAGTATGCTCTTAAACTTTAAACTGATTTTACAGTTCTGAAGGAATCCATGCAGCCTTGCTTCAACTTCCCAACTTGTGGACTTTAACTAATAGTTACTTAATCAATACAAAAGCATAGGTGACTGAATCATTGGTATGCATAATATCCACAGTCCTGTATGTGAGTAGCAATTCTTGTTTCTCTTTCATTTCAGGTTTCACTTGCCTGCGTGATTTTTCTTCACCCTCTTAATTTGTTTCTGCTTTACAGAACAATAAGAGCTCATTAAGCTCAAACTCAGACAGAGCTCATATTGTATACCTTTTAAGGCACAAAGGAACACTCCAAGGCTTTTGAGGAAGGCTGATCATCAGGAACCGTGCAACCAATTGATTCACCTATGTTTTGTGTATGAGGGGGTATTTTGCACCTATCTCTCCTGCTCTGATTTGGAAAACAGCGGTGCATGAAACTAAGTTTGCAGACACTGAATCCTGTACAATACAAGTGGTGATATGTAGAGGTGTTTGCACAAGTTTCACCTGTATTTTGATAGACTCAGTGTCCTGTAAAAAGAGTTTGGATAAAAGTCTTTAAATCTTACTTTGAATGAAAAATACAGAATCACTTTTATAATTAACTTTTCAGGATACTCTTGCTCATATAATTTAAGATTTTTATAGTGCATTCTCTTTGTAATTTGTGTAGCATTCACAAGAACCAGCTGGGTATCATGTGAGGATCCCGTTATGCATTTTATGCATATGCACAAAAGTTAGTATATTGTTCACAGTGTACAGAACAGAGCCCTATTATGCTTTGTACATTATAGAGAAAACTTGGTTGGGGGAAGGCAGGGAGAGAAAGAGAGATAAAGGATGCTCTTTGCCAAAAGTTTACCCACCCAGGCTTCCTAACAAACAAACTGCCTGTTAAGCTTTCCTACACCAGTGCTCCTCCTATCACTCACAATCCATCATCTGAAGGTTTCAAAAAATTGTCTAATTGTAAACAGTGATTTTTCCAATTAGTACCTGTGATGGCATTACCTCTTCCTGCCCATCCTCTTCTCCCCTGAATCTGTAAAAGCATTTGCCATCTCAGGACATTTGGGAAGAAAGTGCACCCTTTACCCTGCTCACAATAAAAATGATTGTGTCAATTAATTTGTTGGGAAAGTCAGCGGAAATCTTTTGATTGAATTCCTTAAGTCTTGAATCAGATTCATGACAAATAAGACCAGTCAGAGCTTGAGTGTCTGCAAAAAGTGTTGTACTGTTCTAATTGTTTGATGTATAGATGTTAAAGCTGAAAGAAATTAATTTAATTCACTATCACCATGCAGAGGGCTATTCTGCAGCCTGAAATGGAAGTTGTAACTACTGAATCTCAGACTATTCCCTATCCACCAAGCAATGTAAAAGGATTGATATTTTTGTTTAACAATGCAGTTCTCTATTATCTCTTAAACTTCACTACATTAGGCATTAATATCTGCCATAATTAGATTTTTGCCTTTGTAAACAGCAGATGAACATGTTAAAACCCACAAGAACACTCTCTTTCAAGTAAATGGAAGGAAGGTGAAGCCCCTTTTAAAGTGTAACCAAAACAACAGACACACTGCACAGACATGGACTGATGCTCTTGGAATTTAAGAGAAGTACCATGGAAGTGAATGTTTCTGGACCAATTTTGCATGAGCCAGCTCCAGCAGCTGAAGCACTGAATGCAGACATCCCCCTGGAATAGCTGGAAGGTTTAGTGAATGTGACTATGCCGTCAGCATGACCTCATACAGTCACTTAGTGCTGCATCATGATGACTCACCAGCATGAATGTTCCTGCAGATGTCAAGTCTGGCCTTTCTTGGCTTCAATTACAGCAATTTCACAACCACACTTTGTAGTGGAGCTTGGCAAATATCTGGTGATTACTGCCCCTCCATTTCTGTTTGAGGGCTTCTAAATCTACTTAAATGCTACTTGAAACTTTCATGCATTATGGCACCAAAGAGAAAGAGAGTGAAGATTTTACAGCAAATATTCTTTGTAGATAGCTTGTGAACATGCCCAGTTTCTGCAGTACTGAAACTGTGATAATTCCTTTTCTGTTGGCAAGTGGTATTTATGTTCTAAGAGGGAATGGGTGAAAAACAATCAGATTTTTAAGTCAAACATATTTGTGAGTTAAATGTTGTTTTCCGTTTTCACTTGCTGGAATGTGCATGTAGGTAACCTCAAAAAAAGAAAAAAAAAAGAAAGACAAGTATGTTATTTTATGATGTAAAGATGTAAGAAAATACCCCTGAGATCAATTGTTTGTATTGTCTCCTTTTTGAAATTTTTGTTTACATTCTAAATAAATTAGTAGTTCAAAACATGCTTAGGCTGACTAGCCTTGTGATTACTAGAAGATTAACAAAATAATATCTCAAGAGATTTATATAAAATGAATAGGCAGAAAGAGAGTTTGTAATCAAAGGATTTTTCTGTATTTTTTTCATTCCTCAATATACTTTCTTTCAAACCGGTCCAACCTCAATGATTAATTAACTTTTTTTTTTTAATTATTATTTTATTGAAAACATACTGAATTAAGCCATTAAGATTAATAACAGAACAATGTATGACTTGGAAAGCAAAGATTATTCGTGGGCCTTACAGACACTCTTTTCTTGTTTCAGGAAAAGTGATCACCACGAGATGCAAGGAAACCACAATCAAAAAGTCTACAGACACTTTGTCTCATTCATCTTACAAACTTGATAAGCATTAAGGAAATAAGGTAACCCTAATATAAAATATTTGAGTCAGCAGCATAGGATTCTTTTACATGTCTGGAGAGGGGACTTGTATTTGTCCCTCAGAAGCTTTATTGTAACACATAATATACTTCCTGCTGTTATAGAAATACCAAAGAGCTTTGATACCTCTCTTTCCTCTGCACACAGCCATCTCAGCTTCATGTCTGGGATGGTATGTGATCCAATAGAGCCTTAAATACAGCCCTCCTCCACACTACAACTTCAGCCACATCCCATAGCACATCAGGCAACTGTATTTGTTGATCTATTACTTTCTGAATGCACATTTCTGCTGGAGCTATGACTGTCATAGGAAGATATTATGGTGGAAAAGATGTGCTGACTCTACCAGAGTACTTGCAGTAGAGCATTAACGAAATGGACCACCATCTTTATATGATGTTCTCAAAATTTGAGAGGCAGAACTGCAGTGGTGCTTGATACCCTTTTCTTCCACTAGGACCTACAGAGGACTGACACAACATTGAAGTGGACAGTACTTAGCAAGGTATGTTCAGGGAGCTGAATCAGAGTGTCTTAAAAGTGGTTTCAGGTAGCAGAAATCCCTTGGAGCCCTGTAGGGGAATTCTTAGAAATTAATGG
>VXAK01012103.1:288-15267 GCA_013399435.1 Arenaria interpres
TCAGTGGAGGTGACTTGAGCACACTGGACAAGAAAACGAACACAAGCTGACAATACTGTGGCTATGCAAATTTTCCTTTTGCTATTTAAATAAATACATAGTAAGTATGAGAAATGATTATGAAAAGGATTCTTGCACTGAACTATATCCAGGAGGTTTCTTCCAGTCCTGCATTTTCATTCATTTTTAACAGGTCTCCTATCTATTTGCTCTTTCCCAGACATGTAAAACAGGTGGGTTCTGTGAGGTAACTTCAAGGCTACAATAATGTTTTTGCAAAGGCATCCCACATGATAACACATAGCCTCAGGAAAGTACAAAGGCAGTGTGTTTTGCATCATTCTCTGATGGAGGAGAGACATATGTCTCTATTATTCATAATAAGAATTAGCACAGAGAACTTAACACATTTGTGCACTTGTTAAATTGGATTAGAAATTCTAACCTGATTTTACCTGATAAAATCTATCAGGGTATCTCAAGCTTAGATGAAGAGGACTCTACCACACAGCAGAAAAAAATATTTAAATGGATTTGAGAAGCTTTCAGATTAACACTGGTCAGAAGGAATACATTTTTTTAGTTAGAAAATTCAACATGGTAAGCAAACAACATAGATCTATAGATAAAAATAAGAAGATTTACCACCACCGTGTCTTATTTCTCAGGCATAAAATCCTATCATTATTACTTGACTGCATTAAGGAGCATAGCACCCAGGCAAGTTGGGCATTTCAAAGAACTGAAAGAAATTGGCAAAGACACATAGTCTGAGGAATTCTTCCCATGAAGACATGAAATAAGTGAGCCCTATCAGAAATATGAAACTTTTCTAAGGTTATACTTTGAACAAGTGTCAGTGAATAAAGTCTATTCTTCCTGAGAAGATTATGAATTCTTCAACTTTTACCCCAACTAAAACCTGGCATTTTCAAGCAAAGAAATTATCACTAAGAAAAGTTCCATTTCATGAGAAATAGCACGTTAGTCTGGATAAACCTATGTTAGTTTTCTGTCTGAAAATTTAGCCAACATTAAATTTTGATAATTGGAAACATATATTGATCTATGCAACAAACTTAGCAATTATCAAAGTACTTCTCAATGGAATAGTTCTTAAATTTTCCAAATAAAAAGGCAATGTACTTTTAGAACAATTCTTCTGCAGATTACATATATTGTATATGAATTCAAGCTACCTGAATTTGCTTCTAAAATGTGGGGAAATTTGATTTTCTACCTCCTTTTCTTAATAGTCTGTTTATTTTCTGAATCTGTTTCTTTTTAAGCTAAAGCTTTTTGTAAATCTAGTTTAATTGTATTTCAGATGGTAACAACCTTTCGAGTGGCTCTTCTTCAGGTAAATCTATCTTCTAAATTTCTATCTACTAAAGTCCTTTTATTGCTTTGTTCTGGTTCTATTATTTCAAGATCTCATTACATTTTATATAATTCTAGAAGAGTGCAAGTCAAAATATAGCTCTTTCTCCCACTCTCTGAATACTTAATTCTGCCAAACTATAGATATAACAGCTAAACTATGAAATTTAGTATAATTATATCACCTATAAAATCCAAACGTAGTGATACTTTTCAGCTTATTATCGTTGAAGGTTCTTGTATGAAGAGCATAAAAAATTTTCAATCAATATATGAGACAAAACACACTGCAGAATTTGGTAGCAGTATATAAATTGAGTGCTAAAACTTAAATAGAACTTCTTCAGGCTTCCTGTCTCAGACAAAGGCAATTTTTATTCTGTGAAATCTGGCAACCAAGGTGATTGAAGGGTCAAAAATTTCTTGATAACTTGATCTAATAGATGGAATTAATTCTTCTTTCCAGCTACTAAAAATCCCACCATACTCTTAGCAAGACAGCAAAATATTGTGCTAGTTGAGGAATTCTTTGCATATAAAATTTGTTGCGATGCTTGCTATTTTTTTTCATTGCAATTATTTAATTTTTTCTTGTCTTTCACTTTTAATTGTGTCTAAGAAATAAAAAAGCTAGAAGTAAAATCTCTTTCTGAGGGGACCAAAAATTCTTTTTTCTTATGGCTTTTTCCAAAACCACTGTCACTCCTATAATCTCAACATAAGATCTAATACAATGACATCTCTATCAACATGTGGGAAGAAAAACAGACAGTTAAATGTACAGGTTTGTATTGACATCCAAGGATATAGCCATTCTGTCTCTTGAGGGAGACCCTCAGAACATTATTCAGACTAAATTCACTGGTCAACCACACACAGCACAGCCTTACATCTAGCCAGAGACTTCATTCCTCCCCTTTCACATTTTCACAGGCTGCATCAGATGCCTGTGTGTAGACAGGAGTATCCGAAACCATATTACTCTCTTGGCCATTCTCAGTAGTACCTTTTAGGGGAAGTATAGCCTGAAAATGTGCCATCACCAGCACAAAGATAAAACTACTTTCTCATTTAGAAGGAAACATAATGAAGATTGCTGTTGCTAACACTGATAGAACTCAAGTGTAACCTTAAATTTTAGAGAAAACTAAAAGAAGAAGTGCCAAAATTGAAGTAGAGCATACTGGAGGATAAGAAAAATGTGTGTATGCAGTATCTGAGAATTATAAATTTAAGCTTCTAAAGTTAATAATTGGATATGCCTTCTTTTTCCTGTCTGAAAAGATATGAAGAGTATTTAATGAGCAGAGCAAGAAAATGATCCACTTATGTATGCTTCTTTACATTTTGGGCAAAGGAAATGACAAAAACCATAATTGGCTCTTGCTGTAATTCTCTGTCCTAAGGCTTGCTGAGCCCAGACCAAAAATAAGGCAGCATCACATGCCTCAGTGTTTGCATAGAGTAAATTCACATATTTGCTGCTATTTTAGATGGTCAGAGTTTAGGGATTCTGTTTCTCAAAAGAAATTGTTTCCTTCAGTCTGTTGCATGAGTTGTTAGATGGTATTTCCAAGCATTTGAGCAGCAATTACGTGTCTTATTTTTGATCCTGAGAATTCCTTGACAGTAGGCATTCGATTATCAGAAAATCTTTCAGCAAAGGGCTGACTTGTACTCCATTTGCGAAAGTAATTTTGCTCATTGTTTTGGGAAATTTCAGAACAAAAGTATTGTTGAATTAACCCATGGTCTGGAGGATAATCTGTCATAATCAACCTACCTTACCTGCCCTTGTCAAAGCAATCTCTCTGTTTAGAATAGGTTGATCTTTATGGATATATATGTTGTATTCTTTGATCTTACATACAGAAAAAGTAACATACGTTCCACATTACAGATCAGTCATCCACTACAATAAAACTATCCAAGACTTGATTTTCTTCAACACCCTACTACACTTAACAGGTTGTACCTGAACATGGGCATCTCAGAGTTTGGTTTAGTTTTCACGCTAGGACAGGTGGTACATTATACCAGGAAAAAGTTCTGACAGTTTCTACATCTCACTCAGTTTATCTGATGCAAACTTTTTTGTGCATTTGAGCTCCTTTGATTTGATTTTGGAAAGTCTAAATCTAGAGGAGGTAAATCTAGCTCCTAGCTAGGGAGCCTGAGACCAGCTACCATTTCTTTTCCCTTTGGTTGACTTAGCTGAAAGCAGCTTCAGACACTGGTTTCTGGAAAACTGCTTCTCTGCGTCAGCATGAAAGTAACAATGCAACTAGAGATGCCACAGAAACTGGCTGAGCAATTCTTTGAGGAGCCACTATGACCTCCCACCTGCTATCTCTTAGGACTACCCTTCTGCAGTGACCAGGACAGGAAACCCGGAATCCCACATGCATTGACATCGGCTCAACAGACTTTGGGATAGCACATAACATCTACCAGTAATGCTAAAACGACTAAAGAAATTTTAGTGAAAGTAAAGTGCTCTTAGTTGTAGTTGTAGGAGTTTGAGGAGGACCTTCAATATAGCAAGGCAATATTCAGGCCAAATACCATTTCCCTTCCTTGTTACAGAAGGCTTCCACCAAACAGGTAGGGGAATTACTTGCCACGCAAGTGTATTGGGTTACTGAAAAAATCTGTATTCAGATAAAATTTTGCTGGAATACCCCATTTTCAAAATGAAGTTTGTATTTATGTGGCAGGAAATTTTCAGCTGCAATTTCAACCCTTAATAAGGTCTTTTTAGAACCAATTTTCATTCTTCTCCTTCCCCTCCCCAGCACCCCCCCTCCCAATTCTATATGATGGTATTGAGTGCTTAAGAATTGCAATTTTCCATTAATTTTAACATTTCCCATTTAAACATTTATAGAAAAGCAAGGCTATTTTTTTCTTAGCAAGATAGGGTTTTTTCTTACACCTTTTTTTCACAAAACTATTAACCAAAACATTTTATTTCCATAAATTCTAAATATCTTCTCCTTTGATCTCCCAAAATAGGAGACAGAATTAAAAAAAGGCTTTCAGAAGGCAAGAAAAGGCCATTTGAATTTGGGGCTTTGGAGATAACTACATCTGCAAACATTTTAGAAATGTCCTTTCTTATCTGCAATATATTTTTGGACTCAGTTCTGCTATTCAGAAACTCTAAGGGTTAGCTGAGATGGCACAGAGAAAAAATGCAACCAACAGATTAACTCATTTGCAAATTATTCAGTGAAGCAAGGTTTGAAAGGAGGAGGTGGAATGTAAGCCTGGAATTGTGACTCAGACTCAACTGCTTTCCTCAATTGCTCTTAGCAAGCCACAATTACACAAATCTTTGACTCAGCATTAAGAAGAACTTGACAATCTAGTCTTCAGCATCAATAAAACATAAGGATTTTAATGCAACATTATCTGTATATTTATAGTAAATAGCTAGTTGCCTCTAAAAAATGTTATCTGCTAGATATAAATCTGCTCTGACATCATACCTACAGAAAGCAGGGGTTGCCCACTTTCAAACAGATGATTTTACCCCATAAACAGTATGCCGAGAAAGTTTCCACTGACCCTTGTAGTCCATACTGGGACAGCAGGCCTGAGGTCATGAATTTTGCTTCATGACAAGTTGTGTTATTACTGAGCTGAGCAAGGAAATGAGATGTAAACTAGACAGGTTCCGAATGGGCCTCCTGGAGAGCTTTAGCTACAGTACTGCAGGAGAGAGCTCAATGTCCAACACATCATATAGCTCATTATGCATACACTGAATAAAAAGACTACTACTCCTCCTCTAAAGAATATTCAGATTAAAAAGCAGGAAACAGAGATTTTAACTTTGAGACCATTTATTACAGTTTTTAGAAGAACAGCAAAAAGCTATTCATTTTTCTATTTCATGGAAAAGAGTCCTAGCAAGGAGCAAAATTCTGAGTGAGTATTCTTTCCAGCTGAACTGCAGTTAGACAGCTAAATCAGTAATGCAGTATAACATGGTCATATTAACTTGGTGAAGCAGAAAAGACCATCTGCACCACCATGAATACGACTAAAATAGAGTGCCAGCAAAAAGCCTTTAACAGTGTCTAATGCCAGAAAACCTTATGAATGGTATTTTTAAGAATGTAATTGATGAAAAAAGACATATTTTATTTGTTTCACTTTTGATGCAATAAGCTTTAAAAATTGAATTATAAACTGCCTTGCAACTCAATTCTACATGCATTGAAAGTAAAAAAAACAATTTTTAATGTACTTCACTAATTTCAACTGTAAGCAATTTGTTCAAGTATACTTAGTAACTTAGAAGAAATATGCATACTCCCAAGGTACGCTCTGCTGAATACCACTGTGCTGATTGAAAATTGGCACCTTTAGCTGCTTTTTAAAACATGCATGACTCTGGTTTTATATAATAAAGATAGCTGTCTACTGTACTGTTGTGTGCATATATGCATGAGGGTAATAGATTCAATGCTAAATATTTGGAATTCAACTAGATTTTCTGAAATTGTTGAGGAGAAAAAGATTACTTAGATAAAAAAGGTGCAAACAGCAAGGTGAGAATGTTTCTGAATGTCACAAAATTATTCAGAGTATGATATGAGATTTACAGACATATCCTATGACACTGAGCAGCCAAGTGATAAAACAGCAAACAAAATTTTTTACAGACATAATAGTAGAGACTAAATTATCTGTTACCAATCAAGAAAGAAATCTCTCAGCTGTTATGAAAATATCTTAAAATAACACAGGCTAGGAAGATAACTCAAAAAGGCAATAAAATATTAGGAATTATAAGGAAAGGAACTAAGATCAAAACAAGAAGCCGTTATGTCACTGCATTGATCCCTGAGTCTGGGAGTAGTTCAGGCCACTGTCAAAAATGATTACATTAGAAAAGAAAAGGAACTGAGAAAAGTGAGGATGATCAGAGGTATACTATACAGTTACACTAGCATTCTTTGGCTTGGAAAAGAGGTATACAAAGAGGAATGCAACAGATGTATGAAAAGCTATAAACACTATCGAGACTATAAAAAGGGAGCAGTTAGCTATTTTTCATATGATAAGAACTAGCACCCTCCCCAGGGCAACAAGTTTATAGCAAGCAAGGGAAGTACTTTTTCACAAAGGTATGCTAAAATTATGGAACTGTTTCCTATAGGAAGTTTTCCAGATCAAAGTACAAGTGTGTTTCAAGCATACCGAGACAAATTCATGGAAGAAAGGTACACCAAACATTCAGTTTACGGTTTGAACATAATCTCTGACTCAGAAAGTTTATGAACAGCAGATAGGCAGAAACTTGAGTACATTTACTAGGAGAAATAACACAATGCAGTGTTAACATTTCAGTATGGGATGATAAATTTCAGTGCTAAATATTAATGATCGTTAGCTAGGTACAAACGGTAGTGATTAAACCTGACTGAAAAAAAATGAAATCTTATCCCAAACAGAATATCTTATCCAGTAAGAGGAATTAACAAGACATTTTGAGAAGTCCTCCGAGAGATCATTTTGTTATTGATTCACTGCAGAAAACACTCATGTAGCGAAGAGATGAGTGTCAAGAAGCTATTAGATAAGTCAGACAATTTGTGCAATGACATCTGACCATCTAAATTATTTCAATTATTTTATTTTGCTAGGGTTTTTTTAGCATTGCTTTTTCTAAGCATTTACTGTGTTTTCTGTACATTGGATGTCTCTGTGCCTTCACCTGTGAGTTGTATTACACAATAACAAAATATTTTCTATCTGGGTTTGGTTTTGTTAGAGGGACGGTTTATAGATTTTATGGTTCTTCCCCTATATTTTCTTTATTTGTACTATATTTTACACTTCCTCTCAGCTACTGTTATTTCTTACCATTACACAAAGTTGTTAGTTTTCCGCACACTCTAAGTACCCTACCCTGCCATTCAATATACCCACACCCATGTAAAGGTACAAAAGATAATCGCATTGTATAGGTGCAACTGAGGCTTGAGAGCTGTGTCATTATATTTTCTTCCTGCATGTTCCTTTACTTTTCATTTTAAACTCATACGAAATAAGTGTTTCATTTAATTGAAAATGTAAGTATTGGAAAGGATTGTGCCAAAACTGATACACAGGTTATTTTTTCTTTCCTGGAGGATTAGCACTGGTATCTTCCTGTTTAATTGGTAGCCAATAAATCAATAAATCATCAGTAGACTTTTAAGCACACAGAGTTCCACTAATAATAGAATCCAAAATTACCTATTTCAGGATAAAAGCTACCAAGCAAAGTAGTTTGACGTGTTCTAGAAGTCTTTTATAGTTGCATAGATTTTTAATTTAGAAACCATCAGAACAGATAACTTTATCTCTTTTAAAACAGACTGTAGAATCGATGCCGCTATCCCTGTTCTGAGCTCAATAACTTAGGTCTGAAGTATGGAATCTCTTAACACCATGACTATAACAAACACAGCTACATAATACTTCCATTATTCACACATTCCATCTCTAAGCATTGTAATTTACTAGGAAAAACAGCAATTATTTATAGCTACTATTATGCACCCTGACTGCATGGGAAAAAAAGGCAGATTTTCATGACAAGAAACTAATACATTTTCTTCTTTTGTATGTATTTCCATACAGGCAGACTTTTTGGGTTCCGGTTACCTGGACTGAGACTGTTAACGTACAGAAAGCAGTCCTTACCACAGGAAGACCCTGATGCAGTGATAGTCGATTCGTCTAAGCACAGCGATGACTCAGTGGCGATGAAGCACTTTAAATCACCGACAAAAGAAAGCTGTAGTCCTTCAGAAGTGGATGATACAAAAGCACTGATTCAACCCAGTAAATGTTCACCTTTGGTTAATATATCAGGACCTCTTGACCATTCATCACCTAAACAGCAATGGGACAGACTTTACCCTGACATGATAGAGACAAGCAATCCACTAACTCATTCCAGATCAAAGGAAAGCATTTGTAGTATACGGAGAGCATCTTCAGTACATGACATAGAAGGCTTTAACGTCCATCCCAAGAACATTTTTAGGGACCGTCACGCGAGTGAAGGTATGGTAGAAAGTCAAACAGTATTCTCTGATGTGCTAAGAAAGGAATTATTGCAATTTTTCATAGTAATTATCATCACTTTGTAAGCAGAACTAAATATAATCAGCTGTATACATACAAAGGAGCACTAAAAATATTAAGGGCCCAAATATGCCAGGCTTATTTACCCTAAATACTGCTTTTCAAGTCTAAGCAGACCAATGAAATCATGGGGGTGTTCTCAGAGTACCATCTTCCTCTGTATAGGGATATAGCAAAATTGGGCCTAAGATCCTTAAAGCTAATATTAGTATTTGGAGGGAAAAAAAATCAGGTGATCAAGTTAAAATTGCATGCACAGTTTTTTCCCATACTCACATATATTAGGATGTATTCAACTGTATAAAATCCTATTTCAGAGACTGAACAATTCATCTTTCTTAAATCTGTAATGTGTACATTGTATATTCACTGATCCAACACTGAGATATGCTTTTTCTCTCACACTGGAGAAAATAGCCTCAGCAACTCCATTGAAATGTTTTATGTAATGCTTAGTGAAATGGTGAAATGCTTAGTGTAAAATTCATGTAAGTGTGATTTTCTCTTTGGTTAGTATACTCCTGCAACCAGCAAAATTTACAAAGATGTTTTTTCTGTCTTCTTTTTCTGCTGTCTCACCTAATTACACAAAGTCATGGAGTGTGGTCCATGATTTCTTGTTGGAAACAGGGGGTTTGAGAAACTTGGGAAATAGCTTAGCAAACAGAGGTTTGAAAGCCCTGTGAATGGAGAGGCACCTTTGAAACTGGCTTTCACAGAAAAGTGCCACACATACAATGCTTTTGCAGCTACTGATGGTCTAATGACTTGAATTGCATACTTTTTATTCAAGCCAGATGACAAGGAATGTATGGGGACTATTTTAAGATTTCAAAAACATATGTCATGGAAGACTGTGTACAGATTCATAAATGAACAAGAATATGAATTTCCATTTTACAGTGATTGCCTGGTTTTCTCCTGTTCATTGACATTGACTGGAAGTGTAAATTTCCTTTAAGTTCTCCTGCCTTTTGGAAAGTCCCTGGCAAAGGCTCTTTGCTTCTGTACATCTCCTAAAACATAAGTCTGAATGCTCCTCTGCCACCCAGATTAACTCTTAAAATAGCAGGACTAATTATTCCTTCAAGTTACTCTTCCTGAATTAAATATAATGGGTAAATACTTATTTTCTAATTTCTGTTTCTTTTGGACTCTGATTTTTTTCAGTTCAAATGAACCTTGAATGAAAATTCAATTAAATCCATCCTAAACAATACCATTTTGCTAAATTTCATGTTCACATGCAAACCAAGGTTTCAAAATCTGGATATGTAGGCAAAAATCTCCAAAGCTGAACCTTGACATGTCTTTTGGACTGCATGAGCTTCATCGTGGTTTCAACTTCCCCAGATATTTAAACTAACTTTTCAAATAAAACACATTTAAAGATATCTGTTTTGTCAATTTCTGTTTTCAGAACTTATTTGCATTAAAGAACTTCCCAATTGGTCATTTTTCATATAGTTATACATTAAAATGTGTAAAAATCAGTTTGAATATTAAGTGTCTTTGGTTACAGTGGTACAAAGCTCATGCAGAAATCACCACATAATTTAATACTTGCTGTGGGGAGGAGGAAAAATTTCGAGCTCCATTTCACTGAATAGTCTTTTTCAAAAGTTAAATACTAAGGAAAATAAATTTTACTATAAGGAGTCAATAACCCATTTGAATTGCTATGGCCTCTCACGTGATCTGATCGTTTACAGTGTAAATAGATAAAATGCTGCCACTCTGATTTCACTCTGCATAAGCTACAAAATAGTAGAGAATCTAACCCCAAGTTTAGGTCAAACATACACATTCTAAAAAAACATAGGATGGCTCTCAGAATTGCATTAGAATTAGTAACCATCCTTGATGCCATCTGCTTCCAAGCATACTAGAATTTGGCACCTTATGCTGAAAAGATGTTTAAACTTAGCCAGCAAGTCCTGCTTGTCTTACTCATCAGTGAGCCATAAAACCCTATTGTTGCTATAAAATTATCCATGCAAGTTAGGCAACCAGGGTTCAGCCTAAATCATCTTCTCCAGACTCACAGATTCTGAGCAGAAGCTTTAGATACTGTACTGGAAAATCTAAAGTCCTAAGTAAAAGTAAATTATGACAAGTAAAAGTAAATTACAGTCTCAATGGGCTAAATTGTTACCCAAGGAAGGGTAAGGTTTAATATATTTCCCATTCCTTTTTTTTTTTTTTAATTGATCCTAATAATTATGAATTTTCCTGAATCCACTGAGAACTACTACTCTGCCTGAAAATGCAATTCAGGATTCAGATATAATTTTTTTCCACCTCTTCCAGTTCAAATAATATTAATTGAATTAGCATAACAGAATTCTGACAGAAGAGAATAGCATTATTTAGCTCAACACTAATTACAGTACTTCACCCATGGTAAATTTTTTTTTTGGAAGATAACACAATTGAAAATATAAATGATTTCATGTGCTAAATTAATTTATGTAGTCTAGTTGCCTATCACTTTGAAATTATCATAGCTGTGGCCATTATATGCTGAAAGGTATTAAAGTAAAAATGACAATTTAGGAATTTAAATTCATTTGAGTGTACTCAATGGAATTCCATTGTAAATTTGACTATTTGACAGCAGAAGCAGCAGGGCGGGAACTGTGTCTTCCACCCACCACCCAAACTCCAACCAAGCCCTTCTCACCTGAAATGCCAGCGATCCAGATTTTGCAGGCGGGTACAGGTTCACAGGGACTCTTCAGGAATTTTATTGTCTTCAGCAAGTGACCTGAGTGACTTCCCTGCAATCTTCTAAAAAAAAAAAAGCAGGCTTTTGGGCCTTACTCAGCCTACAAAAGCTGCATTACTGCTACAGATGCCTGGTAAAGAAAGGCATCACGCTGAGGGGAACAAAACAGTCTCCCACACCACAGTCCAGAGGCCCCAGCTCAATGTCCCATGCTCCCCAGTCCTCAGGAAGCTGAGGAAAAGCCAGAGAGGCAGCAGGTGTGACATGACACCACGGACAAGGCCCAACGTCACATGTGAGTCCCTCACAGGAGAAGACCGTAGCCCTTCTCCAGGGTAGGGCTGAAGCCGGGGCACAGCGACCTCAGCCCTCAGAGGCAGCCTGTCATCAGGGAGACAATGGCAGGTGAACATCGGTTTGAGCCCAATGCACCTTGGAAAGCTGGCGAGCTGGTCACGGTGGCCGGCAGGGCCACAACCCCGTGCCTGGCCGCGTGCTCCCTGCCAGCGCTGGGGCCCTCTCCTGCCCTCGTTCCCCACAAGCTGCTGCAGCTGGGCAGGGGGCACAACACAAAGGGAGGGAGGCCTGTCGATCAGGTCATACACTGAGGAACAGGAGTGGTGCCTACCTATCCACTTGTGTGGCTTCCTTAAAATAATACTAAATAATATCAACACCAATAATAATATTCTCCCTAAAGCGGTTAGATCTCGTGAGAAGATTCAGGGCTGGGTGTGCCTGTGAGGACAGAGAGCTTTGCCACCCTTACCTTGTGGAAAGGCACTTAAGAGATGAAGAAAGGTTTAAGGTATATATTTCTCCTCAGCATTTCTCCTGTATTTACTCAGAAAGGCACTGCACAGCCTGGTGCCATGGTAAAAACTTCTCTGGTGAGTCCTAGGCAGGTGCAGGGCCTGGGGGTCTGTGCAGCCCATCCGCATGCAGCACAGGTATGGGTGCCTCAGCCTCACTTAATTATGTGTGACTAATTAGCAATTTGTGGATTAGCATTTTTAAACTCCAACCCAGTGCTGGATTTGTGGAGAAACAATTTTATTGTGTTACTGTTAAAGCAAGTTAGATACAGCCAGTCCTGCTACCTGCTGATCTACTCCAAACAGTTTTACAAATTCTCTCTCAATTGTCTAAGGGACTTCATCTTGACTAAAAGTCTACATAATATTATCAAAGAGGAGCAAAAGTGTTTCAATTCAAACGACATACATATTTTGAAGCAATATTTTATGCTTTTTCTGATGTAGATTTTAGTTGTTTTTTCTCTCTTTTTCCTCACTTTTGTTATGCTGAAAACCAGACAATGGTCGCAATGTCAAAGGTAAAGTATATGTCTAAACTGTACCTTCCAGTGTTTCAAACAGCCACACTTTTTGGCATGTTACTTTGCCTGCTGTATGAAATGTTCAAATGCAACATTCTCATGCTAACCTCTCTAGAGCCAGGTGCATTATTCAAATTATATATTTTTAAACATGTAGTTTTCCCCTTAACAATTGTCTCAAAGCACTAACTACCAATCCCTGGAAAAAGTGAAGGCATAGTTAAATGGTCATTCGACTTAATTATCTGTCAATTCAAAAAAGGAAGTGTGGGAAAGAGTACATTTCATAGTTATTTAACTCAGTGCTGCTGTCCTTAAGCAGGCAAAACTTCTCTTGAAGCTGCCAGGAGTTTACCTGTGAAAGGATGTATATTAGTAGGGACCACTAATTATCTATTTTTATAAGGTGCTTAGTTTTCAGTTAACTATCTCAAAAATAAAATAATTGGTAATCAGGAGCCTTGTGGAAGTATCTTCACTTATTCCTCTTTTGTCTCCTTAAAACTAGTTTCACGTTCCTGGATGGCAGGGGGTATGGTTTCAAGTTTCCTGTAGTATTAAAATGTGCATGCATGAACATCGTTGCCAATTTCATGTTCAAATAATATTTAGTGCAGTTACAAAATTGGTTTTATTCACCAGCACTGAGCTACGTCTTTTAGAAGCAATTTGAACATAACTCTTAAGTGAATTCCTCCGTTTCTAGAAAACAATTACTAAAGTGTCCGGTTTTTAATTTCAGTATTTGTAGCTATGTCTGAAACCTGGTTTGTGACTTCATGCATGATGCAAAAAGTGTGTGTACCTGGTAAAGTCTCCTCTCTAAACTGCATGCAGTGCATGACCTAGATTCTGTAAAGCAATTTGTGGAGTACAAAATCATTGCATTTGCTTCATGTATATGTTGACAAAATCTTAGGGGGAAAAAATGCAGTCTCAACTTTTATAAATGTGTTTACTGCTGGTGAAAAACGATGGATTGACAGCTCAGGAGAATGAAATCATTTCTCAATGCATTGCGTAAGCAGAGACAATGGAATCCTACCATAAAATGGGGAGCTCAAACTTAAACTTAAGAATCTCCTTTCTAGGGTAGGCAGAAGAATGTCATTCTCCCTGCTTATTCAATTCTTGGCTGCTCTGTTGAAACTGTCAATCAGGGTGCCAATTAGTGTCAATTGTGATTGTGATTTGTTATGGCCTTCTTTTTTGCTTCCTGCTATGAGAGTATAGCAAAGGTCCACTAGCTGTCAAGTATTAGCTCAATTGCTGCCAGCCTGGGCTGTACTTAAGCTAGTGACGTCTTTCAACTAATTACCATTATCAATGAGGTACATGTGTACCTTTCATCACTTTCCAAAACAAAAGGGGGTGGATAAAAAAAGGAGGGTTTTATTCTCATATGCAAACTTAAGTCTGACATCACACACACGTGAGTCTTAGGTAGCGAAGGAGAGAGTAATTCCCTTTGGAACAGAAGCAATAAAAAATTTAAATCCCAGAAAGAAAAACTTCAATGCAATTTAAGCATCTATAAAGTTACTATTAAAAAAAAAGATATCTCATCTACTATCTAATCATGGATTTGCCTAAGCTCCCTTAGTTTCCTCTTACCTTTGAGTTGCTTAGGTATCAAGAATCTTGTTCACCTGAGAAATGGCCCCAACTTGATACCCTGCTCATGTCAAAAGTAGTGTCTTTTTCCTTTCTCCAGTGAAGCTGTTCCACAAAGGATGTACCAGGTTCATTGGTCTAAGAAGAAAATGAAGGACTGATTTTGTAGCTTAGTGGTTAGAGCACTCACCCACAAATTTTTGTTTATTTTACATCCAATAATCTTTGGACAAAATACAGAAAGTCTTGCAAGCAGAACCACCAGATTGATCTCTCCCAGGGGAGCACCTGAACAATTAGTCTTAGAGCCTTGTGCTCTCCCTTGTCACATTTCTGCACAGTGGCACAATATGAAGTAGGATAGTGGAGGATTTCTATCTCTGGCCCAGATTAACATATAATTAGCATGAATTTAGGAAGTAGGAAGCATGTGTATAAATTCTTTTTAAGCTAAGAGAGCAAATTAAAAGCCTGGTTCTTCAGCATGCATTTTAAGTCAGGTGTAAAGAGAAGACCAGCCCTCATTTTAAGAACTTTACCAAAAAAATATAGAATTCAGCACAGCCTGAAACATTTCCCCACGGCTATCTCCAGGCAGCTGGTTGCTTTGAATTTCACTCATTCACACATTGCAAATACAATCCAGCTGCTCCACTGTTGAATCTGCAATTTACCCCATAGGCCTAATCCTGTCCCATTGGCTCTTCCTGAATCATAACACCCATTCTTGTTTCCCTCCCAGGAAGACAACCCCCCCCCCCCAAAAAAA
>VXAK01012103.1:15287-40114 GCA_013399435.1 Arenaria interpres
AAAAAAAACAGGAGAAGAAAAAACATCCCATTGTTGCCTATAATAGAATTGGGATGCAGTAAGGTTTTCACGTGGTTCTGAGAAATACCGTCCAAACCCATCCTTTAGATATGTTGTTACAGACTGCAAGACCTGTATTTTTTCTTAAATCCATCGCTGGATCTAGCTCTCGCTGTCTAAACACATTTATAGTTCTTTTTACCAGTATTACTCTCAAAAGCAAATTTTCCTTACTGTGAATATTTTTGGTTTCTGAACCAACTTTATGATGACAGTACAAAACAAGTATACTGATCAGTTACGTTGCTTTCTTGTTGGACAAACTCTGTCCAATATTGAAAAGAATCATTATAATGGATATGTACCTCATAAAGTATACAAACACCATATTTTTTATCTATCATGATGCACTAAAGTAGTATAAGATCTTTTAAGTGTATACTAAATACTACATTAATATTCTAGATACGGGTATCCCTATTGTAGTCAAAATTGTACTGGTAATAACAACTGAAGAAATACATTTTGTAACTTTGTGATACTCCAAAATTAAAGGGTTTTAGGACAATGTTAGGTTAATATTTCCATTGATTAAATATGGAGGTACTTGATGAGTCAACGGGGCTAGAGTAGTGGTCTACTCAATTTTCTAGTTTACAAAACAGGCATTCGTGAACTATCATGTAAACCTGAGCAACTGTATGGATGTGATAATAGAGCCTTTGATCATCCCAGACTTTCTTACATAATCATGTGTCCTATATCTGCTTTTATAAACAAATGAGAATACAGTCTTTATATTCAGCCAGAATGATAATGGAGCATACCAGCATACCCGGTAACATGAAAACAAGGAAGGATGGATACATTATGTACTTTGCAATCCACTGACTTAAAAAAAATATTGGGGGCTATATGTAAAGGAAATTTCATATTTACATCCAATACTAGATTTGATTCTCATTAGCAGTAGAGTTAATTTTTAAATGTAGATATTTTTTACTGTTAACAATAGCACAGTGAAAAATGTTTTTTAACTACCCTATTAACAGATCCCACTTAAACATTAATGATAAATTATTTTTCTATATTTGTCAAATACTAAATATATGTTCTGATTTTTCAGGGCCTTTTAATCATATCAAGTCAAGTCTGCTAGGATCCACATCGGATTCAAATCTCAACAAATACAGTACAATCAACAAAATTCCTCAACTCACACTGAACTTTTCAGATATCAAAAGTGAGAAAAAATCTTCATCTCCTCCTTCTTCGGAGAAAGCAATTATTGCACCTAAGGTGAAAGACCGAACGCACAATGTAACAGAGAAGGTTACCCAGGTAAGGTAATACCCAGTATTTTAGTTCCTTTCCAGTTTTGTGGAACTAGTTATCAGTGTATTCAATAGCTTGTTACTCTTGTCATGAATTATTTGGATATCTCCAAGACAATTTGAAGGGTTTGAACCATTACTTGCTTTATCTCCAATTCAGTTGCATGAGTTAGTTTACAACATTAGATGATATTGCTAACAAACAAAACTTTTCAGCTATTTTTCAATGGAAAAAAGCTGTAGTATGCACCAAGTGCTCCAAACAGGTCCACTAATTTCAGTGATTCCTTTCAGTCATAAATGTTAGTTTCATTATTTTTTCTTTTTCTCAGCTTTATGAATTGCTGATTAATGCTAGGCTCAACATACTAAAAATGGTAGCTGATTGTGCCACTGGTATCATAGATATGTTTTGTAATTTCTGTTTCAGCTCTTTGGCTTTTCATAATGTGCTTTCCTGTGGCTATCTTTTCCATACACATACATCAAAAAGGCTGTTTAAATGAAAAGCAGATACCTTTGGACTGGATGTATGATATATTCTGTCATACTTGGGAACGAGGCATACAACTGAAACAAAACTGAAAACAATTTAAGATAGGATATTTCTTCACTCTAAGACAGATACAGTGCACTCTGAAGGCAACAGACATTTTCGGCTAAATTCATTATCATTATTATATTCGTGTTGTAATGTCATACGGAGATTGGCAAGGACAGGCTACCAGTGTGTGACATACTGAAAAAAAATATTAGGACATGACAGTAACCCCAATAACTTTTAGAGTCTTGTTAAGCAGTGGGTCAGCCTTTAAATGCCCATCCACGGACAGAATGAAAGATGTTAGAAGTGCTTGGTATTAGAATGCAGATAGAGATTTCATAAAGAAGATCTTGACAAGAGAAGCTTTTCACCTACTGCTGACCTGCCTTCCATAGACCAGACTGCAGCTTCTCTAGATTGGTATTATGCCAGATATTATCCATGTTCCTACTCCCTTTGACGGATATAAAAAGGAATGTGTTGTACACCCTCCTAGAGAAATAGAGATAAAAGTTCTATCAGTTCTATCTTGAGATCAGTTAGTGCCTAAAAGTAATTGAATTTTTATCTTTCATATATTTTGTCTTTGATAGCTAACTTGAATTTGCAACCATTGTACTTTCTTCCCTGGTCAGTTGTGAAAGATTTAATCTCTTCCAGATCCATTTTGATATGTTTTAAATTATTCATAGTAGTTATACATAGAAATCTTCTCACAGATAACATGGAAAAAACTCAAATTACGGTAATAGCACTAATTTTCATAAGTTATGTAGTCATATGTCAAGCTTGATTGTTTTTTTCAAAATTCTGACTGGCTAATTAGTGTCAGAGAGCCAAGTTTCTATGTACTAATGACACTGTTATGGGGAGAAATAAAAAATAAAAAAATAATCTATGTTTATTCTCCAAGCAACTTAGATATTATGAAAAGGTCCAATAGAAATGGCTTAGATCAGCAAAACCTTCCAGGAACATTGATACTAAGTAAATTCAAAATTAAATGTGAAATGCTCTATAAAATCTTTACACTTCATAAAAGACTTCCAATTTAATTTGACATTGGTTTATGTCCTTTCATAGAACTATCTCAACCAATGTGCAGAGTGCAATTTGTGTAGCAAACTTTGATAATATACCATTCATCATAATGGGAAAGAATTCCCCACAGCTGTTCCTCTTTCCGTTATTATATTCAGTTACCACTGGTTTTAGTTGCTGCTGCAACCTAAACTCTAGGATTAGATACAAGGAGAAATTCCTAGGAGGTATTAATAAATGTAGGTCTACTGAATTCAGTAAAGATCTAGTTAGCTAGTTAGTCATGAATTTGACTAGAAATAGACATTTAGAAGATTAAAGTGGCTAGTTTTAGCCCTGTTTATGTTTCTAATCTCCATGTTTTATAAAAATCAGCATTTTAAAGGTTCTACTGCATGTCTGCCTGTAAATCACTTTGTAAAACTTCTTGTGGGCCCATAGATCCTTTTTGTACCTGCAAAATAGTGCAGAAGTGGTTTTGGAAGGTTTTAGCACAGTGTTGAGAATAGAATATGGCAGAAACATCGGATGAGATAATTAAGATATGTTCATGCTGGCACAGTGCTCTGATACGTAAATCTGTGAAACAGCATCAAAAATGTACAGAGGGCAATATGACCTATTTAATCTATGGGACAATATACTATTAAAAGAGCAAATGAGTATAAAATGGCCATGGTAAGTTAAAAGGTCACCCTTAATCAGAGTAGTGACATTCTGAACTAGTCTTCTAATAAAAGAAGTTACAGCAAGAATTCCAATGTTGCTAGAAAGAGCCTGAGAAATGTAGTAAAAGCACAGATAACACAATGTGCTTTTCTGCAACTGAAGGGCTTAGTGACATGGAAGGCGACTTCCAGTCACATTTTGCACCATTCAGGCATTCATCCATCTATCCCGCTCTTTGTACTCCTTATTGTTTATCGCCCTCCCTTTCCTTTCCCCACATCTGCTGAGAAATTTTATCCTGCTGCTATAACCTGACATTTCCACTACTGTGCCTCCTCTCACTGTGCAACTCAAAATACAAATATAGACTATGCTGTGCACCACACTAAGGTATCACAGTTGGATCACTGCACTCTGGATTCTCTCTCATGCGTCAATAATATCAAACCCGAGTATCAGCATCACAGGACACAGGAACAATTTATTCTTTCCAGAGATAGCAGCTGTATGACTTTTATCCTATCCACGAGCTGAAGAAGTAAATCAGGCAACGAAGACAGTGCAAAAGAAGAGGAAGACACATAGCTACCCTCATAAAGTAGAGGAAGAATAATGAATAAAATAAATAAAAGAGTCATGGCCATTGTGTTTAGAGGAAATTATACACTTTCAGAAAGCATTTGAAGAGGAACGAGATGCTTTAGCAGTAAGATTTTAGTGAAATAAATTAGGAGCAGATGGGAGAATAAAGTTTAGAAAATAATTTCAGAGGAACAGAAGTTGTTGTGGGACAGAATTTTTTACTTTGAGTGAAAAATATCAACCTCTAAACGCTGATGGAGAAAAAAAGATTTCAGTACAGAATTTAATAAATAAATAAATAAACAAATAAATAAAATCCTCAGCAACTTACCTTCAAGTAACACAAATAAATGAATCTCTTCAAAAAGAGCTGGATTATAAATTCCATTGCAAAGACCCTTCCAATATTGTCTTACTGCTTAACAAGAGTGTTCACAACATTATGTAGAGATTAAAATTACCTTAAGGTACAGATTGCAGTCCAGTCTCTTGGCCTTTACTTGTGTCTTTGCTGGTCAAAACTCTGTGTAATGCAGGGTAGTGTAACAGCTTCTGGATGCCTGTTTCTGCATAATATTGACTTTTACTCAAAGGAATAACCCGATAGTAGCTGCCAAATAGCCCTTATTGACGAATTGGCATTCTCATATCCCAATGTACATGTTTGTCACTACAATTAAATTTATGTTTCTATTCTACTTTACTATATTTTTTTTTTAAATGTTTCACATTATAATTTCCAGAGGTGTTAAGCTAGACTCTCTTCTAGAAAAATCTCAACTTGCTTTTTTTCATTATTCTTTCTTCTTTTTTTTTGACAGTCTGTTCAGGGGGACAGTCCAATTTCTGCCCTCTTTTGCACTGACAGGTTCAGTTGGGGTCCTGACACTGATTGTTAGAAAGAGACAAGTCTTCCCAGAGGCACAAAAAGTAGACTTTTATTAAAGAAAGCAGTGGGGCAAAAAATTGACATCTGTCCCTTAACATTTTTTATGAATTCAAAAAGGGCACTTCTAGCCTTAAAATTAAAATGTATAGAGGTGAAACAGTAGGAAATTTTATCTTTTGTTTAAATACTGATTTATTTTAAATCTTCTTACACATCCAGTTCCCACTAATGTATGGCTCCAAACTGTGAACTTTGTTGTGAACAGACTCAGAGCAGCATGAAGATTAGAATAGTCAGTACCTGTGCTTATTTTCAAAGAAAAGAGAGATTTCCTGAGTACCCATAAATTAACACTGGTAACAAACAACAGCTGGCCCAGTTAGTAAATTTGCAAATTACTGGTCTCTTTATTGTGTTAAGAAAAACTGTTTTGTGGCCCCTGAACATTAGTGCTCAGAGATAATTGATCCCCTTGAACTTCATCAGTCTGTTGAGATATAGCACGTGGTTCAAGACCCAATATGTATTTGTTGTTTATGAATTGTCTCAATAACTGACATACAGAAAAGTAAAACTCTATGATCTTTAAACTTCTCCTAAATAATGCCTTTCAAGACAGTTTCATCACCCACCCACCTGTAGGAAATTTATATACCCAAACTGGTTATATTGCTGATCAAATGATAAATATATACCATGACAGGTTACATAGTTGATTGGAAGATTGTAACCTGATTTGCAGACATGCTGAACACCCACAGCTATTCTGAAAGTGGAGCTCTCAGTTAAGGGGGAGAGGGGTCACAAATGAAGTGATAGACCTTGCAGTTTCACTGCATGCTTTTAGTAATCTGGCCAGGCTCTATTCTGTCAGCCCCAAAAGATTAAGAAGTAAGTAATAATATCCCCCAAGGCCAGACTCAGCTGTTGATATAAAAAGAACTATTATATGATCATGACTTCAAGCTGACCCTCAGGTTTTCAGGCTAAAAGAAGACTTGCAGCATCTAGGACAAAGAAGGGCAATATAAGGCCTAAAAATAAACCAAATTATTGATCTATGCATTTTCAACAGTCTGATTCAGCTGACACACTGCGCTGTTTACATCATGCAATAACTGACACAAACAACAGGCTGATCATTTTGGAATGCAAGCTGACATAAAGCAGAAAATTCTGAATTAAGGGGAAACAATTTTAATGTCTTCCAATTACACGGCACAGCTACACATACTAATGAATTTGGGGGGTAAGCAGAGCCAGCATTCCCTAGTTACTGTATGGAAAGTTTAAATTATTGATTTCTGCTGAAGTAAGAATCATCTTTTTTTCTGCTATTTGCTATTCTCAATGATCAATTCATGTAACTTATACAGGAAAAATTCCCTTTGTTTACAATCATACTTAGCACCCTCATGCAATAATATTTCATCTTTTATTGTCATTATAGAATTAGGCTTCGTAATTACTGTAGGTATAGTCATAGAAATAATACATATATGTGTAATTTCATTATCATTTAGAAGGTGTGACACACCGTGTGTGAAAAGAAGTAGCAAATATCATGGTGATGGCAAAACCAATAAAAATACACCTCTCAGGGTAGACATTTATACCTGTGCGAAGATATCACCAAAACTGGAGAGTAGGGTCTTTTGCACCAGAGCAAGTAGCTATACAAATTGCGCGGAAGCAGAAAATAAAGCCCACTGTTTTGATCAGTTTCAGAAGACGACATAGCATTTTCACTGGAATTACTTGCTATTTGATCAAGTAATAAAATGGCCAATATTCACAGCAATTGTGAAAGACAAAATATTCCTTCTTTCCAGTAAAGCCTCTTCTCTTTGTGACAGTTGAATAGGCTAAGGCATCTGAATTGCTGCAGTGTTTTGAGAAGATTTCACAACATATGGTAGAAATGAAGCAGTCGGAAAGCCCAGCTGCTTTGAAACATGTAACCTGAATGCATCCTTAATTAGTCCATGTCCTTCCCTCAAGATCTACTCCTCTGAAAAAGGGATTGCCCGGTTTTGCAGAGGTGGCAAAAAGTATCCAGTATCTTCTATGAATTACACTTTCAAGTAATCAATGTTTTGTGTGGTCTCTTCCTTGAACCAAATACTCAGTGATCTGTTCTTTGATGCTAACATGGAATGGAGCACATGATTTTTTTTAATGCCAGATTGTTTTCCAAAGCAATATTCTTTTGATGCTAATAAGTGGGGGAAAATAGGCAGACACAGGCTTTCAGACTGCATTGTAGTTTGTTCTGAAAATATTGAGGAATACGTTGAGGGTGTAAGAACTAATGCCCCACAAAGCAAGTAAAACTTATCAAAACCAAGGCATAGGCAGGTTTACACAAACCTCATTTCTCTAGACTAGAGCTGTAAACCCCCAAACTCCTACTTCATGGTGGACTGACCTTGGAAGTTGTTAGGTTGCTCAGTTGAAACCAAAAGTTTTGGACACCCACCAGAACTGTCCCTCCTAGAACTGCAAGTAGTCAAGCCCCTGCTTACCCCCTGTCAAGCCTCATTGAGATCCAGAGAACTGCCAGAGTCCCCTGATCCACTCAGTGTGCACAGCCTGAAAAAATACCTTTCACACATGCAGTTAGAGTTGCCTAAAAACAGCCATGAAAGGAGTCGCAGCCTCTCTTCCACGGAACCTTAGAACCACACAAACACACAGTGTGGAAGAGACCTCTAGAGGCCACCTTGCCCAACCTAAATATGAAAACAGCATAAATTAGATCAGAATCAGGTGGTTACCATGTTAACTCAGCAAACGGTTTCTATGTTTAGGTCAAACATATATTTTCCCAGAGAAAATCACCCAGCGATAGACTGCAATAGCAGCTGGTGTGCAGAAAGAGGGAGGGAAGAGGGCAGAAAACCATAGATCTCATTGGCCAGAAAGAGCTGGCGTTTTACAAGGAAATTAACTGGTGTAGCTAACGTTTAGGGTACTCACTTAGAAAGAGGCAGTCCTGGGTAGTAGTCTCAGAGTAATTTGCCTGTTACTTATCTTATGTAAATGACCATCTGTTAAAACATCCACAGAAATAACCTTGGGCACCAAGGACTCAGACGCAGGACTCCCTGCCTGTCTGAGTGCCCTTACCCTCAAATGCTATGGATTCTGAACTCTGTTCTAGTGCCAGACACCTCACATGTAGGCACTGTAGTACCATTGGTGGACATAACCACAAAACGCCATAAGCCGGGCAGGCAACCTTTAGCATTTATCTGAAATTACATATTCACCCTTATTAAGCGTCATTTTCATCAGACAAAAGTTGCAGGTATGTTCAGTTAGCAATTTAATATTCATTTCTTGCAAGTAATGAGTTTCCCCTTCAACATAATACTCACTAAGACACAAAGTGAAAAACTGGTGGGTAATTTGAAAGATTAACTTTTTCAATTAAATAGTTCAGTTCCCACACATCACTTATGAGAAACTGATGAATAAACTAAATGTGAGAGGAGAAAGTTTCTGCAATTTGCAGCTAGTAAGGGTATGGTATAACTGGTGATAATTATAAAGCAGTTATCTTCTGCTACTGGTTAGAAACCAGGTGACCTTAAGCATATAAAAGAGAAACAGGAGCAAGGCTTGGGCAGGGTGTAGGAGAGAAACGTGAATTGGTTGGTTTTGAGGTATTGGCAGCTGAGGAAAATATTTTATGGTTAGGGTTTTTCAGGGTTTTTAATTTTTTTCATAGGGTTAGAAACAGTAAGAAAAAGCAAAGACAGTTAAGCTCAGTCAGTACACTATTTTGTATGATGAATTCTGAATGCCTTAAAAATTAAGGAGCAAAATGAGAAGTTCCTAAATTGGATGAATATTTAGTTGGTATTCATAGTACATAGAGAACTCAAAGAATTTTTTCTTCCTGATATCAGGGTGGCCTTGTATTAAATTTATCTTAGATAAATCTGTTTTTCTTTGACAGTTGAATAAATCTTTCATTGTAGCACATGATAGAATTGTCTTTCAGGTATTTTAGGTGTATTTTCAAGCATAAGTTTTTTATGCAAGGAATTGCCAATTTTAGATTAAGTCGTTGCATCTTTTTAAATATGAAAATTGAAGTAACTACTTTTAATTCAGAATATTACCACTAATCAGTAGGAAACATTTATTAAGTGGGAAGAAAAGTTCTTAATCTCACAGCTTTGCATTTTTTTTTAAGTATCCATCTTTGAAGATGTTCCACTTTCTAAATGAATTCTATTAATTATGAATAAACTTATTCTCTTTTGAAACAAAAGAACTGCTGCATGGTATGGTCTCACATCTGTATCAATCTGTTCTGGTCTGAGAAGTTTAGTTTTACTGGGTTTGTAGGTGCATTGACAGTGGGAGACTGTAACTGAAGGAGGGTAGCACCTTTTGCTGCAGCCTTAGTCTCTAGTGATGTTAGTTGCTCACTTTGGAAGTGAGCAAGAAATCAGTGCCTGTGGCTCATGGTCATGCTGTAGAACTTGTTAGAGGCTAGCTAATTTACTTTGATGAAATTTGTTAGGGTAACACACAGACTGCGCCATTCTTCCAGGTTTTCAAACAGAGTTTGAATATTAATTTTGTATAGGATACTAACTTCCAGATATTGCTGTCTATTTGGTCTCTTCTTTACACCTATAGTACCAAGTACGCTAAGGAAACTGCAGTAGTGAATGACCCATTCTGCAGTTTATGCAGTGTGATAATATATCTAGAAAACAAAGAACATTAACGTTCCCCAAAAGTAAAATATGTTTTTACATTGGGAAAAAAAAAAAAAAAANATTAAAGTTTACAGTCAGTCTTTTTCCTAGGCATTTTTTACACTGGATTGAGCATTTGATGCCAGCAATCATACATGTGATCACCCATAGTACCAAAAAGATTGCTGTATCTCACTGATTAAATCCATAAATAAATGTCCTGTTCTCTCCTGAGCATGAGCTTCATTTATCGTAATACAGGTGAGGTAGAGCTTCTCAAGAACTTGTTTTTTGCTCACTGATACTGTGGTATCTCAACATTTTTGTTAGAGTACCAGAGTAGCCAGTGAGGAATCATAATGGAGTTCCTACCATATCTTGCCACAGTTCCCCAAAAGTAAAATATGTTTTTACATTGGGAAAAAAAAAAAAAAAAAGACAAGAAAAATGTCTAATGTAAGATCTAGCTACTGACTGAGGAAAGGCAGGTTGTCTGCTCAGTTATCCATGGTCACAACTCCACCCTTTTTCTCTGCCTAACCAGTATGAATTGAATGAATAGCTCTAGAAATCTGGATCACGCTTTTCTAGGTTGGTTTTGCTAGTGAAATGTCATTTGTGTCATCACATTTTGTGTACATATATATGCAATCTGTTCCAGCTTCCCTTGCCAAATGGCTTTTTGGTTGGAATGTTACTGACCAAATGTTGTAGAAGGCTGGGTAAAGCACTAAAGTTTCCTACAAGTGGTGTGAAGAGAGACACCTAGGCAGAACACCTAGACTACGTTTCCTTAAAGTGAACCATGTTTGCATATGCTCATTAGGCATAATCACTGGAGAGCCACTGGGGAGATGGACATTTCTAAATGAAGCTTTTCACCAGCTACCAGAGAAGTTCGAATTGCAGTTCACATCATTTTAAACACTAAGGGGTCTAATTACAAAATGCAAATTTTCTAGAAGATAAAGTTCACTTATTTTGCTGATTAAGGAAAAAAAAAAACCATGAAAGTGAAGGTTAAACCTAAATATGAATGTATGCATAAGGGTCTTTTCTTCTTTACTCCTGACAGTTACGTCAGTAAATACTGTAACAATTATACCACACTATGAATATAGCTGCTTTATTTTCACTCCATGCACTTCATACATTCTTACAGCTTTTATGCTCTTCTTTAGCTGCATCAAAATGTTTGGCAGCTAGCAAACCAGTCTGACTGGATAATAATGAAAGATATAGTTTTCATAAATATTGTGAGGAAGACAAGATAACATCAATAAGCACAAAATCTACTTTGTTTTGTTGTCATGCTATGAACAATAGAAAGATAGAAAATATCTTTTAGGTGACTAAAACACACTGCAGTTATTTAAGTCCTTATTACAAATGTGACTCTTGCTGGTTTTTTGTCAGACATATAAATGCTTGTCAACAGCTTAGTGTTGCCAGAAGAGCAACGAATAACTCACAAATTCCCGAGCATTTTGAAGGATAGCTTTTTCTGTCTTCTGAAATAACACCTCATGGTGAATTTTAAAGAAGAGGGTTACGCAACTTTTACTACATATTCTGACATTAATATTTGCTAAAAATATTCGGTTGTTAGTATCGCCTTCTTCAATATTCTGTATATCACTAATTTAAGATTTAAAGTTCAATAAAGCACACTCAGTAAATCCGTATGCTTCTAACTGTTGCTCTGATGATGCATTAGCCACTAAAATGAAAGTAATTACATACTGACTGGCAGTAAGAGGCTCCTGAGGTTTAAGATCTAGAAGCCATTTCTTAATTTTTTCATGGAAAATAATGGGTGGAAAATTAACTATAAAAATACTTTCTCTCTTTTGTTATCTATCTTCATGAGAAAATAAATGATAGGTTAGAGATAGTGAGTTTTCTAAATTATTGCATGTATTCAAGTTTGGTGAAGCAATTTTGTTTAATGCTAACACCTACAGAACTGTATTTTCCATGAAACCTGCACAATTTTACTGAACAAACAAGAGAATGCAGCTGTTCTACTGCTTTAATCTCATGGCATACGTAAATTTCCTTGACGATTTGAAGATTTTGTGTTACTGTGTATTTAAATACCTTTAGCTGAACAGATTTACCTAATTATTTGATAGTCTTATGAAAATATGGCACTTCATGGCCTCAGACCTGTAATGCTCTCAGCAATCCCAGGAAGTCCCAGTCCTCTCAAATCTGAGTTGGATTTAAAAGGCACTAGTGAGAGTCCAGTAATTGTTCAGTACAGCTGCTATAATTTCAAGGCATCAACCCAATCACTGTATGCTAGTGAGACATGTCCCTGATGGATATATATACTGTGTGAGTGTGGGTTTCAGCCACAGAGGGATCAGTTCCTAAATGTGTTCTCTGTTTTGTCGCATGTTTTAGATGACATGATGTAAAATATTATTATTGCTTATCTAAACACTAAATTCATGAGTATAATGACAATCGTACATAGAAAACATGGAGAGCAGAGGAGAATGATACACAGAGAGATCATATTTAATTCTAAAAATACTAAAATAAAAATTGACTGTACAAAGAAAAAGATCAAGAAAAAGCTTTTCTGCTGTTCAGGCTTATCCTTACATACCTACTCCCTTTTACAATTATACACTCTAATTCATATACTTGTATCATTTTCTTAAAATGTGTTCTAGAAGACCTTACATTTCCAGTTCAAACACAACTTTCTTCACACTGCCATTAACACTGAAGATACAGAAGACTTAAAAGTAAAAACTTCAGCCCGAAGTTTTACATGGCAAAGAGCCATGTAAAACCCTGTTGGCAGGATATTTCTTGTTCAGTGTTGTTTCCACAAGCCCTCCCAACAAAGGCTGTAAAACAGCCTTTCTCTCCTCTCTTGGAGGAAACATTCAATTTGAAACAGGTGTTTTGAGGTAGACCTGAGATGACAGTCATTCCATCCGAAAAGGCTTGTAACTTCAGCAACACAAATTTAACACAGTACAGCACAGGAGATTAAAGAGGAATCAGAGCACCAGAAAGCAAGTATGCAGATTCACCTGTACCAGTGAATCCATATCAAAATCCTCAAAGATGGAATTGTAACCAAACTACCTAAGGCAGAGATAGAACAATTCAACAAACGTAACTTGAACAGTCACAGCAGCAGTGTTACGCTCATAGGTTCACAAGCCTTTTTAAAAATCAATGTCTATCACTATTCCTTGTGGATTTTCCAGTATCGAATTAGCACATTTTATGGCAATAGATTAAGAGGTTATGTCTAGGTCTCAGTTAGATTTTTTCTTAAATTTTAACACCACCAAACAACATTAACGTTCCTTTTCACTGAAAATTTTTGGACATTTACTATAAAAATTACTTAACTCTAAGTCAAATAGATTCCACATACCACTTAAAAAATACCTATTTTTTTCTTGTTTTGCACTATCTCATTGCCTGCCAAATTGCAGCTCCTCCAGAATATTAATTTACTGAATATCCAAAAACCTTTCTAGTGTTTCTGCATTTCAGTTCGGTTGAGAATACCACAAAGTCTGTCTTCAACTAACTCAAAAAAGCCTTATTTAGTGGCAGACTGGCTTCTGAAACAAAAATTATTACAATACGCTCAGATAAGCTTTGAGTTTTTCAGGTTCAGCCATTAATAACAGAAGTGCTGTTTCAGTGCCTACCTAGAATTACACTTGGTGAATAGGTGGGCATAGTCCAAAAAAAAAAAAAATCTATTGTGCTATTTCTAACCCTGGAAACAAAGAAATATCGAGCCCATTGTTTAAATTAGAAAGGTTTATATCTTCTTGTATCTGAAGTCCCAAATGGGAAACATATAGGACAGGCAAGGGCAGGTCATATTTTCACACAGCAGCAGATTTTCTTTAACAAAAGCTTAACCTAAAAAATACGAAGGCCACTAAAACACCGTGTTATAAGACCTCATGGTTCGTACTTCAAACTGGCTGATAGACCAAGTTAAGTACCAGCATTATATACAAATTGTCACAATACATAATTTTAAAGCACTTTATACAGACAAAAGAGTAAAACAAGGAGACAAGTATTAAAATTCCCCACCATTAGTATTTCTTGGTTAAGATGATGTTCTTTCATAGCTATACTTTGAAAAACATTTAAAAATATCTTTCACATTTAAAAATGCTTTTTAATGCTGATGTGTGAAATCAGTATGTAATGTGTTTGTAGGGTGCACTAAATTAAAAGCGTTTCAGCTTTCTTTCGGTACTGGTGTTAATCTTATTAGTTGTTCATGTCAGCATGAAGGAAGACAATCATCAAGATGACTGAAATATGAAAGACCATGGGAAATTAGGTAATGCCTCCCATCAGGGAGAAAATGTTGATTTAATTTCTGTTTGCTCAGTAATACTTGTGTAATATTTACTTTTAGATCTTTTTAGATTCAGAGATCTCTTTAGGAGGTCCAGTCTGTAGGGGTCTCACGGTAATGGTATGAATAGAACAGAAAAGAGAAGAGATGTCCTTGCTAGTTACAGCTTGGTAGCTTCAGTAGAACTAATACACAGGAGAAAAAAGGGCCAGGAGAGGGTACATCAAGAGAAGAGTTCCACAAAGCTAATAAAATCTCCAATGCAAAATCATATATTCTTTTAAAGCTGAAGTAATACTGCTTCATTTTTTGAGCTGTGTTATCATTCAGATTTAAGTTCTATGGTCATGATAAAAAGGGAGAATTATTACAGGAATATGGCTTTAGCTTCTGTGTCTGCTTCACGTTTCTCTTTACTTTTGTTTTCCCAGTATTTTATGTTCAATATTGTTGTTGGTCTTGGTAATAAAGATCTGAAAATTAGTTCAAACTACCTATTAAAAGGAAGAGATCATACTCAGGATCTCAGGGTGGTTGGATAATATTGGCAGTGTTCATTCTGCACCATGAGCTGCACCAGAGAGCAAACAGGAATAGTAACATAGCTTTACTCGAATTTAGGAGATGCTACTTTCCTTGATTCCCTAGTCACCAACAATAAACTTGTACAGAGTTAAAAATGCTGCTACAAAAAAAATTAATCCAAATAGCTTTTCATTTTTTGTAAAATTAATTAGAGGTCATTGAAATTAACCTACCCTAATAATCTATGGAAACTTCCTATAAAAATTAGAAGGATATAAATGTTCTCATGTTCTTACTTATGTTCTTTGAGAGAACAGAACATACTTTACATTTCATTAACGTATCACTTTCCACTGTTACTCTCAGGTAACAAGTATAAATTTTGGCTTTCTGGTTCAACTTTGAAATGCATTTGGATTAAAAGATATAAAAAGTCAGAAGTTCTTCCAAATTCTTTCCCTTATTGTTGACTGGCTACAATAAGGTCTATAATACAATTACCCTGTTTCCATTACCATCTGGTTTACATTTTCATGTGAATTTCATATCTTGGCTGCTGAACACACTTCATACAATGAGAAACGTTGAAGTTTATTCAATCTCCACTCATAATAAAAATATTCAAGTCTTTCAGCATACCAGGAGCTGACATTTTGCTAGATTTGCTACAGCTTCCCTGGTTTAAAGATGCAGGAGGGACCATCCGTTCATCTGTCAGGGCTGTGCGCATAGCGTTGGACTGAGCCCAGCAAGACATTGGCAAAATAATATTTTTACGTGTCATACGGTATTTCCTAGAAATAAATCATTTTAACATTGTATTTCAATAAGTGGACTGGTAGCATGTTCCATAGTTTTACGCAAGATGTTTTATGGGTGAGATAAATGTTTTTTTTAAAGTCCCCAAGTAATTTGGGAATATGTATCTATGTAGTTTGAGCTTTATTAAATGTTTATGAAATTCTTTTAGCATGAAAGGTGCTATGCAAGAACAAACCTTGTTAGTACAAACTTTAATTCATCTGTGGCAAAGGCAGCAGTGGCAGAAAAGTACTTAGTACTGAATATGACTACATCATTTAAATATACAGTTCATATGAGACACACTTTGTCATGAGACATAGGAAAGAACCTTTCTGACAAACTAACTTATTGAGCTTTGCACCCATCAAACTTCCACATCCAGCTTTTGCATAGATATACTTGGTATCCATCTACCTTACAACTGTTTGGTTTCCCCCAACCCTGTATACCTCTTATCTTGCCACCGGCAAACATTGCTCTTTGTTCAAATTCTCTGGATGGGCATAAGTTCTGTCCATGATGAAAGGTTTTACCTAGATTGTGAATATGCTACCTGTTGTTTGTGTGAGTGTACATTAATCATGTATCTGTTGTCTGTTTGGAAATATATGGCACAAAAATATGGTGAGTTCTTAGCAAAAGTGCAAATAGAATCATTGAATGGTTTGGGTTGGAAGGGACCCTAAAGATCATCTGGTTCCAAAACACATACCCCACCATGGGCAGGGGCACCTTCCACTAGACTAGGTTAGTCAAATGCTTTCTGAATAATTTGCATTTGGTCCATGCAACCACAATATGTTCACAGAATTAACTCAACGCTTCTTAAAAGCATCAGGCATGCTTTCTGTGTGTTCTTCATGGTCATGTGCTTTATGTAGCTCTACAGTTGCCTGAAGAGCCGTGGTCGAGCCTATAATAACCCTACCCAAAGCTTTCTCTCATGCAGTGGTAGAATAGCTGGAAAACCATATTGTAAGTCCATGCAGTGGTTTCACAGAAGTATTTCTTTAAGAATTCATGATGGTATTCATAACAGATGGTTTATCATTTATTATTTCTGTTATGATTTATTAATACACTATTATCCTTCTTTACTTTGTTTCTAGTTCTTTGGGGTTTACTGTATGCATTTGCATTCTTTAATAAATTTAGATTGAAAACGCCTCATAAAATTTATGAATATACATGTGATACATTGCAATATGGGTCTCTCAGAGTCTCTTGAAACTGTACAGTTTGCATAATAGATTACAAAAATAAAGTGTTTTCTTTGCAGGAAATAAAAATAAACTGTCAAGTGTCCCCATTAAGTTATAAATTCAAAATTAAAAGGAGAAGAGGACAAATATTTTTGTGAATTAATCTTAAAAAGAATCAACTAAATTTAGAGGAGTAAGAATTATGGTAACTCATTGCTGTTGCATGACAGCTTCTATGAATGCTGTTCACTCATTATTCTTTGCAGGATGCTTTCAGCTTAGTAAGTAAATATTATTGTCTCTACTTGACAGAGGTTAGAGAGGTTAAATATCAACTTGCTTAAGATCACTGAGAAGTTCAATCGCAGATACCAGAGTATAAGTCCTAGATCTTGAGGATCTAGGGGTCTGGAGCACAAGTCTTATGAGGAGAGGCTGAGGGAGCTGGGGTTATTCAGCCTGGAGAAGAGGAGGCTGAGGGGAGACCTTATTGCTCTCTACAACTACCTGAAAGGAGGTTGTAGAGAGGTGGAGGTCGGTCTCTTCTCCCAAGTCACTGGCGACAAGACTAGAGGAAATGGCCTCAAGTTATGCCAGGGGAGGTTCAGGCTGGATATTAGGAAAAATTTTTTCACCGACAGGGTTATCAAACATTGGAATGGGCTGCCCAGGGAGGTGGTTGAGGCACCATCCCTGGAGGTGTTCAAAAGACGGGTTGATGTGGTGCTGGGAGATATGGTTTAGTGATGGTGTTGCTTTTTGTTTGTTGTGTGGGTGTTTATTTTTGTCAAAATTAGGTTGAGGGTTGGACAAGATGATCTTTAAGGTCCCTTCCAACCTAGAAGATTCTGTGATTCTGTGATCGTTCAACCTCTTGCCTAGCGCTTTGCCTACGTTTTCTATTTTATAAAATAATTGTAGAGGGAAGAATTTTTGTGTTTCTTCAAGAAGTGTCAAACGTTGTTGCTGCATGTGGTGCTGCAGAGCCTGTAACAAAGAGTTCCCTGCACAAACCAGTTATCCAGTAGCGCACATAGCCAATGGGCTGTAAAGCACATTAACCCAGTTTGGCTCCTTCTTCACCAAGAAACACTACATAAAACAAGATCTTATGAACACAACACAGGGCAGAAATGTTACCCAGTACCAGGCAGATTTTCTTGGGGGGAAAGATGTAAGAACTCTCAAAAATAAGAGAACACCACAAAGAGTGTATCCCAGTTTAAAGTGTTAAATGTTTACTGAATCTTTTATTTATTTATTTATTTATTTGTCACCTGATAGTAACTCTGGTACGTACACTTCTTTTTCCCTTTTGCTTAATAGAACAGCAGCCATTAATAAACTTTCATTCTTCTGAAATATATTTTCTTTCAATTTCAGTGAACTCCTGTTATCTTTGGGAAACTTAAAGCTATCAAACACTTCAGAAAGATCAATCTGTCGAGAACTGTGTGAATTTACAACAGTTACTTTGCTCTCACTCCATCTTTTTCTGGGTATCTGATTGTAGCCCTTCTATAATAAGTGCCACCTTGAACTTGTGATCTTAGGAAGTGAACACATGAACCTAAAAAGAGCAGAAGATGTTCACCAGCTCTATCTGTGTGAAACACCTGAAGCAAGATTCTCAGAGCCAAAACATGTGTTTGAATGAAGACTCCTCTAACTTGCAGCAGCTCTCGATTAACACTGAATGGGATAAACAAGAATACACAGGAAAAGTTGGATTTTAGATCAGGGTTCTTTAATGAAAGACAAAATGCAATATAGTTTATTTAACTTTGACATTTTGTCATTATAAATAGAATAAATCTTATCACCCAATACTGCTTGTGAAACACACCAGTTATAAATACGTTCCTGCTTTCACCAGCAAAATCAATGTGAGATGGTATTTCATCAAGGTTGAATACCCCTACATTTTTTGCAGAGAAAACCCATTGCAGCTACTATGACTTTTGCTACTTAACATTATAGTCTTCTCTTTCGTAAGATGCAAAGAAGCTTGACTTTCTTATCATGTCACGTCCCAAAGTTCAGAAACTTTTTAACACTGCAATATTTTAGTCTGGTCCCAGTGCTGCTCCTTCCTCTTAAAAACATTTAATTTCATAAGTCATCTGCTTTACAGTCCAAACCATAAGGAAAGTTTCAGTGTCCGGAAGAGATAAGCTAATAACATTTCAATAACAGTGAATTTGTCAGCGTCTATTTTAAGCAAATAGAAATAGTAAAGGTCTTTTGAGCAAATTGCTAAGTACACTGAAGTGTTCCATCTAGCCAAAATTGGCCAACATCAGTACCTAAGCCTTGAAAAGATGTCACACAACAGCAAAAAGATAAATTACCTCATATTCAATCAGTCTCTATTGAAACTGCCAACATGAAGCCCAATAATGTTTTCTCTTTTTTATGTATGTGCAACTGTTATTTTTTTTATTTGAGAAACCAAGTCTCATCTTCTTTCTCTTGATCCAGCAAACAAAAGCAGTTGCCTAATGAGTGTTTGTTTACAGTTCCCATTGCATGTGAGTAAGCAATGCAGAAATGTAAAGTTCTATATCACAGTATAAATATGAAATTGACAGCCACCAGTCAACCTCTTCTGTTGTGTGTGTCTAAGAAACTAGCATTAAAAAGTTGGATCAATGTCTGTTATGATCACTTTTATACCGCTGTTCCCTCATCTTGCCCAGTTGGTGGATTTGGTTTTTGACTCTTCAGTTTCACCTAACTCAGTCTAAACCAACCTAGGAATAAATGTAACTAAAATTACAATAGGAGCCAGATTTCAGGGAAATAAGTCCAGTTTATGTTATGTATTGCTTTGAAGTGAAGCACACTGGTTGGAATTTCAAGCAACTGCAAGAAACATGTGAAGTAAGCTTTATTGTTCTTGTTGTCTAATCCATTTCCTTCATTGTCTGAAAATCCAGCAGGAGAACACTGATATAAATTTTATAAACAGCAGTTCCCTTGCCACATATACTCACACTGCTCTCAAATAACTAGGAAAACATTCTTGTCAATTCACCAGGTGGGGGTCTGAAAGTATTAAGACTGTTTAAGAGACTAAGCAATGCCTGTGCTTCAACTTGCTGTCAGCTAGTTTGTTTAATGCATTAAAAAATAGCTAGCACTATTAGTTAAGTGAAAGTCCTAGTTACAATATAAAAAATAGATTAACAGCCTCTGCCATCACCTCAGCACAGTGCTTAATGGTTGCTTGAAGGTACCATACAATCTTTTAGGTGGCTTAATGGTTTATTTCTTCACAGTTCAAAGAAGAAGAGTGGTTATTAAACCTGGTGTTCTCACAACATTTTCAGAGTAGAACTTCACTGAATAAGAAGTGCCACTTAGATTACTAAGGATAGGATCTAAGGTTTATACAACACTTGCTGCTGGAAAGTTAAATAGAAAAGAGTGTGCTGACCCTTATAGTCTNGCTGACCCTTATAGTCTTATAAAATTGTTTGAGGAGCATGTCATTCCTCAATCTTGAACAAACTGAAATCTCAAATCCCAAACTACTAACTGCCGAACAAAAAGCAAATAAAAGCCAGCAATGTTGCTGAGAAGGTATTTCTCCTTCCAGTTATCATATCATTTCAGTATAATTATTTACTTTAAGGACTTTTGAAAGATCTGCTTTTCTAAACGGCATTGTTTTTAATTAGCAGGAGGATAAGAAATAAGCAGAAGTAACTTGTGGAAAATTGGTATAAGATTTCTTGAGTATGTAACTTGTCCAAATGGGTAGTAACTGAAGGTTGTCACCATCTGATGTTTGTTCATTTGTCTGTGTAAAATGAAGTGGTGATCTGAGTCCTACAGGATTTGGAGAGCACTTGCAGCACAGAAGACAATAATTAATGTCATTGCTGACAGTCTCTATAACTACACCAAGCATTGAACAGGGACAAAAGCCTAATTTACCTTGTTATCCTTAAAGGTTTTGTTCCTTCATGTCAGAGTTCTGTCAGACTGGGGAAGCAGCCAAAAGAAATTTGTTTTAGCTGGTGCTAACTCTATGCTTGTTCTTTGCAACAAAGCAAACATTTCAGCTTCTAGAGCCAGCAAATCAAATGGTGCTTGCAAACATAAACTTTCCAAATAAAATTGAAATCCAAGTTAGATAACACCAACAGATAACAAATCCATACTTTTCAAGGAATGATAACAAGCTTTAGACGTTGACAAAAGTAGAAGTGAAGCAAAAGGCAGTACTTGTGTGGTACCATTTTTTGTCACACCTTTATGTGTACTAGAACTATAGCCTCAGTGACATTTGTCCATGCATGGAAGTTTTCCACACCACAAAACTCAAATATAACTGTCAAGATGTGACCCCTTTACACTTGCCTGTTTCAAACCCTTCAAATTGGTACATAACAAAGTGAGCTGACCTTGATTCTAAAGTATAAACATCAGCCTCTTTGCATACCGTTCCTTGGTATTAGCTATAAACATCAGACCCTATCTGCTAGAAGCAGACACTGTCTGAAAAATATGCCGTTAATTTCAGAGAGTTAGTTAGAAGAGACTTAACTGAAAAATAAAATTACTGAAAATTATTCTGTTTTACTTCAAACTAGGACAGACACTCACAGATCTTTCTCTAACTGTTTTATTTCTGGTTGCCTACACGTTTTCTAATGACAGTAGACTCTTTCGTAATTAATTTAAGCCAGTGATAATAGATTTGCTTTGGGAGAAAAACACTTGTCACTGCAAGAAAGTTGTTCACTGGCCATGAACAGGCTAGCAAGGTTACCATGTGGTGGATAAATTAATTTGATTACATACTTAATTATGCACATTTTATGGACCAGATATACCACTTAACGGTTCCTACAGGGACAAGAATCAACCTACTGTGTAAAATTGTCAATAAATTTATTGGACCTGGCAGATAGCCTGAATTTCACAGTTTAGGTTGCCAAATTATAAGTAATTGAAGCTTAATCCTCAAAACTACAATGAAGTACTTTTAAAGTTTGTCCTGTATTTGCTAAGTGTACTGAAAGTAGGAATAGATTCACTGCCTGATTATTGACATGGTATATTTCTTATTCTAGGTTCTGTCCTTAGGGGCTGATGTTCTACCAGAATATAAACTCCAGACACCTCGCATCAACAAGTTTACTATATTGCACTATAGTCCTTTCAAAGCCGTCTGGGACTGGCTCATTTTGTTGCTGGTAATATACACCGCCATATTCACCCCTTACTCTGCTGCCTTCCTTCTGAATGATAGTGAGGAACGGAAGAGGAGAGAGTGTGGATATTCTTGCAGCCCACTGAATGTTGTAGACTTAATTGTGGATATTATGTTTATCATTGACATTCTAATAAACTTCAGAACAACATATGTAAACCAGAATGAAGAAGTGGTAAGTGACCCAGCAAAAATAGCAATTCACTACTTCAAAGGCTGGTTCCTAATTGACATGGTTGCTGCCATACCTTTTGACCTGCTGATTTTTGGCTCTGGCTCTGAAGAGGTAAGCTTAAATGAATAAGAAATCTTAAATCTTAAGTTTTTACTTTACTACAGTAATATGTATATCCTAATATATTTTTTACTCGTCAGTTAATAGGCTGTGTAGTAGTTCTGTCCCATTTTTTAAAGTTAAACTAAAATTAAATCTTCCTTAGTAGAATAATGTAGAATATTAGTTTTCATTGGCAGGAGAATAACTTGAATAATTCAACAAGTATTTTTCAGTTATAACATATTTGATACTGTCTTTACAAATACTGAAATACATCAAGTATGAAGGATTTGTTCAAATGCTTTTATTTAAGAACTGCTCCTTTGATTTGCTGCTTGCTTTGTAAAAACTGCTCATAATGCATATAAGTGCTTTGTTGGCATTAAAGCATTAAAATAAGTTTTCTCTGTTCAAAATCTTTAGATCACATGTTTAGTCAGTGTAAAACAGGTTAGTTGTAATGTAAATTATACCAGTTAACAAAAAGATTAGGCTGTTGTCTATTTTATCAAGAATATGGACTACCAAAAGAAAGAAGAAAAGATTATATGGGGTTAACCATGCCAGACATGACTAATGTCCTCACCCTATCTGTATAACAGGTTAAAAAAGTGTTTAATATATGTATACAAAAATTGCCCAAAGGAGTATAAAACATACGCTATGTTCTGGATGCCTGACCCAGTTCTGCCTCCTCCCAAAGAATATTATTTAATTTAAAAAGGGCTAAAGTTATAATATATTTTTTGATGCAAAGTGAACTGACAAGTAGAGAAATGGGGCTGTTTTGTGATGCATAGAATGCAGCAGGTTTTTTTAAAAAAAGCAGCAAACCAAGCAAAATATGATCCATTCACTTTTCAAAGGACAGAAATCCATTTCTTAAAAATAGCGTTTTGCACATATTGACATAAGGGAAACAGACAGTTTTGTCAACCATATGTGCATCTCATTAATTGAGAAGAGAAAGGTGAAGACTACAAATTAATCAGCAACCTTTAGCATGAAAATTTACTGATCTGACTATATATGCCTCCATGTCACAATACAGTGAATGCAAAAACCTTTTCATTTTAAAAATAATTCCTTTTTATGAAAGTCATTTGCTGTGACAGCAAATATTTTTATGTCCACCCCAATAGCCTGATCTTCAGTCTGAGCATACCCTAGCTATCCTCACAAATTACATGTAAACTTAATTAAGTATGCCTTTAAGGGTCAGTATAAAACAACTGGCACATACCTACATGCACCTTGACAGTCTTGTCAGCATATTCAGTCTTTAAAACTTTAGAAGAAGGATGAATATCAGTCATGCTTTTCTTAAACTCATTTTCTTAAACTCGTTTTCTTAAACTTTAAATAATGAGAATGTTTTCCTGTCTCCTGTGCTTCTGAAAAATCTTTATTATGTGGTCTAATGCAGCAGTCAGAGAAATCAATAGTAACATTCCTAATCAATAGTGGTATTCCTACTAATTTGAACATGAGTGTACACATTCTAGGTAACCATGAAATCTGGAGAAACATGTAGGTAATAGCATGCAGCAGAACTAAATTTTTGTTAAGGGAATGCAATAAGAAGAGAGAGAGTATCATAACAGTTCTCTTACCAAAAAAAAAGCTTTTCTATTCAGAAGGTGACTAAAAAGGTCAGAGATTTAAGAGAAACTTTTATAACTTTTTGCATTTGTTGTCCGTGGTAGGTCCCATCTTTCTGCAGATGTTTTTCTGTGGTTTTGATAGCACAGACACAGGAAAGACAATATTCTGACAATGACATTACTTCTACCTTGGACCACATCTTTCCCATTCAGGTGTGGTCTGCAACCCTCTCTGATCACTGACCACTCATCACTGCCAAAAATTATGTCCAGTGACTGGAAGCATGGAACACCAAGAATTACAACAGGGACCAATTCCAAAGTTCATTGAAGCAGTGCTCTTTGGATTTGTCGTAGAATCATAGAATGGTTTAGGTTGGAAAGGACGTTAAAGATCACGTAGTTCCAACCCCCCTGCCATGGGCAGGGACACCTCCCACTACACCCCATCCAAACTGGCCTTGAACACTTCCAGGGACAGGGCATCCACAACTTCTCTGGGCAACCTGTTTCAGCGTCCCACCACCCTCATACTGAAATATTTCTTCCTGATATCTGCTCTAAATCTACCCTCTTCCACTTTGAAGCTGTTACCTCTTGTACTATCACTACATGCCCTTGTAAAAAGTCCCTCCCCATCTTTCCTGTAGGCCCCCTTTATGTATTGGAAGGATGCTCCCCGGAGCCTTCTCTTCTCCAGGCTGAGCAACCCCAACTCTCTCAGCCTGTCTTCATAGGAGAGGTGCTTCAACCCTCTGATCGTCTTCCTGGCCCTCCTCTGGACTCTCTCTAACAGGTCCATGTCCATGAGGTTTGCATGGCCCCACCTCTCAAGCCTGTGAAGGTCCCCCTGGGTGGCTTCCCTTCCCTCTGGTGTCGACCACACCACACAGTTTGGTGTCATCAGTAAACTTGCTGAGTATGCACTCAATCCCACTGTCCATGTCGCTAACAAAGATGTTAAACAGCAGCATGGGTTCCAACACTGACCCCTGAGGAACGGCACTCATCACNGCATGGGTTCCAACACTGACCCCTGAGGAACGGCACT
>VXAK01012113.1:0-12775 GCA_013399435.1 Arenaria interpres
AACCCTCTGAATTCTGTCACACAACCAAGACTCAATCCACCTCACGGCCCCCTCATCTATCCCACGCTTCCTTAACTTTCTAATGAGGATGTTACGGGACACAGTGTCAAAAGCCTTGTTGAAGTCAAGGTAGATGACATCTGCTGCTCTCCCTTCATCTAACCAACCAGTTATAACAACACAGTAAAGTTTCTCACAATGCACATTTACCTAAATGTACTTCCAAAAAAGTTGGGCATTATTTGGCATTCACTTGCAGTGAAATTCCAAAACTTGCAAGATGTGCCCATTAACACTTTTGAGACATCTTCTCAAACCATTTGTCAAGTAATGATGAAATGTATCATTGGGAAGTAATTGCAAAGAGCAGTAAGTAACTGGAAAATAACTGCAAAGAGCAGCCACAGCCAATCCTGAGTAAAGAGCAAAACAGTGTGAGGTTCGTTAGGTGTTCTATAAATTGAGTAAAATAAATCCTTTGTGACTTAAAATACTGTCTGGGCTATGTTAGCTTGAAATGTAGTTGAGATAACCAAGGCCAATAAGTACTCAACATAATAATAACTTAATTTTGTAGAAATAGAAGTGATTAAACTGAAGGAACTCTCTGAATTTTGAATTGGCCCAAAATGTGAATTCTTTTTCAAATAAGTCACAATGTAATTCTAGCATTTTTAAAATCTCATTAAACTGTTCTTAAATAAACAAGCATTCTCCTACAGCATTGAAAATTCAAACATTCACATGTAGTATTGAACTAATTTAAAATTTTCTTAGGGAATGTGAGAGGCTTAGATCCTGTACTATCATTCTACTGCATAATATCATCTAATAATCTCAGTCAGATTGTGAAACCGACTACAGAGACTTCCATCTATTAAAACAAACAAGTGTAAAAATCAAACTACAAAACAGTGAGAAGAAAATTGGCTTTTTGGAATCCCTTTGGTTTAAATAATCAAAAGCTATATTAATAAAGGCAGTGCAATCATTTTCCTCACAATACATCACATAATAATATTGAAACATGCAGATCTAATTTGTGAATGTTGTAGCTTTACACATACACATTGAAGCTGCCTGAATCAGCTCAGGTGCTTTGTTTTGAATGTATTATTGCTACTTCCATTGGGCCTATTTCTACTGTCTTTCCTAAAGCATCCAGTACATGAGATAACTTCTTCATTGACTACTACCTTTCTGGATGAATAGTTCCACTGATGAAGGGTATAAATGCTATTTCTAGATAAGGATTTTAAAGTACTTTGTTTAAATAAGAAACTAAAGGAAGCACTGCAATAGAAATTCATTTGTTTCTTAGTGAAAAATAGAATATGAAACAAAGAAACCTCAAGTCTTTACAGGCATGACCTAGATGCTTGTATTTTTGGTTATGCTTACGAAGATTTTCTCAGGCATTAAATTCCTTCCTAACTGCTTAAGCATTCAAGTTTTCATAAAAGCGACTTAAGGACTAAAGCAGCTTGCTCATGCGTGTCTGTCTCAGGCTAGCTACCCTTGAGATGTCTTAAGCATCTTGAAGCTCACTTTGCTAGCTGGCCACCTAACCATTAAGAACAATGACACTACTTATCATGACATCAAAACTCGTATATGATTTTTGCAGCAGGTCTGTGAAATGCAAGTGGGAAAGCCACAACTGAGAGATACAAAATCTGGTTTTTGCTTCATAACATAGTTAAAGTTACATGAAAATCTGAGATACAGAGCATACAATTGCAGGGAGGCTAGATGATTTTATCTTCTTATACTGTTTTTTTAGTAACAGCATAATTCTCACCAACGCTGTTTTATGAGGAGGATAAAGAACTGACGTAAAAGCCAATGAGAATTTCTACCACTCCCAAATTCCTTTTGAGGTACAAGATATGTCTAAAATCTAAGCACAGGAATAAAAATCAAAGCATGGATGCCTATATATGATTGGTATCTCTTGTGCATTTATCTTCTACGCTTTAAATGAATCTAGATAGATAAAAATGAGAGTACTAGCTATAATAAATTTTAATCTGTGAAAGACTGAGAATGAATAAAAAGAGCCTAAGGAGTATAGTGTGTTACCTTTGCCCATGATGTTTATTAAGGAATCTACAAACACAAACACGAGTGAGTGTAGAAAACACTGTCTTGGGCAATAGCAATAAATAAGACACATGGATAGAAATTAAACCAGAACCTTGATAAAACCCTTTACCTAATATTTAAATAAATAAATTTTCCCAAATTTTAAATGCATCTCTCCGTATCTAATCCACAGAAGATATACTGTAAAATGCAGCCAACGCACAATGACCCTAAATTTTAAGAACAATATTACCAAATACTATGATTAAATTTGTGATTTTTGGAAATATGAATCCCAAATATGAAAATGAAACCACAAACTAAACAACAGTAACTATAGCTCCAGCAGGGCACTCTTCATCACTTTGCCTTGGATATGATTTCATTCAATGCACTTTACTCAGAAGAAATAATTGTGATTTTCATTTGTCTTTGCAAAATGTTTATAATTTTTGAAGAACACGATTACTTAGGGGAAAAAAAAACCCAAACGGTGTCAATTTTTTTAAAAAGTCCAACAGGACTTTATTTGCTCTGGGGGTCTTCCAGACGATGCTACAAAATGGTGCACTAAAGAATCCTTGACATTCATCTATTCGTCTATGACCAGTCCCAGATTCTTTGTGCAGAGTTTCTGCAACACAAAATGGAAAGCTTTGCATCAGTTTACAACTGATGGACTCAGAGGTCCCTTTCACTGATAAAATCACTGAAAGTCATAACAACAAAATCCACTCATTACTTTTGGGATGATGGAGCTCTATCTCCGTTATTTTACCACAGCATATTGAAGCTGTGATCTTTTACGTGTGTTTATCATCTTGACAATGTACCTAAGAGGTAAGGAAGTTTTGCTTGACCCATTTTAAGATGGTGGCTGCTGGTTGCCACAAGGCCAGCACTAGAGAAGCTTGACCCAAATATTCTATAACATAGCATACAGCATTTATAAACACTGGGAAACCTGATGGCAAACACTGAGCTAATAATGCCAATTGCATAAAGCAGGTGTGAGGCTAATGAAGCTGTATTGATTGCTACTTCTTTATGTTCTAAATACATATTTTATTAGGTTCCATTCTACTTGGTGGGAGGGTATTGAAGTTATTCATGTAGGATTGTTTGGCCACCTGCAATGAAGGTCCGAACAAGCAGCAGGTAGTCTGCAGTTCAGTTGTCAATAAGCTATGGCAGAGAATTTGGCCTGAAGCCAGCCTTCTGTTCCAGCTTTAGATTTGGCCCACTGTCAGCATCTGCAAACCAAAGCTGCATTGCTTGCAAAATTCATCATTTAATAAGTAAGTATTAAATTTAGCTACTGAATACTTGATGGATTTGTGCACAGAAAATGAAAACTAAGGTTACCAAGCCAGAATAGCCAAACAGACAGTAGAAGAAACCACGTACTTCTTTGGACATGACATAGTTCATTGTACTTTTCACACCTACAGCTACAAATAATGAAAATAATTAAGATAGAAGGGACATTCCTATCAAAACTATTCGACAGTCAATGTTTATACAGACTATGTATATGTGTGGAATGTAAGATATTTTTCAGAAAATGAGTTGAAGACTGAAAAATTCTTTCTTCTTTTTTTTTTTTCCTAGGAAAGCTCTGGGGAACTCAAACCACCATAGATCACTGCTTTCTCAGCTATTTTATTAGGAATAAGACATACTGTAAATACAGAGTTTTAGCTGTGGAATTTTAAAATCTCTGAAATCCCCTGGAGCTGCTGTTACTATTGACCACAGCGGGGCAGAAATAACTGCTGATCATTTTTGCAAATCCAGACTAAATAAAGACCTGGAAAACCTAGGACAAATCTAGCCCAATTACCCTTAACATGCCATTCATCCTTTTCTTTATGCTTGTCTCAACACCACCACAATCAAAAATGAAAATGTGCTAGTTTGTTTTTACTAACTAGGGCTTCCCACATATAAAAAAAAAACCCCATCATTTAAACATCATATATAGAGATAAGGGAAAGGAACAGTTAAAATTACCCCATTTTGACATCCCTTTCTCTCCTTCCTTAATGCGTAAAAGAGAAAATATCTGTGTGCAGTAATGCACCAAGTTTAACATTATCCTTATAACAGTAATTTACTTCCCTCATTCTTTGTGATACTGAAAAGTGAGTATATTGTTGCACGAAGAATTTGAAATGCAATATATTTAGTATTTCTTGTACAAATTGGTTAGCACAGATAGTTTTGCTGTACCATTAAGTGTAACAGCTTGTTACCACACTAACAGTTGATATTTTCACATATGAGACAGATTTTTATGATGCTTCATAAGATTTAGACTTAGAATTTCTTAATAAACTCCCTTTGAGATATCTTTTAAAATGACTCAGCCCATGGGAAAAGACAGGTGCTGCATATCCCTGATATTGCTTGAGTCCAGAACTGATAGAGCAGCTGCCTTTGCGGATCGTTTACAGCTGCATTAGAGCTCAAACCTGTATGTTTAGAAGCTCAGCACCTGAGTTTTCACACAAAGCTGAGACTCATAATGATTTAGGCATAGTAACTTTAAGACAAGAAAAAGAAATATCCCAAAACACTTTGTGTACTGTTCTAATAAATGTTTTTACATATGGCATTTTACGTAAATAAATAGATATGTGAATAGGCTATTAGGTACTAGGATTATTTGATTAGTTCATTATTTTTAAAAGGGTCTTCCTTCAGAAAGGAAAAATAAAAAAAATCCTATGTATCTTTACATATGTTACCATTAACTAAGTGTTTCTTCTTATTTTAGATGCATTCCTTCTCTCCTTATTTTGATAACCCCTCTCTGGAAAGAGCACAGTGCTGCTTAACTTCTAACAGAAAGTTAAAGCATTTAATACTTATTTTCACATAAAAGAGAATATTTATTTGAATTAAGATGCCCCTAGGTATAAAGAATTTTTAAGCCTTTGGTTCAACCCTGTGTTTAACAACAGTGAGTTGGAAATATCTGAGACTAACTAAAAACTGGTTTGATTTTTTCTTTGAATTGCATTCAGTTAAACAAGAACAAGCATGAAAATCAATCTTACTTTCTGTGAGAAAGAAAAGTGAGCAATAAAACTAAGCAGGAAATACAGCTTCCATTTATCTATTTTGTTATTATATAGTCATAACACATATAAAATGTATTTTCATATGTATGTTTTAAAGAAACGCTCATTTAATAGTTTTACCCAAACAGCCAGTTTTCTTTTCCTATTTCTTATCATGTCTTCATTTCACAGATAGTAGTACGACTTTAGTTTCTCTACTTTTGCCCTACTTTGCTAATTCATTAACTAAATTCAAGAATAAACATTATGCCCAGTTAGAATTCTGATAATTGGGGGTTCTGACTCTCATCTTTTCTCTTTTCCTAACCTTACTAACAAATTGTGACCTGAAAATGAAATTACCACTTGCTTGTAAAACACACATATTTTGTATTTTCAATTTTTGTATTTCATTTTTCTTCTGGGACATTGAGATATTGTCTGGCTTTTAATTACAGATTGCACAATAAAAAAATCGTCCCCAAGGCTAAAGTACCATATTGGATTGAATCATCCATCTTGCATTTAATTTTCACTTCTGACAAAAGCTATAGCTTTTGTCAGGAAGAATTTTTATTTGGATGTTAGCTTTTTCTGTATTGCAAGAGAAAGCTGTCTGATGCATTCCCTTATCCCAACAGCATAGTCAGAAGCATTCACAGCCATTATGAAATGACTCAAGAAATCAACTATTTAGAATGTATGAAGATCACACCAGAGGTTTCAAGAGTCTTTTCACAGAATCACAGAATCTTCATGGTTGGAAGGGACCTTTGAGACCATCAAGTCCAAACACAAAAAAAACCCAAACAAACAAACAAACAAAAAACCCCCAACAACATTAAAAAACACAAACAGACACAAAACAACAATCCTGGGCACTAGAGCCTGCCCTCAAGTGCCATGTCTACATGTTTCTCAAATCCCTCCAGGGATGGTGACTCCACCACCTCCCTGGGCAGGCTGTTCCAGTGCCTGACCACTCTCTCAGTAAAGTAATTCTTCCTAATATCTAATCTAACCCTCCCCTGCCGCAACTTCAGACCATTTCCTCTGGTCCTGTCATTATTCACTTGGGAGAAGAGGCTAACACCCACCACTCTACAACCTCTTCTCAGGTAGTTGTAGAGGGCAATGAGGGCTCCCCTCATCCTCCTCTTCTCCAAACTAAATATCTCCAGTTCCCTCCCTTTTTTAAGTTCCTTTCTTCCTAAATAATCTTTCTTTCCATGGATCCCTTGGATATTCAGGGAACCATTAGGAAACTAGAAACAGAAATTGCCACATTAGATCATTACAATGTTTCTAACAATGACTGGTATAAGATATTTCATGATAAATGAAAATAAAACAAATACACAACCTACAGTAGGTGGGTACATGAACGTTCATTCTTGCTGCACATGCACATTACTTATTGATGTTCTCCAACATGACCAAAGGTAAATATTTTGAAATTTGTAATGCATTTCAAAATAACTGAGTATTGAAAAAACACGATTGAAGGCAACAGTGAAGAACATCAGCAGTTCTCTGCTACTATTTAGTGAATATTCATGCTTAAACATGCTTAAAAGATAACAATGAATCCATAGGACAACTGGATGTTCTACAGGATGCCTGAAGCCTAGGCACATTTCACCTTCTACACTGTACATCTTGGGTTGCTCCAGGAAGTAGCCCAATAAACTACCCTCTTGTCAACCGTAGGATTTGTCTCCAAGAGAGTATGGTCTTAGGCTCCTATACAGTGGAGTCATAGAATCACAGAATCATAGAATTGGCTAGGTTGGAAAGGGCCTTTAAGATCATCTAGTCCAACCATCAACCTAACTCAGATAAAGACCATCTCTAAACCATAACACTACACATTATGTCAACCCATCTTTTAAATACCTCCAGGGATGGTGCCTCAACCACTTCCCTGGGCAGCCCATTCCAATGCTTAATAACCTTTTCAGTGTAAAAATTTTTCCTAATATCCAATGTGAACCTCCCCTGACACAACTTGAGGCCATTTCCCTTTGTCCTGTCACCTGTTCCTTGGGAGAAAAGACCAAGCCCCGCATCTCTACAACCTTGTTTCAGGTAGTTGTGGAGAGTAATAAAGTTTCCCTTCAGCGTTCTTTTGTCTAGGCTGAACAACCCCAGCTCTCACAGCCTCTCCTCATAAGACTTATTCTCTTATTAATGGAGAGAGACTTTTTACCAGGGCCTGTAGTTTGGACAAGAGGTAATGGTTTTAAAATTAGTGTCGATTTAGATTACCTATAAAGAAGCAATTCTTTGTTATAAGGGTGGTGAGACAGTGGAACAGGTTGCCCAGAAAAGCTGTGAATGCCCTCTTCCTGGAAGTGTTCAAGGCCAGGTTGGGTGGGGCTCTGAGCAACCTGATCTATTGAAAGATGTCCCTTCCCATAACAGCAGGGTTGAAACTAGATAATCTTTAAAGGCCCCTTCCAACCTATATCACTCTATTGTTTTATGATTCTATACTTCAGCCTGCACTAAGGAATAATGTGGTCTTCACCTTCAAACGAGTTTTTTATTGTTTTTTTAAACCAGGGTTTCCACCACATCCACTGAATGCTTGAGCGTAGAATGGGATTTAACATGGACTGATGCTTGAATTTAAAATACAAAATATAAATACACCATAAAATATAAAAATAGAGACATATAAAGAGTAAGCAGAAAGGCACTGTGACTTGTTTTTTGCAATATAGGAAACTTGTAGAAGAACAAATGCCAAATTTAAATCCTAGACACTGAGTCTACTTGACCTTCAATGAGGAAGACCTAAACCACTTTACCTCCCCCTCTTTTTAAGTTACTAACTTTATATTATGAAAATAACACTGCATTGCTAAGTTTTTGACATCTTTAAGGGACAGAACTTATGCAAATGCAAATGGACGGTCAACAATTTCACCAAATCCTCCAAAACGGAGACCTGCTGAGAAGCCACTTCACCAGAGCTGGGAAGCTCAGGCTGGTTGCAGCCCCGGGCAGCTGGTCCTGATATGTTGCCACAAGGGAAACTTTGGGCTTTTCACATGATAAATGAACATATTTCACCTTTCTCATAGGTTTGCAAAAGCTATCAAGATGGAACACTCTTAGCTATACTTTTTCCTGAATATTAGTTTATATTGAGGCACTGGTCAGGCACCACTGTTTATGCAGAGCTGAGCTCTTCTATTTTGAATACTGAATAAATATATCTTTTTAAATACCTTTTACTTCATTTGGCTTCAGATGACTTCAGGGTTTTATAGGAATTATTATTTAGTATTATTACATTATTATTATTATTGTTAAACAGCAGCAGCAATCCCTACAAGCGATACACTGTTCTGTTTTTGAAGTAGCATGTGTTTTACTTCAGTCCTGTATACCTTTAAGGAATAATGTTTAGATCCTAACACAAAACCCGATGAGTCAATGAAAATATTGTTCCCACTGATAAATATAACTTAAATGGACATAGGAAATTCTTCCCACAGTAGAGGCTAAACAGGAGGAAACTGAATGCCAGTTATTTTACAGTACATGACTGAGACTCCAAGAGAAGATTAAAATAATAATAGATATAATAATGCATTTTTATTGGTATTCAATAGCAGCATAATAAGAGTGCTTATATGCTAATTCCAGAAAGAAACACTGATTAGCCTACTAAAAAACCTGGAACTTCAGTTAATACTGCAGGGAAAATATACTCAAAGACACATATAACCTTTATCATGTCTGTCAGATCAGTTCAGATGGTTAGAGTATGATGAGGGGAGACAATATGAAGAATATGACACATTTTTTTTCACAGTTATCTAACATATATGCATAGATGCTGATCGTCAGAATTGTAAATATTACATAAAAGCATATATGGTACAAATGGCCTACTGTTAAAAATAATGAAAACAGGGTAAGGACACAGAAGCATTCTTAATCTTTAAGAAAGCAAAACAAAAAGGTGAATGCATACAGATATGCACATGGATCTCTACAAATAATTATTTTTTATTTTATGAATTTATGCATATGTGTGAGCTCTAGCATAGATATAGGGAAGAACAGTCATATTCTCTCTGCAAGTGATCCATTTTTTTCCTTTTTAAATGAAGGATAGGATGCCAACTTGGAGCATTTATGCTAAATTAATATTGATGGCCAACATATATTTTACAGTTAAGCAGCTTAACAAAACTAGAAGAATGCTGTTAAGGTTTCAGAACCATACCTCAAAAATGCAGAAGTGTTAGAGCTGAGACTGCTTGCATTATCACAATGCAGTCTTTCGCCAATGCTTTGTGATACAGCTTTTAATTATATAGTTTTAATTATATTAGTTTTGCAAGATTAGTTTCTGAGGAATAGAAGACTAAGTCTCAACATAGGAAATATCAGTCTTCCACAGCACCAGTGATGTTGCTAGCCCTGCTTATAAACAAATAGAGAGTAAAATTCAGCAGAATATGTAACTAGCAATGAGTAGCCTACTGGTGAAATTAAATGTATGCATTCTTCCACTCACCTGCAAAGATTCAAGAGGACTGAATGGGCAAACAGAAAGAAAAGTCAACTTATAGTGAATGAAATACATATAAAAATAATATACAAACTTTAAACTACTGGTTCTCTCCTCTTTTCAAACACCTTCCCCCTGCAAAAAAATTCAAAGCCCTAAATGTGTTTAAGAAGTTCTAGAACATATTCTACTTCCCACACTTACATGTGTATTAGATGGTTAAACAATCAAAACTATTTGTCTAGGAGGTAAAATAAAAAGCATTTAAATTGCAGGAATTCCCCATCAGCAAACCACAACTTTTCAGCTATGTTATAATAAAAGACAGTAAAATATGTTTTGGCAAGGACCCATGCTGAACAATAAATTCATACACTTCTAGCAGCAGACTATCTGATGATACATAATTAATCTTTGATTAATGACTTTAATTTAGACATGATTATTTTTCCAAAGACTCCAACAAGCAGAAAGAGTTACACAAGATTTTTTTTCAGTGTAAAATGCAATAATTCTACTTAAATTAGGCTTCGATATATTATCATCTAATGTCTCCATTATCCAACCCTGACTAATTTTTAAGTGCACATGGAGTTTGGTTTCATTTTTATCTTTCCTGTGCTTGAATTTGTATTCATGCTTCAAGTTAATTTCTGTCTTTATTCTTGCAATTTCCTTTGTTATGGTACTCTTGAAACTTGTTTAATCTTGCAGAATTTAAGACTCTGAAGTTCAAAGCAGATATTTATGTTGGGTCTTAGACACTATCTCAACTTTTCTGGATTGTGAAAGATTCAGACAGCCTACTGTACAAACTGTACCAATAACTGTATAGCTGAGTGCTATATAGTGCAATTTAAATGTCCACCTACATAGCAATGGATAATTAAAACACCTGCAGTAAAAACTTCCCTAATGCTCATTTTATATATCTGAAACCATTGGGTTTGTAGCAAGTCTTTTTGCAGATTGCCTTCTACATTTTGGCCATGGTTCTACGATGAGTATGTCTATTTCATTAGCAGCTACGCATCAATACCTGCATCCACTTTAAAATGGTTTTCCTAACAATATATGCTGCCAGAGAGATTTATTTTGCCTTGCCTCATAGATAACACTCATTCACTCTCATCCCCACTTCTGTTTCTCTCTATTATGTTCCATTTGTGGAGTTTTATTAAGCTTTTGAGAAGCAGAGGTTGCCACTTTTCCTCTTGGAGTCACTAATTCTTTGCAGCACTTTCTGTTTCCAGTAAAGCATTTTAAATCATTTTGCATTTTGTTTTTTATTCCTGGAAGCTGGAAAATCCAGGCCATCTTTCTGGGGTTTCTAGACAGCTAGTTCAAATAGCAACAAGCATTGCTCAGTCTCAAAGGCTAACCCGCATGGTGCTAGTAACTGTAAAGTTTATTTCAGTGAATTCACTCTCAAGGTTTTCTGTACAGTATGCATGTGGTGGGAACAAAATGCTGCAAATAAATAAAATTAGAACATATTCACTGACCAGCATACATGAACACATTTCTGCCCAGAAACTTTGGTTTGTAATGTGGCAACCCTGGGAAATACAAGTATCATCAGTATCACTTCCAAACTTCCACTGATTTCTTTAGTATTAAAATTAATTTGTGTAGAAAGTGGTAACTACTGCACTGTTCTAAGGACTTTCATTTTTTTTTAAAGACAATGTGACAGGAAAAGAAGCAAGAACCAAAACAAGAGATTTAATGAGTTCAGAATGATTTTGTCAACATAGGAAGAATCACAATACATTTTCTCAGAAGACGTACCTTCTTTTGCTAATTAAACCACTTAAATAGAAGAAATAGAACCAAATACAATGTATTCACCAACACATCCACAATGCCCTGCTCCAACTACTACTTTGTGGCAAAAAAAGAATTAAGGATTGCATATTTGTAATTGCTTGGCTTTTTAGAGTTAACACAAGTATGAAAGCACTCTGATGAGATCTGTAAAGCCCACTGAAGCACTGCATGGGTCACTATTTCCTAATGCAGCTCATTTTCCCTTCATAAATAGGATTTTATTTTCTTTAAATTCAAATGAATTTGGGATGGACTGTAAAGTAACTGTCCAATTTCACACTAAGCACTTCTTCCATTGTCAAACTTGTCTTGGTGCAGACATATGCACCATGGTAAAGCTAGTCATCTAGGTAGCATTTTCAGTGTCTTTTTTTCTACTGTTTTAGTAAGGAATATGTCAAGTTTAGCACATTAGCTACAGGAATCTTTAATTGACTTTTTAAAAGAAACCAGACTCTCATGGTTTTTCTTGATTGCTTTATTTCAATTTTCAAATCAGAGTTCGTCTAATTAAAAAATGAAAAAAATGTTTTCAACCTTTCCCACTCTAAAATGTCATTGTTTTAGCAATCCTATTTGCCTGCACCTCACATTTTCTCACGCTTCTCATGCTCTGCAGCTGTTGATAGCTCATTTTCCTCCTTCACTGGTTTTTAACAGTTCAGTAAGCATAAATTCTGCAGCTTGTTAATCCTGGGAATCATTTTCCTCCAACTCACTGTCTTGTTACAGTGCTATATCTTTACTTGGCTCCTGCCTTGCAATCTGAGTTTCTTCCAAGGCTTCTGCTTTATGAAAATTTTTAGGTTTGTATATTCTTTTCAGTTTGGTAGCTATTAGATAGTGGCAGCCATTGTCCTGCAAGCAATTTCAAGCTTATGCACAAGAGGTTCTTCTGTTCGGTCCAGTCAACTCAGGAATTTAGCACAAGCCCAAAAGCTGTGTGTTCTGGAGGAGATTTTAGGTGAAAACTTAGTACATCAGAAGAGAGTTCTACTAAAGACATAAGAGGCAAATCAAATGGAATGAACTAAGTCAGAAATGCAGACAAAGACAGCAGCATTAAGGAGATAAAGTGGAACAAAGCATGAGATTCAGAGGAACAGGGAAGGACCAAGATGTCAGTAGAATGATTTTCTGCTTAAATAGCTCAGAAAGGATTCTATAAACCTGCTTCAGAAAACTTCAACCCAAAGGATTTCAATTTCAAAGGAAGCCACATTACCTAGTAATGTGATGTTTGGTTTGCAGTTTTTTCTATCAT
>VXAK01012114.1:0-106178 GCA_013399435.1 Arenaria interpres
CTCAAGCAGGGTCACCTACAGCACATTGTTCAGGACCATATCTAGCCAGGTTTTCAATATCTTCAAGGATGGAAACTTGACAGCCTTTCTGGGCACCTCTTTTTAGTGTTCTATCACCCTCACAGTAAAAAAAGTGTTTTCTCATGTTTAAGTGGAATTTCCTGTGTGAGATTTTGTGCTCAATGCCTGTTGTCCTGTCACTGGGCAGAACTGGGAAGAGTCTATTTCCAGTTTACTAAAGGGAAGATGATGTTGATTTAACTGCTGTGATTCTGCTACGCATCCATGCAATCCCCCACTGCTGCTGGAGCTCTGCCCTCTTGTGTGAGATGCCACTGAGACATCCAGTGGAAAAAGCATCCCAAAGATCCCACCACATTTGTCCTGGTTATGATGCTACTGGAGAACCCCAGTGAGCACAGCTTATGAGAAAGAGAATAGAGGAATATCCCACAGTGTCAGGCTGAGCAGAATGCTGTAGATGCAAGTCACTCCCAGTGACATTCTTGTTTGTACTTCAGGGAACTTCACCCAGAACCCTCCCTTCCAAGTACCAGTTATCATGGTAAGCCCCTACCCTCAGTCCTCACAGTTTAATCACTGCTATGTTTACAATGCAAAGCTTTAGGAAAGGAGACTGTTTTCTAGTGAGGATTGATGACCGTGATCTGAACCTTAAAATGGGACAAGAAATAAAGACGTGATAAAGACATTAACAATGTATGGTTTAATATATCAAGGCTGGGCAAGCCAATTAGGACTGAATAGAAAGTAAGCTAAATCTTTTCCCACAACTCTAATCCTTTCTGTAGGATTTGAAAGAGAATAAAAAGCTGCTACTGCTTTAAAAGTTACTTTCATGGTCATTTTTATGTTTTTATACTAATACTCATGCTCCTGCCAGGAGCACAAATGAAAGTGCTGAAATACCCCACAGCCTTTCCTGTGAGATTTACAGACTAATTTTACAGATCTAACAAGTTTGAATTATTGGGATTGGATTCAAATAAGCTTCTAAATTTGGGAGTGTCTCTCTGAATCCAACGCGAGATCCTTACTATTTGAGTTTCCCTCAGCCCTATGGGAGCCACAGTATATTGTTGTGCTTTTACTGCATGTCCTATTTAAGGGTTTAATACTGGCTCTTAGATCTTTTATTTCCAGGCAATCTGCTGAATTACTAACAGTGCCCGATTGACTCCTCTGACTGCTGCTATTCTCAGAGCATGAAGCCGTAAGTGAACTTGGAAGAGCAGAATGAGGGCAGGCAGAGGTAAGCACAGCCCAGTCAAGTCTGGGATGGTTTGTCTGTACTTCAGCTGCACTTCCATTTAAGATTTCAGAGAACTCCACTATCAGTCCACTGGCGAGAAAAACTGCAGAAGGGAAATGGACAAAGGGAGAATCAAACAGGAAGATGAGACCACATTTCACCTCCTGTAGCCTCTTTGGTCCTCTAACGTGGGATTCCCTCTCAAACACCTGCTCAGGAAGCGCTATGGATGGTAAAGCAGTCCTAGAACAATCCAGGAAAGACATTTTAACGTACAAAAAAATGACTCTCCCCAGTGTCTAAATTATGCCAAGGATCTCCCAATTCCTCCTATAAAAATGGAAGAACAAAAGGCAACTTAAAGCCCCCTCTATCCTTGAACTGAACTTCTTAGTTTTAGCTCATCAGGCTAGCGCTGAATTTTAAATTAAACACTTAATTGTCCATTTTCTCATTCCACCCAAAAGTGGAAGGGGAAAATCATCAGTATTAATAATCAAAACCTACACAAAGAGAAAGTTTAATACATATATATGAATTGTGCCCTTGTAGACAAGGTTGCTGCTATCAATTGCTCCCTGGCAATGAATAACGAATTAACTTTCTGATCGTCATCAGCTATGATTTTACTCTGCGTATGACATGAATTCTGTTCCCAAAGTCAGCGGGGACCTGATCCTGCAAACATTTTAGAACGCTTTAAATTTTGACCCTAAATATATATTACTTAACCTCCATGATTCCATCTTTTCTGAGAATAGCTTTAATGGAGCAGCTTTAGAGAAGCTGCAAATGTGGGTGTTTGTGGTATTAGTGTGCACTTTTGAAAAAAATATCTGTGTTAATATAGATATTTCACAAGTGTAAATATTGAGGTTAGGGAAAAATAATTTTTAAAAATTCTTAGATAGAAATGCAAAGAAAAAACACCAGTCCTCGTCTTTCTTAATGCATCCTTTCCACTGTAGGTTTAAAGTGAAAAGGAAAGTTAATCTTCTTAACTTAAAATCATGTCTCTTTTTTGTCATTTAGCAAAACAAAAGCCCAAAACATCTTTGGCGGGGCTAGACTTAGAAATTGTATTTTTACATAGGCTTCGAAAACCAAAATCTAAAAACATTCCAAAGGAAAAAGGTCAATGAACAAGTAAGTTCTCTAGTTTTGCTCTGCTTCCACAAATCTCACCACTGTGCATACACACAAGTGCGTACACACACACAGACACACACACACAGATTTTAAAGGCTGAGTGACAGCTGAAAGCAGCTATTCCATACAAGTAACATTACAATAAAACCTATAGAAAAGAAGACTGCAAGTGAACTAGAGCTTTGGGCTTAGTAAGGCATTTTAAAATATTTTTCATTCAGCTATTAATATTGTATTAAAAAAATAATAGTTTTAGCTCAAATTCCCATGTTTCAAAGCTCACACAGCTCTAACACTGAGGTTATCTTGTTTGGCATGAGAACAGCTCATGTCTACATTAAAGCTGGAAGCTTAGAAGTGACATAAACAGGCCTTTTTCTATAAAGATAAAAGGCTAAGCTTTAAAGAATTTTATATTTATAGATAAACGTTTCCATAGTAATCATTACAGTGAAACTTGCTGGTGTCAGCAATCCTTTGCATACAAAAATGGCTTATATTCAAATTAGCAGGAATCACAGAATCAGATCCCAGCTGCTACCTGAAAGAAGGGCTTACAGGAAAAGTGTGAATGGGTGTCTCTGGGGTGGGCACTTGCCCTTATTTCGATCACCTCTCTGCTCCCTTCTGCCCCGTGTGCCGATACATAAAACAGGAGCTGTGTTGTAGGAGGCAACTTTGCAGCATTGCAAAAAATAATTTAGGAGACCCAGGCGTCCTTTTCCATCTCTAATTTTTAAGCTTCAGTGGTATATATACAGACAGATCAACAAGCGTAAGACAGGCGACAAGCAGAAAGCTGGGTCAGGGGACAGGGGAATGGTTTTCCCCTCACCTGTTCCCTGCGACTTGGATTCTTTTACGATATGCTACAAATTCAATCCCCGCTTTGGGAAGGTGTCCATTTCTCGTTACATAGGGCAAAATCACTTTCCTGTAGCCCTTGCTGAAGCAGGATTTCCCCGCTAGTGCTCAGCCAAGGCCTCTATAAGTATTGTCCCACTGATGAGCCTTGCTGGACCAGGACTGCCTTCTATTACATCCCCTGCAACAGGCAGACCAGCATTTAAAATGATGGAAGTTATTTAAAGCAACGAGGCTACAGTAATCATGTAAGATACGACTCAAACTGCATGTTTCTGGAGGTTTCTACAATGCCCTGAAGTCAATTAGGTTTTAATTAAAAAAAAAAAAAAAAGTGACACGAAGGCTTTCAGCCTATGAATTTTTAAAACGCTGCTAGTTAATTAAACAAAGGAAGGAAAATATCACACTCCCTTCTTTACAGGTGGCAAGATGAAGGAGAAGAGAGGTGAGGTGACTTACTCGGGGACAACGTGGTAAGTCAGTGGTGCCTGGCACAGAACCAAGCCTCCTCACTCTGAGATTACATCCTACTCACTCCTTGAAGTCCTGGAGAAGGGAAAAGAAAAATAGCTAAGAGAGCTGTTCGGCTTTGAAATGAGAACGCTGTGTGTGTGAGCCCACAGGCGTATGAACATATGCCATGAGAGAGATGCAAGTAATACTCCCTGATCAGCAATAATAAAAAAACTCCCTCCTCCACCTTTTTTCTTTACCAAAAAAAAGAGGCAAACCAGGGAGGGGGGTAAGTCTGAGCGGTTTGCAATTAACATACAAATGTTTCCATTGTAATTAGCGTGCTAATACCTGCCACTGTCAGTGCCTCTTCCCAGAGAGGGCTCGTTCCCTGTTTCTCTTGGCACGCGGCTCTCTGACGCTCACAAGAGATTACTTTCACAAGGTGCTCCCTGTGCAGGCTCAACAGCCATTTTACCCAGGTTTTTATGGTATCTTCGGAGACGCGTATCCAGTTGCTCGGCTCCCGCAAAGCTACTGAAGTCTGGGACTCGGCTGGCAGAAAAGCAGCCCCCAATAAATAATGGAACTCTCTTGGACGGGGAGATGTTTGTGTTAACACCTAACAGAAGGGAAGGAACGGGGGCCGGGAAGAGCGGCCCCACACTTCAAAGAGGTTGCCCCTGGCAAGCGCGGGCGCCCCGCGGCCAGCCGGCTGCTGCCCGCGGTTGGCAAGGCCTGCTGGAGCGATGGCCGCCTCGGCTGCCAGCGGCTCCAAGGAGCTGGGCAGAACGGCTCCTGGCTGGCCCTGGCTCTCAGGTGCTGTCACGGAGCATTAGAGTTCCCTGTTAAGTAGAGAACGAGATGGGAAATGTAAAAAAGAGAGTGGAGTGGAGGGGACGCGCTCCCCTGACTGGCGCTCCCGCAGGTTCCATGCAGCAATAGCCCACTGGCTCTTGGCTTCAGGAGAAACACTCTTAGTTGAATTATTTCAAAAAATACCATGTCCCGCGTGCTGCGCTGGCTCCCTCACTGGCAAGACTCTCTTTCGAAACAGTTACGTTCAAATCAGTTTTGCTACACAAGTTCCTTGTGATACAGCTTAGATTTTTATCCCAGCCAGAAGTGTCTCAGTGGAGGTCTGCGTAGCAGGCTGCCCCTCTCCAAATACCAAGCTTTCCTATGAAACGTTCAGCAGCAAACCTGAAGCATTTCTTCTCCCCACTGCTCCTTTTCTCCCTTCTGTAACTGAGGATCAAAACACCAGAGGGGCAGGGGAGTACTGCAGAGCAATCGTCGTACTTACAGATTATTTGACCTGGGCCAAGATCTGGGGAAGTCAGTGGGTTTTGGATCAACTTCTACCACTGGACAGCAACACTAATTATATTTTTTGCGTTTCTGCAGCACATGCCGTCCCAGCATGCGATGTTTTACTGGCATTAGTTAAGACCCACAGGTTTCTGGTGAGGAAGAAAACCACCCGTTTTATAGAGGAGGAATACAGGCTAATGCAGATCTTTTGCTCTTTGCTGCTCAGGAGATTTCAAAGAGAAATCTAGGAATTCTCAGTCACGGAATCACGGAACTGTCAGAGTTGGAAGGGACCTCTAGAGACCGTCTAGTCCAACCCCCCTGCCAAAGCAGGGTTGCCCAGAGCACATCACTCAGGAGCATCCAGGAGGGGCTTGAAGATCTCCAGAGAAGAGGACTCCACACCCTCCCTGGGCAGCCTCTTCCAGGGCTCTGCCACCCTCACCCCAAAGAAGCTCTTCCTCACATTGGAGTGGAACTTCCCCTGTTCCAGCTTGTGCCCGTTGCCCCTCGTCCTGTCACTGGGAACCCCTGAAAAGAGTCCGGCTCCATCCTCCTTCAACCCACCCTTTAGGTACTTGTAAACATAGATAAGATGTCCCCTCAGCCTTCTCTTCTCCAGGCTAAAGAACCCCAGCTCTTTGAGCCTTTCCTCATAAGGGAGGCTCTCCAATCCCTTAGTCATCTTAGTTGTCCTTGCTGTACTTCCACTCGCAGTGGCTACCTGTGATGTAAATCCACAGTGGGTGTCAAAGCAGTTCCCTGTGAAGCCATCCCCCCGCAACACACACGTTTCTGGGAACTACCCACCTTCATGGCTGTATCTGTGGGCGTATAGTCTGTGCACACCAACAGCTTCCAAACTCATACCACACATGCAACTGCACCCCACCTCTGTGAGTATATGCACAGACACTCATAATTTTAAAAATTAGATCTCTGTTCCCTAGCCATTGTTTACCACACAGTGGGGCCTGATAGACCACTGGTTCCTCTCAATTGCTTTGAACAGGAAATAAAAGCAATTACTTGCCCTGCTGGCTGGCAAATGGTGATTTTTGCATTGTTGTGGTAGTTCTGTGTGTGCGTGCACGTGTGTGCGCGTGTGTCAGAGGGACATAACTTCGGAGAAGAGCAGGCGCTTTAGTTAAATACCCTGAGATTCCACTCTAATCTCTTGTTATTGTGAGTTTTATGAAATAAATCCTGCACTGAAATTTTCCATGTGTGGTCTCAATGGAAAGTAACATATTACAGAAGGTTTGAAGAAAGTCTGCTTAGACATTTTAAGTTGTGAGAGTAGGATGGAAAACACTTTTGCTGTAAGTTCCAAATGTCACTTTTTTGAAAAAAATGGCCAAAATTAAAAACTTCAAACATAGTTTCCTTCAGTTTTTACAGCCCCTGTTGAAAAAACAAAGTCTGAGGCAAATTGGCCAAGGGGTTTTTGAATGACCACATTTGCAGATGCCGATTATAAAAAAAATTATGCCATCCACATTCCAGAATATTTCAGGACTCCCAGACAACATTGCAAGGGAGTTAAATGGACTCATTTCACCACTGTTTTTTGATGGAGCAATGCGTAATTAAGGACAGGATAACGAAACACTGGGCTGCTCTGAAATGCCATCTTAAATTATTTGAATAAGAGGTGAAGCAATAAATAACTTCACGCTGCACTTCATAGTGGCAGAAATGCCAAGAGTATCCCACTCAAATATAGGGAAAGATGCAATTCCCCCTTATGTTCTTTCTATTTCTTGATTTTTCCAGCTCCCTTTTTTTTCCTCCCCATGAATTGCCTGTTGCCCCCACCATCCTCCTTCACCTTCCCACACAGATCCTTTTTTGTAAGTAACTGTGGAACGTTCCAGCTACGCTGTGTGAGTTAATGCAGTGCGGCAGAGGGAGAGGCAACATCAGGGAGTCAGAGATTTGAGAAGTTAAGGGGCTGAGTCCCTGGCTTCAGTTCAATCGATAATCGCTGTGCGCCTGGCCCCACGTTTCTCCCGCGCAATTAACTCGGCCACGTTGCGCGCACCTCGTCTTTCACACCAGCTCGTGAAAAGTAAATTTACTGCTTGTGACACTGAGTCCTGATGGTGAAAAAAGCCTCACTGACGTCAGTATAGACAAAGCAAGATCCAGTACGATGGCCTCAAGTAGATCCCGGGTTACAAAGCCTTAATTTGCAATGCACCTTGAGATCAGCTAACGGTTGAGGAAGGAGATATTTTCCCCTCATATAACAGCTTCAGGCCCCGTTGGGAAGAAAACGCCCGTCGCCAGCAAGGCTGAAAACTAGGCAAATAATATCAAAATGAAAAGTGCAGGATGACTGGGGCTGGGCTGCTTTGTTTGTTGTTGTTTGAGAAAGCAACTAACTCGGAAAGGGCTGGGTACTGCCTGCGTACCACCAGAGCTGCCTCGGTAGTTTGTGTAACTGTGCAGTAATTTCAGCTGCAAAATAAGTAGTTTTCTCCCACCCCAGAAACAACCACAACCCTTACAGAAGGTACAAGTCCTTTGGTATGGAGGTGCTTTATGCCGCTCCAGGTTATGTCCCCATCTACGCAGAGCAGGCTACAGCTGCATAAATAGTGTTGGAAGTGCTCAAGGCAGGGGCTTTTCATGCCTGTCCTCCACTTTTCCTTACATCGCTAATCTAAATGCCAACTGAACCTTCACCAAGGCTAAAATTGAAGCAGTACAACTATTTACACCCAGAAGAACCTGACCAAGTTTCAAAATACATCAGTTTCTCAAAATGTTTCCCTGCCAGCTCCAGGTCCCACCTCACGCCACGGGACTGAGCCGGTGGGAAGTCAGCAAGGATGAGCAAGTTCCCCCCTGCCTGGGGCAGCTTCCCTCTCTCTCACTTCAATGTGAGCCAACTGCGGTGGCAGTCCTAGGTTGCCTACACCTCCCCTAGGAGGATGGTGCCACCAGCCCTTCTCTGAAGTTGAGCAGCTTCTGGGCAGTAGGACCAAGCCCAGCATGGTGGCCGTGAAGCCACCTTTTTCAAGCACAGTCTGCCGTCAGCCTCACCCCACCGTCCATGAGAGCTCTGCAGTTCCAGAGAAACCAAGACTTGGTCCCACTCTCAGTGCTGTGGGACAAAAGGTTGGTTAAGGATATTTAAGCTTGTTTGGTTTCATTATCACTTCACAGCCCCCAGAAGTCAGTGGGGGAGCTTCAGTTAGTTGGCATTTACAGCAAGCTCAGTTGCATACCCAGCGTTAACTTCAATGGTTACCGCAATCCATGATGATAACTCTACCTTCTCCTCTAATCAGGGTAAAAATCTACATAGAGCTTTGCAAGTATAATCCAAAAACAGGCTTAGATAGAAGGAGAGTTTCCAATTCTAGCTTGAAATACTAAAAAAAAAAAATAAAAAAAAAAAATACACATACCTCTACATACATACAAACAACTTGGTTCTGACTTTCCCTTATTTTTTCCCCTCCTTTGCCTTTCCCTACATCAGTTCTACCACAAAAGCAAGGGTATGGTTCACCTGACTGTCCACATTCCCATGAGATTGCCAGTACGCTGGAGTCAGATATCGTTTGGTATCCATCTCAACAAATACTGTAATGGCCTTTCATCTGAACTTGTTCCTCATTAAATGTTCCCTTACACATTACAAAACCACACAGAGAAGGATGGAGCAAAGGAAAACATGCGGTGAAGTTTATGACTAAAGTGATCTTTCACTTTGCTGCCCAAACCAAATGCAATTTTTTCCCTCTAATTTTACATTCTATTTTTTCCTCTAATTTTAGTCTACCTGAATGAACCCTTCCTTCATTTTGTTGAGGTGATTATTTTTAAAAGTATGAATGTAAGTAAAATTTAAGGTAACAAAGAAAGCACTTCAAATAAAAAAAGTCAAAACATTTCTTTTGAAATTCAAAATTCCAATTTTTTTGACAGATTTGTGAATTTGTTTCTTCTGGAGCTAAATATACAGAGCTGGTAAGACGTTTCACTGCAAACATTCTGCCTAGATCTGAAGAGAAGTTTTTTTTGTGTGTGCCTGAATTTTTTCATGGCAAGAGGGGCCATTTAGCAAGCCAGGACAACGTTTAGAGCTGGCAATGCTGCCCCTCTTGATTGCCAATGTTGGCTACCATCTACTACCTGATTGCTATCACTTCACTATGCATCATATCATCTCCTAGCATCAATGCCAGGGTCCCCAAGGCTTGGGGGTCTAGAGCTTGGTGCAAGCATCAAACACTGTGCTACTTGGTTTGCATCAGTAAGTAGCAGCAACTTTCATGCAGAAATGGAAAAACGTTTACAGACTTGGGTAATAATCTAGCAAATTCCCATTAGAATCTTTCACCTCCCTCCTCAAATAAATGAAACCAAAGAAAAAACTGATGGTGATCACCATGTGTTCAGAGTCATGGGGCGCTTTCTCAGCTGGAGCACAGCAGGGCTCTCCTGGCTGCCGGTGGAATGATGCTGATTTATACAAGTGAGGCACATGGCCCACAGTTTACCTTACACACCCAAAATCCCATACAGACTTAATTTTTCTCTTCAAAGCCTACAGAAATCCACAAATCAACACCTTTTAACATTATTCACTTCAAATTTGTCAGTTTTTCTGTGGTAATCGATTAACAGTCGTTTTCAAGTTAGGGTTTATCTCTTGTTGGCGGGTACATTTATGACACATGATTACACCTACATTAAAAGTCTTTTGAGCGAGTTGGAACTAGAAAGGCAGACTAGTGCCTTGCAGTTGCTACAATCTTTGATGTCAGTAGGAGACTGAGTTTACCAAAATCAAGCAATAGAGTTCTGTTTTCTGAGATTAAAGCAGTCCAGGTTAAACTTTTAAAGAAGCCGAGTCAACGTAAGTAACTTTCAAACACACCTTTGAAATGTTTAGAAATATTAACAGAGCACCACGCATAAAACTTTTACCTGTGTATCTCCCCCTTGATTAACTTCTCTTTCTGAGAGAGAGAATACTGTTTCTTATATAGCATCCAGTTGAACAAAGGAACAGAGCCTGAACTGTGTGCTCTGGGCACCAGAATCTGATGCAACTCACTTTCATCTCGGTGTAGCTTATCTGGCAGGCAGACCCAATGGAGGCATGAATTCCTAAGGATAAGTTATATTATACAGCATGTGACTGGATTCAGCCAACTCACCAGTGATGAATTTGCCTTCTCTTCCAGAGTTTTACTTGCTTTTAAACAGAAACCTTCCCAAATGGAATTAGCCTGTCAGTTAAATCTTTACCATAGTTAGACATGATGCAAAAAAAAATAAAAAATAAAAAATACAAATATGCAAGTTACAGACCCACAGTTCAGCCTGCACATCAAAGTAGACAAATGCAACTGTATTCACGCATATATACATACAGATAAAGCACACCACCTGAGTGAGCTTATCTTTAACGACACAGGATTGTGACTTGGGAAAACAGAATTCGATTCCCAGCTTTGCTACTGAATTCTTCCGTGACTTGAGCTAGTACATGTCATGTCTAAGTCTCTCATTCATTTATGTAGACAAAACAGTCCTTTGGGGGCAAGGGCTGTCTTCAGTACATGCTTCTATATTGCCTAATGAAATAGCTCTGATGTGAGGTGGAATTTTGTCATGTCACAAATAAGTTATTGATAGGTCTTTTTTTTTTTTTTAATGCCAAAAATAGATCACAATGAGGGCAGTGTTGGGCAAATACTGTAATTAAGGAACAACATGTTTCTAGTTTCATTTTCTCCTGCCGTAATAAATACTGCAAACACTTGTCTTACAGTACCAGTTCAAAGCATTTCAGGTTGCAGTGAGCTCCTTCTCTGTTTGGGGGATATCAGTATAATATATGCTGGTATTTTATAAGGGCTTTCTTCAGACATGCAGAAATTTGAGACAGAATTCATCAACACCTTTTCTCCGACTGCCAACGCAGAGCCGTGGCGGGGAGATGTGAAATATTCGGTGGCAGCTAGGGAACATAGGACCTAACTGGGGAAAGCAATCAAAACTGCATGGCGGTGCACAGACTATAAAGCCCATGCCCAATTCGCATCAGCCAGCCTTGGTCTAGGTTGCGTCTGAGTCAAGTGATGTTATTATAATATTTCTTCTGGAACGGTAGCAACTTCATTAAATGTGACGCTGCACATTATCCACCATCACTCTCATCATCCTCCTGTAGGATACACCCACACCCCTGGGCTAGAGAAAGCTGCAGAGCTAAAGACCCTCGTTTCCCATTAACTACCAAGAAGAGACTAAACACTACTTTCCAAACTCTGTGTCATGATTATTTACCGCACAGACCTCGGCTTTTAAATATGTGTTTTAATTTCCTATAATCCCAGCTCCTACCATGATTATGTGGAATTCCATTTATTCTATTTGTTCTATTTTAAAAGGGATGAAGTCATCTGTGCTGGAAACTATGACCTGATTGAAAGTACTGAAATGCTGCAATGTCTCAGACACAGCTCTGGCACATGAAGAAGTATAAATTAAACTCTTCTGCAGACATTTGATCTCTTGCTATGAAAAGGGATATTGTGCTTCCTCTGTTTAACAGTATTCTCTGTCCACTGTGAAAAGAACCCTGTTTGCACTTTTTTTTTTTTTAAGTGTGGCATTTTTTTCCACTCTAAATAGGGTTGCAAATTAGGCTTCGGCATGTATACACACAGAGTCTATATATTACTGACTGCTGTGAACTGAGGGATGCCAATGCCAGATCTCACAGACTCTTTAACCAACTGATTCAATCGTTACCAGTGAATCTAATCCTTCTGAGCTGGAGGACTGTACATAGTGCAAGAATTTCACAATCGCAAACCATTTTTGGTCACGAGTAACAGATCAGCAGAAGGCAAGGCAGCACGTTAATCCAGTCAACAGTCGTTGCTTACAGTTAACTACAAAAATTCCAGTAGCCATGCAAACCCTGCCCCTCTTAGGTCACCAATTACAGACACCACTTCTTCATTCAAGGTAATTCTCTGTCCCTTGCAAACTCTAATCAGTTCTGTGCAGAGCGGTCTTCTTGCTCCAGAATTTTAAGTAAATGCGTATAAGCCTTAGTTCTTGCAACACGAGCTATAATTCAGTATGTTGTGCTGTAAAATAATGCAGTAAAGCCATCTCATGCTAGACATCATTTGGTACAGAATTAGCTCAACTTGCCTACTCATGTCGAGATCTAGGGAAGCTTTGGTGAGAATAGCCATGCTGAAAAATAGTACTTGAGTTACTGCAGGGTTAGCAACAGATGAGGTCTGAATTACAGCGAATTCCCCCTTTTCCACAACAAGCCAGACAACTCATATTAATAGTTAAGGAGTTGTTGTGTCAGTAAGATTCACGTTGGGGGCAATACTTTTCAGTGCCAACAAACCCCTTGTGATTTCTGTATCAAATGCTTTCAACTTACAACAATATTGGACAAGGTCTTGAGGTGCTCAATACTGACCTGCCTTCGATCCCATGAAAATGGAAGGGAAAAGAAAATAAGTCTCTCACTGCAGGCAGTGGAAAAAGACCAAAGACAATGGAAATATTCCATTTTATAAAGCTCAATAATATATTTTTTTACTATATTAGCACTGAAAAAAAAAAAAAAAAAAGGAAAAAAAAAAAAAAAANATAAAAAAATATTTTTTTTAATTTATACACACAAAAAAAAAAAAAAAAAAAAAAGAAAAAAAAAAAAAAAAAGAGCAGTCCCTGCAAAAAAAGAAAAAAGCAGCTCATATACTAGTAGCTGAGTTATTGCTGGTAGCCACATACAGCAAAAAAATAACGTGTTCCAGCATGGCACAGACCAATGGCCAGGCAGGGCAGGGCTGTGGGGGGCTGGAGACCAGCCCTGCTGCTGGGAGGAGGCTGGGCAGGTCCCCTCAATGCCCTGTCACCGACACAGTGAACCAGTGAGAGGGACAAATAAACTGCCTTAACTTATTATCCTTTGCAAGGGGCACAGTATCCAGTTGTAGGAACTTCTCTTCTAGTTGACAGCACAGATAACTTCTTCAGAGAAAGACATCACCTCTTCTATTTTAATGTTAGAAATAACTCAGTCTGCTGCTCCTACTTCAAGACGATTGTACATCTTTAGCTAGCCAAAAGATTTCTGTTGATGTTTCTATGTTAGAAGACTGAACTTTTGCTAGCCACCATTTTTAATAGCATGCTCTTTCCTTAAAGAAGGTCTGAACTTCGTTGAAACAAAAAGATTTTAAGTATTTTAGCCACAAATATTTTGAGGCTGCCTCTACTAGTCTCCACTTTTCCCTACCTTTTCTACTGCGAATGGAGCCTTGCAGGAAAAAAACCCCCACCCTTCACTATATATTCCCTCCTCCTTTCATTTCACAATAATATGATTTGCAGTCACCGCTCTTTGATGTTCCTTTGTGCTGGGATTTTCAAAGGAAATTAACTTCCAAAATACGATGACACTCAGCAGCAGAAGCTGAGTGCCTGACTTCAGCGGGTCCCACTGAACATTCAGGCTCAAACTCCAAAACTGAAAAGATACATGTCATCTGTGACCTAGAGACTGACAGCTTTTGTGGCATTTAGTCCTGGCAGAGTTATGTAGTAGCGTGGAAGAAATGGATGTCCACGGGAAAACTGAAACACTGTGATATACAACACATATCTCTTTAGGTTGTTTTTTTTTTTTTCCTATGGGATGTCCTTATGTCATCTTTGGATGCTTCAATATAAAATAAAAATCAGCTAATACAATCAAAATAGTGTAATACACATCAGCTCTGCAATTTCTGCTTCATTTTGCAGAGTCATTCCTTTAGTCTTTGAACACTATATTTGAGTGCTTTATTCTGAGGTGACTCCTCTTATGGAACAGCCTTCAGAAGTTTTTTGAGTGCCTTCAGTGTCGCTGGGTCTGTTTTGTTTTGGTACAGAAAAAGCTTTTTCAGTAAGTTGAAGCTTTGTGTCTGGGCAGTTCCTTAAGCAAGAGGAGAGTTAAGATGTGGTCCCCAGTCATGGATCATGTTTATATGTAATGATCAGTCAAGGAAAGGGGCATTTTCGCTGGCAGCCAGAAGGAAGGGGAAACAAGTGTACTAATCAGTATAATGCCAAGTTAAAAAAAGTGGGTGAGGGTCACCTTTAAAGACAAGCTCTGGCAGACTTTGCAAGCCTTGTCAGAGAGCGAGCGGGTGTATGGCAAGCATCTGACCCCCAGAGCACTCAACAGGCCAACTCCAGGGACAAACCCAGGCTTTCCTGCAAACTGATATCCAGCTGCTCGGCTTGAAGCACTTCTAGCAACACACCTGAGCTGAAGTGCTTTACTTGAAACTTAAGTGTAAATAGCAGAAAATATCACCAGAGCCATTTTCTGTGATCCATATTTCTGTCAAACCAAAATCACAGTCCAGCTTTGCAGGCTGCTTTTCTGTATGTGGCTGGTACAAGTGGCTTCCCCTGAGCACTGCAGGAAAGGGGAGAAATAGTTCACCACTAACTGAAATATACTCATCTCTTCATTAGGAATACAAACCCTTATGAGCTATAAATTCCTAATTGAAATTTAATAAATTTTATGAAAAGATTTCCTGTTTTTTCTCCAGGGCTCTAACATTCCTAGTTGATGAAGAAGGCTTCTCCCCTTGCTTGCACCTTTGCAATTAGCCATCTAGTCCTCGAGACGGTTACAGCAGCACTGTGCCAAATCACATTATTGATTTCAGTGCAAGAGTTTCTCTTTGAGTGCCTCATTTCCTCCAGCACCCAGAACATCCTAGAGAACCCTGTGGATATTGTCCAACAAACAGTTTCCCAACTCTTACAGCTACCCCTGGTTTCACCATCCTTGTCTCACTCCTGATGTAATGATGCAGCCAGCATCCCAGCTATGTCCCCTTTACAGCTAACAGCTGGGAGGAATTTAGGAAGTAGTATGCCCACTTTTAGCAGCCATCCATCATAGCTCACCTGGGATCCTAGAAGGGAGATCACAAAGGGATCGCCAGCAGATCTCTAACTCTATAACTCAAATGTCTACGGAGAAAATAGATATTTATGTCCTCGTAGATGGGAACACATTCATAGATTTTTCTAGTGCCATTTTAATATGGTTTTAGCAATCCAGAGCGCAGAGCCACAAAAACTTCCCAGAGGTACATTTTTCCTGCTAACCAGTCAAACTATCATGTATGTCTCCATGAGGATGAGGAAAAAACAATAACCAAGCCTTCTAACCAAGGATGCTTTGGATTCAGTGCTGCTGAAGACTTTATAGCTTCCTGAGCTGGAAAACCACAACAACCTCTCTGAATTTCACTGGCATTCATCCCATATGATGTTTGACTCCCCCAAACCAGCAAAAGAAGTAATTGTGAAGGTCGATATTTTCTGATGTCTCTAAATCCCATGTTACGCAAGCCGCTTTACTCCACCGGTGTCCACATGAATGAGAAAGGAACCACATTTCTCTAGAAAGGGTAATCCCAAGAAAATATGAGCAAAAAACCTGCATTGGGTCAGACCTTCTGGCTCACTATCCAGTCTCCTGTGGCCATAAGTGGATGCCTAGGAAAGAGTATAAAAAGGGAGCAAGAAAGTGATATTTCTCAAAACTACTCTCTCAGCTTCCAACAATTTCTTATTCAGAAACTTCCTGCCCTGGTGAAACCATGTGCCCTCTGCCAAAAATCCTAATCTCTCTGCTCTCTCTGCATAGTGTAGAGCCAGCACTGAGCCCAACAGTTTGGCCCTTTCAGTTCTTAAAGCAATCAAGTGGGACTACGTGTAAGTGTGCCCCTACCAAGGTCTTTCCATACATAGCTGGCTTTCCTCCAGCCTCACTACTGACTATAAGCAAGACATGCTGAAAGGCAGAGCCCTCCCACCTCCACTGCTGTTTGTCATCGATCCTACCATAAGTCATCCTTCAAAAGGAACTTTTGAACAAAAGGAACTACCATAAGTCATCTTTCAAAAAGAAACTGCATCAAGAGAAGATGAAGGATGTTGTGTCCTCCAATTTCCCTCCCTTCTCAGGAATGATGTGGCAATCAGGTTGGCTTTGCCCAGAAATACCAAGATGTTATTAATAATATTTATGATTCCCTAGTGTTTTTCCACTGTCCCAGCAAAGCTGCTAGCCAGCTGCTTTTGAAAAGTGCATATGTTAAAAACTTGCCATCACACTGAGAGAAAAATGCCTAGTATCTAATCTGGACATAGAAAGGCACTATACAATTATTGTCAAAATCTACTGTAAACACGTCATTTGCCTTGATATTTGAACTGTGATGATCAAAGTTCAAGCTGTGCTCATTATGCACTTGTTGACTAGTAAAAGAGAAAGATGACACATGACATTATTTCCATGCCCCGATTGGCTCCAATGACCAAGTTTCTGGTGCAAAAGGCCCAAAGAAGAAGAAATTAAAATTCACTTTGGTTAAAAANGAAAAAAAAAAAAAAAAAAAAAAAATCACACATTCAAGCCTAGAATTCATTTCCTATAAATGCTTATTAAAATTCAGCTCCACGGATGTTCATGAAGAGAGTACAGAGTGGACAAACTCCGGCAGCATGGGTTACAGTTTCAAATGAATATTAGCCATCCTTTTAACAGCATTCATTAAACCCTATTTTGCAGTATTAATCATAAAGGCTTCTGAGAGTTGTCTTTAAGTTCAATAACAAAATTAATCCATTAATTGATGATGGAATGTATTTACCTTTAGACAAAAATATAATATTCCAACTATTATTATAATGGCCATTATTATTTTCTTTTAAAAATTTGTTGTACCTTTTAGAAGCACTTCAGTAACCATGTTGTTTCAGGATACAAAGGGCTATAGACCGTTGCCCACTCTGAATAGTCCTCTGAATGGGGCCTTTGTTTTGTGTGCTGTTTTGGTAGGAAATGGTTGCTATTTAGGTCTCCAAGAGGGAATATAAAACTATGCTCACCTAATCAAACAGACCAGTAAATACAGCAGTTAATCTGACAACTTCAAATTCCTGAATTGCATTTGGAGAAACAATTTAACACAAACAATCATTTAAAGCCTGCATTAATCATCCACCTTGGGTTACTAAGATCCATAATTTGTTTTAATTATTGTAAACTCGTGGTTCTAAGTGACATTTCTAGCAGTTGGATGTTTTATTAAAACCAGGAGAGAGAAAAGGTACCGTTAATCTTTTACATCAACAGAGTTGTAAAATAAAAGCAGTGCTATCGTATGCATCAGAAGATAGACCCATCATAACTCTATATCTAAAAAATTCAACTATCCTAAGCGTTCTGAGTAAGGGGAACACAATTGCGTGTGAACTAAATCAGCTATTGTTCTCCATGGTGGCAAAATGTTCCTTTCTGAGCAAGCCTGCATGGTGAATGTGGATCTGGAAGCATGGCTTGTTTTGCTTGAATTATTAACATTTCTACAATAGCTTCATAGTTACCTTGAACAGGTTCAGTGGGCACTTCAGAAACAAAAGGGAGAAAGGGAAAAGCATGTGCAAAAAAAAATTTCCACCTGGCACTTCAGTGCAACACGCAATGGCACTTTAAAACAACAACAGAAAAAGGCTCTCTCATTGGGATGTAGTCAAATATAAAGATATAATAACTATATTTATGTTTTGTGCCTCTCAGAACAATAGCAATAACAATCTTTTGCTTGCCTGTCCTTGCAATGTTACAAGGTAGTTTGTCCAAAGCTGGCTGTGTTTTTAAAGCATTGCACAAACTCTTTCTTCCCTCTTAAAAAAAAAAAATAAAAAAAATCCTGGCTTTTAAAAGAGCCATTGTCACTTCTGGCTGAATGTTTATTTTACTGTCTCCTGCACAGCAGAGGGCATTCCACCTATAAAGAGCAATTATATAGCACTGGGACAATTTGAATACTCTAATCAATGCTAGTTAAAGTGCAGATAAATAAACTTTTATAGTGCCAGGGCTCCTACCCTCCATGGAAATTATTGTTAATTTATTGAATCAATAATCTTGGAACAATAAATTATAATGCCTTTTGTTTTACTAAACCCATCTTGCAGCATGTTTAAAAAGCACAGCTTTATAAATATTGCAACAGGCTAGGGGGAGATTTCCAACCAAGGCTTTGTGTCTGTCCCATTATGTGAAAGATTAAATTGTAAAAGAAAAAAAAAAAGGAAAAAAAAGGACAAAAAACTTGAAGGTGCAGAGACACTGAAAAAATAAATCCTTAAATACAGAAACTGCCCGGGCTGTAGCTCAGCCCTTTTTGGAGCTGTATTTTTTAACTCCTTCATTACTAGAGATACTTTTATTATTTTATTCTGCATAAAGTGGAAAACACCAGATTTATGAGAACTCAGATGTTTTAAGATACAGGACCGGAGACTGATCTCCACTACAGCATAACTCTGCAATAGCTCTATTAACATCAGCAGCACAATACCGGATCTACATCAACGTAACAGGGATCACAGACTTACCAAACAACTGAAAATATATTTCCTTTAGAAGCAATCTCACTCCAAAAGATGCCAGTGGAATTAATTTAACCTTTAGAAAACATCACATCTTTCAGGCTACTAGATACCATGTGGATGATATTCGCTTCTACATAAGCTTTCCTACTCTATATTTTTGTAATACCTATTACAAGGAAACCCAAATCCCTGGCTGTTAAGATGCCAGAGTATTACAGTTAATTTTGTTATGGTCTGGACTACGTAAAAATTTTTCATGCAGCTGTAGCTCACTGATTCCAGTTTGCATCAGTTCAATAAGACAATCAAACATAATCTTGTGAGGAAAAAGTGCTTTTACCTCTTCCAGATAAAATGAGCTGGAACAGGGACTGCTGGCTGTTCTGGTGAAAACAGCTTCAGATCAGCAACAGAGTCCGTTTTTTTTACTTTGAAGAGCTGGTTGGTTTGGGGTAAGGTAAGGTCTTATCTGTTGGTAGTGAGAAAGTTCCCCCTGAATTTACTGCGTCAAAATTTCATCCCGGTTCTTTTTGACTAGTTACTGTCAAGGTTTCAACACTGGGACACTTATTGATGAGAACCAGACCTTCAGCAAGGTGTAAATTAGCTCCGCTGAGTAGGAATTAACGATTCTATGCAGATTTGAAACGGCTGAGCATGTAGCCCAAAGACAGTTAATTCTGTGTCTGTGCTTAAGAAAGAAACTACATGAGTTGCTATCCTGCTTCTGATCTCCTATTTTTGATGGAGGTTTTTGAAGCTGGAGCCACAGTCCCTGTCTTATGTAAGCTTTGGTTATTACACAATGCGCTAAACATAAGGAAAAGTAGGCTGAATCATATGGGGACGCAAACCTGGCCAAAACCCCCAGAAATCTCTGAGGTGGGTGTGAGGGAAATCAGCTGCTGTAATTACGATGGTGGTTGTGGGGGATAAGGGAGCAGCCTGATTTGGCTGAGTTTGAAGCCGTACGCTTTGATTTATAGACAGAGAGTGTATTTTGACTTGTCTTCGGATTGATAATTTTTAACTCTTGCTGTTTGCGAGGTTGCCAGTGCCCAGACGGGAAGCATCACTTCAAACCCTGCCTACATCACCAGACAGCATCCATCCACAGATAATTTTTAAATTATTCGTTTAGTCGCTGGCAGGCTGCGGCCATTTTGTCTTGGTACCTCTAATCCAGTTCACCACTGCTCTTTTTGTGCAATCTGCTGTAAGCCGCTAGTACACTGCAGCTTGAAGCTCCGTGGCATCATGCCTTTTTATCCCCATACCGTGTGCTTCTCGGTCTTTTTTTTTCTGACTCATCAGCAGAAAGGAAGAATTTTCCATGGGAGACTTGAACAGTGCGTTTGACGCACCCACCTAGCATTTTTGACAAAGTTGTACGCTTAGCTCCACGAATTGCTTGTGGTGCTGAACTTGGCTCACAAAGTCCGGGACGTTTCAGGAATCTTTGGATGAAAGAAACTACATAATGAAAGCCATTTTTGGCAGGAGCAGCATCTATTATTAGGGGACTTGAGACTGCACCATTAAAATCTCTGGGAGTTTTGTCATTGATTTAATCAAGAAGAGGAAGCCCATAGTTGCAAAGCTACATCCAAAATATAAATATCTATCATTTTTTAATAAAATGTGTAGGACAATGCATGCTTATAGCAATATCTGCAGATAAGTATTCACAAGATAAATGGTGGTCCGATGCTACTATTCTAAGCTTTCCCTATACTTCATATTTAGCTCCTCTGCTGTCTCTGCAGCAACTGTATACAATTATCTTCACTCTTAACAGCATCCCTAAAGCAGATGTAATTAGGGATCTTTGGAGCCAACATATGCATATCTTAATTACAGAACCAATATGGGATACTATTTGTTCCAACATTTACCATCAAAAAAAAAAAAAAAAAGTCATGGACATCTAATTTAAGAGATTGTTATTTTTTTTGCTAACTTTGATTAGAATGTACTCAGCTAAACTGGTCACTCTAAATATGACACTGAATTGTTACTGGGGAGAGGAGGACCGCACAGCACCCATCCTAGCAATGCTGGGACAAGACAGAAAACCAGATTTTTCACTCTGAACAATCGCTTAACAGCAGAACAAAGTCAACATCCAAATGTTGGATCAGAGATGTTCATGCACTCATAGCAGTTTTAAGTTGCTAAGTAAGGCGCGAGGTAAAGGAGAAGCAGACCCTTAACCTGCATAATTCAATCAACTCTTTGACTTATTTGACTTCTTGACTTTCAAAAATGTTTTCAACAATTTAGTTAGCCTTAACGTGCTACATGAGAGGAAAACCAAAGAGTTCCTGGGTTGCCAAGATCCCAAAATTTTCTCATGAGTCAAAAAATTAACAATAGACATCACAGCATATCGAAACATGACATACATTCATGGGATTGGATCAATATTTGTAAGCTAAGCTAAGAATGGAAGCAAAGCAAAATACGGAAAATATTGGATGTGTAACTACTTACTGCTTACAGCATCTGTATATTTTTTCTTTGAGCTGTCATCAACGAGTTCTCTGGAACTCTTTTTCCATCTTGTGTTTTCTGTAGAGGAAAGGACATCTTCATTCCATGGGCTAATGCCTGCAGAAAAAGGAATAGGAAGCAGAAATTCTCAGTGTTTGGTCTCCAATCTGAGACTAGTCTCCTCATTCTCCATTTCTCTGTGTGAAATTAGGAAGTATTAACACTTAGTTTCCTCAACAGGTGGTGTTTTAAGCAGTATAATTCCATAGTGATCATACGCTTCACAAATGCTTTGTAAATTAAACAAACCATTTTTACAAATCAAGCGGGCCTCTGCGCAAGAGTTACTGTTGATGGGAGTGAGTGAACACTAATAACCCCACAGTTGATTCATTCTTATGATAAATGAAGACTTTACTATTGATAGCCCAAATCTCCTTGTTCGTTTTCCAGTTCAAACTCTTTACCCTGTACTTCCCCATCATATTTCATGCCTTCCTTAATTTAAATACTTTTGTAACAGCTTCGCTTTCTTCAGATTTTTAACGCCACTTGTTACAGACGACCTGTGCCTCCCTAGGGACACCGAATATCATATATTTATCTTTAGTGGTAGAAACATCAATCCTTTCGGATACTTAAGTGTGAAGACCAGAGGGCTGCACCAGAATAATGTTCCAGTTGGTACGACACAGGTATTGTTGTATTTCTTGCATCCTGCTTTAATTCAACAGCAGGCTGTGAAGGACGAAGATTAACAGCTTCAGTTGGGAGATGAACCAGGGAGTGCTCTGGGAGGAACTGAATGTGTCTTTGATTTCTTGGCTCAGGCAAATTACACTGCCAACTTTGCCAGTCCTGAAGCCCAGATGAGCAACTGACCAATAGTAGTTTTTCAATTTCTTTACATCTGAAGAAGAGCAATTGCCTGATAACTTTCCATGAGGAAAAGCCCGATACCCAGTGACACTCTCACTCAGGTGGTCAAGCTCAGGTAAGCTGTATCAAGCTTTTCTTCTTTTAAAATACCTTCTGATTAATTGTATGAGTTTTGTTAGGTTTTTTTACTGACTGGATTAAGCAAAGTTTTATCTTATGGAAATGGCATCAGATCACTTGGATTATTGCTACCCACATTCTACCAGGGCACTTACTGGGTAAAGTGTAGGCATCAAGGTTTGAGACATTTCACCTCAAGATTAGTGGCTGGGTGGAGCAGATGGGCATGACAAATACAAAACATAATAAACAAAGTGGATGTGACAAGGATAATTAAACAAAGCAATGGACTAAGTCCGGAAATATATAACATATATATCTGTTGTTAATGGTATTACAAAACAAGAGTAAAACATAGATAATATATAGCAGTTTTTAATATTTGTGAAGTTCTAGATAAAGAAAAATATTATTTTCCACATCTACTTTTTACCACCCGTACCAGTCAGTGTATGACTGGAGAAGCTGACAGGAAAGTGACTTGCAAAGGGTCACCTACCAGGACTGCCAGAAGCACAACTGGGTGCCAGGAACACAAACCCGTGTCTGAAATCAAATGATAACAGCAATAGCCCCCACTAACCTCTCAGCATTTTGCATCTCCAAAACCAAAGGCAAATAAAAATTAAATGCTGTGACTGATAGCTTAGAGACGATGGATAAATCCCCAACAAGTACATGTCACTGGTCAGAGGGCAAGCTGCTGCCAAAGTTGCACGCTGACTAGGAAAAGCAAAGGAAGACCTGCAGAAGGAGAGTGTTCAAGGGAAAGGTGGTGGTGGTACAACTGCAGGAACAGCAAGAGCAGCTTGACTGCCCTCTAGTTCATTGCCAGTTCTTAATCAAAGCTTCAGGGCATCATTGAAATAGGAGCATTAAATAATACCAATCAATAGTGAAGGACAACTACGATCACAAATAATTTCCTTCCAACTGTGAGGGCAACGCATGTCCCTCAAGTGTCCAACACCACACTCTTGACTGACATGGTGGGCTTTTCTATGTGAATACAGATCATATCCAGCACAGCATTGCATCTGAGTGCTGCCTAGCCCTTTTTAATTGGATGACAACAGCAATCCTCTGCTCCTTTTACCACCCTGGTCGGTAGGAGAAATAGCTTGATTTCTTGGAGACTATTTTCTATGGCTTATGTTTGTACGGATATCCAGCACATTTCTCTGATCTGGGGCAGTATACACATATTTTAAAACTCAATCAGTGTCAGCTGAATGAGGAAGGACCAGTGCAGGTGCTTCGCATTGGACCTGAATGATGCTGGAGGGGGTCCCTAATCTGTGTTAGTGGGATCTCCATCTTAGGTTGCTCCCTCAATAAAATCTCTCTCCCTCGGGTGGCCATTTCATGATTCAGATGAAAAGCAGATCCTGTGGCATGCTGGATCACACGACAATCTTCGGGTACTTTGTCAATCATTTACTTGTTAGGACTGAGAAATATGTGGGAAAGTGCTGTAACGCCAGATGTCCCCCTTTTGCCTTTTTTCTAAGCAGATAGGTCAAGACACTCTTCACTTTGTTTATCAGCCAAAGCATTTTTTCAGGGTCAGCTCAATTTGAAGAGCAGTACGGATCCCTGGTGCACAAGGAGTGTGAAAGCCAGCAAAGGGACAGTGCATCAGCATGTTCCTCAGCTTCCCACTAACACTGTTTCAGCCTTGAGCAGATTTCAGCTGCTGCTTGTGAAGAGGTGAGGGTTGGGGAGGCAGAGGACCCATGTCCTGCAGGGCTCTTCCTCAGGCTCAGGAAGGCTTTCTCCCCACTGGGATGAGGTGACACTGTGGCACACCTGAGCATCCTGACCTACCACCCCCCCCATGCCTCCAGCAGTTTGCTTCTCAGGCAAAGGGTAGACGTGGATGATTCCTCAAGCTGCCCCCAAAACACTGCCACAGCTACACACAGCAAGGTCTCTCTGGCCAAGCGTGACAAAAAGCTGGAGGTGGGCAGGACTTCTGGCAACGCATGAACTCCCAACACGGCTGAGGGGGCTCTGCTGCCTCCTTCCCAGCTGCGCCTCGGCCAAAGGACAGCCCCAACGCTAGCCTCAAGCTATCCATCCCACCAGGTCAAACATTCCTCTCTAAACCACCAGCCAAGGTCTGTTTTTCAATACAGCCTTACACAAGGGGAGGAAGGGGAGAGGGCAAAGACGTAGGAGCTCATGGTGATATTTCTTGCTTAATATTATTGTGTTAATTCCTTGTTTGTCCAGCCGCTGAATCATCTGTGCCTCCTCTGGGACGTGGCTCCAGCTGCTGAGAAACCCAGTGGCGAAGGCAGAGCTGATTAACTGTGGGCTCCCCTGCTGCTGAATCCAGCCAGCAAGCCATGTACGGGCCATTTCCCCGGCAAAATTTGTCTGTTTGTGGAAAATCATAGATGGATTTCCTCCGGCTTTGCCTGCCTGCCTGCCTTCCTCCCTCCCTGCTGCAAGGAAGGCTGACAAAGCCAGGGTGCTGTTTGGTATCAGGGGGAGCAACAGCAGGAGCTGGCTCCTGCCTGTCCCCTGCTACAGGTCCCACCAGGGTGTAGGGTGAGGAGGAAGAGCAAGAAGGCTCACGCCTATAGTCTGGAAGGAGTATATTTAAAGCTGTCAGGGGAAGAGCCGCAAAGGAGACCTGCTAAAATCCAGATTTCCTGGAGAGTGATAGGGCACGTAGTCTGGAATGAGTGACCACCAGACAGACACGGAGACCACAGGCAGCCAGCACGAGGACACACGGAGTTCAGCCGCCGAGTGGGGATGAGCGAGCAGATTGCTCAGCACTGGAAAACAAACCCAAACCTTAGGGTTTGCTGCTTGATGACTACTCTGTAGCCTCTCCTTTCTTGCATAGGAGAAAAAAGAAGTAAAAATCCCTGCGTGATGCAATTGTTTTCCTTTGGCTTCTACAGCTGGTGGCCTAGCGAGCTTCCTTACCAGATAGAGACTGCACACAGGCAACAGTGACCTGTGCTGGTCAAACTGGAGATCGAGGATTGCTCTGATACTGGGCTATTTAAGAGGGCCCTTTTTATTGCTACAGGTAGATCAGAGATTGTTTTGAAATCGGACTCATCCATTCACACAACTGCCCAGAAGAGGCCTTTGAAATACTCAGCCTGTTGGTTTCTGAGGACGGACTTGCCCGCCCGGGGGAGATGAGGGGCAGCCTCGGATCAGAGAGGGGTTACCGTCACTTTGTGACAGTCATTATTTTCAGCTGCCTCGTCTCAATCAGACCAAACGCCAGGTCGAGAATGCAGCCAGCCATGGGAGAGGAGTCTGCATCCACCAAAGACATTTTTATCGCTTATTACGGTAGGCAAGTCATGCGGAGTCAGGTCTGGGAAATCAGCACCAACAAGGATAGCAAGGTAGTAACACTGGTTGCAATGTTTTGTCCTGAAGGCCATTTTGGAATTAAAAAAACCAAACACTTTTAAAATTTTTTTTTCATTTAAAAGCATGAGCATTTTGCAAATAACTTCTTTTTAAAGATTCTTCAGTTTTTCAGCTTAAAGCAGTTTTGTTTACTGTTTTATTACCTCCCTTTTTATTTTCTTCACATTTTCTTTTTTCTCATTTTTGTACTGAGAAAAAAAGAAGATAGGGAGAGGCTGGGGGACACTCATTTGTCAGTTAAAATTGACGAATATCTGGTATTTTGTTGGGTTTTGTTTGTTTTTAAATGACAAAGAAATAGATGTGGGAAACCCCAGTGGTATTCAAAGGGGAAAAGGCGAAGAAGATTTCAATGGTGGAAAAAGGTTATGGCTGGTTCCTTTTAGTTACATTGGCTTAAGTACAAACATATATATTACAGTAAGCTATTTGGCTCAATACTAATGAATGCTGTAACAAATATACACCCACCCAGGAGCTTCATCTAGCGCACAGCAACCCAGCAATGGGTAGCACAGAGCGTAGGTCTCGCTTTTTAAGGACAAAGTCAAACAGAGACTGGCCGTTGAGGTTCAGCCATTTCAGGGCAGTGCAGGACAGGTGCCCAAGCACAGGATAAAGTTAAACATTTCCAAATCTATCTACTGAAGGCAGTTGTTTCATACACACGCTAGACTAACATTATGCCCCAGTAGGCTGTACACAGAGCCACATCTTTTTGAGATGACCAGAAAAACTCAGGAATTGGTATAGCATCAGGCCTTGGCATCCAAGCTACCGTTGCTCAGGTGATGCACAGCAGTTTGTTGATCCAGGATGGCCTGACGACCTGGCGGTGCGTCTAAACCATTGCATTCAAAACCAAATCAAGGTTCAGGCTCTAATTCAAGTCCATTGCAATCACATAGCCAAGGAACTGAAAGTCTGACCCAACGGTAACTCTCATGACACCGATTACGTCCCTCGAGGTTACGATTTGTGAGGCCTATGATGGGCAAAAAGAAAGGTGAGGTCCCTGTCTCAAAAAGCTGTATCTAATTTCATGGCAAGACGATAGGACAGCACTGAGAATAAATTCCAAGAAAAAAAAAAAACCATGGCTGGAAAAGAGGAATTGGGAAGTAATAATTTCTGTTCACATCCTTGGTGTGGCTTTGTGATTCTTGGACATTGTAGGTTCTCTAACATACTTCTGTGTTTTCCAAAGAGGAACAAAATCTTAAGTCTTACAGTTATTTTTTAATATTTGCAAAGCACTTTTAGCTAAAGAGAAAATCTTGGCTGACACAATGGAAGAACAAAGGGACCATAACAAAGCCTAGCTGACTGCTCAAGGCTCCCCTACTGCAACACACTCTCTGGTGGGTGCAGGTGGCTCTTGTTCACACCTTTGGTCCCTGCCATTTACCGAATGCCACCTGGGGAGTTTCTGGAGCATTTCTGGAACATCTTGAATGCCAACTGCATTTGAGCAGTTGGTGCAGAGGCCCCTGTAACACCCAAGACACAACAAGCCACCAACACCTTCAGATATCTGGCAGATATAGCAGTGGCACAGCGATATCTCGATCCCTAGACTCAGGCTGAACAAAATCAAACAGGGCTAGAGTCAAAAGGCGGTAGTTTTTAAGTGTTGTAGTCATAGAGATTTCTGTATTGCAGGGACGGAGGAGCCCAAATTAATCTCTACTAGATCTGTGGTAGAGGTCCTTTGGTTTTTATATGGAAGGAGGGTAAGTGTTTTATTCACAAGACCTTTTAATGTTCCTGGCCACAGGAAGTTGAGAGGTTTAAACAGAGGCCAACAGGAAAAGCAGAGTGTGACGTGTTGTATTTCTTATTCAAAGCCAATGAAGATTGAGAACAACAGTTCTATACAAAGGACTGTTTATATCAACCAATGCATAATTTTAAATTTCCTGCGTGAGTCACTTTTTTGGTATCTTTTTGTCCTGTCTCTGTCATTCTCCACCGGACTGAAAAACGTAAGCATGATCATGTTAAAAATATTTTTTCCCTTTTTAAGGAAATCCTAGTGCATCTAGATCCCTGTAAAGCACCACCACAGTGGTGGCAGTGGCACGCCAGCCACCAAGAGCTGAAGCTGAGTGGTCACACTAAGGAATTGGTTTGTAAGTTATCTGGGTTTGGGAACAGTAAGGGGCTTACTAGCTCTGAAGAACAATTTAACTGAACACACTTGCCCTGACTTGAGGGTGCCACCTTTGAGAACATTCAGTGGTCTTACACGTGGAACTGTTGAGCATCCAAAGACACCAACCTGGCACAAACAGGGACAGAACGAGTTCTGCCTCTCTGAAAACCAGCCTCTGCACTGCATCGGTCCCTGCACCCACCTAACACTTGGCTTCTCCCCGAACCCTGATAGCACACAAAGCAGGACCCAAGGGACTTCTGCGATGCCACTTTGGTGGGGAAGGGACCTCAAGAGAGTACTTCTGACAGGCGAGCAATACATAACGGTCCAGGAAAACCAGTCTTTCCCCTTTATCCACAGAGAACAGCTCTACATCAAGGTGCTACATTCACCCCCAAAAATCCCCATAGAGAATCTGCACGCTTAGGCTAATGGCTTTTTAAAATAAAATCAGGGTTCCTGCCACACAATACAATGAAAATGCATGTTTTTCTTCTTAAACACATTTTAGCTTTTGTGAGCTTGTGTGAAAAGAGCCCATTATTAAGCCTGAGTTATTTAAGCAATATTGGAAATGCCCCTGCCTTTTTGTTAATTTGCTTGGCTTGGTGCACACATGGCATTTGTTTTATATCATGTGTGGAACTTGCTTCTTTTAAAAGTCTGCAGGTTTCAAATTCCTCCGCTTTTGATAGATGTACTGTATGTACTGTTAGGTTTAAAAAAAAGTTACAGGTGGCTGCTATTTTTCCCAATTCAGTCCACAAAAGCCCCTTTATTAAAAGAAGTCCTTAATGAAAAAGAAAAGTAGAGCTACTGTATGCGAGGTTGCAAAGATCTCTGGTGGAAATATTTGGTGTTTACATTTTGCCGAACTATTTATACTGTGGACACATACTACACTAAAGGCTCTCTTTTCCCCGCATAATAGAAATCCTTGTGACTGAATTCTATATACTTAGTATGGTTTACATTTTTTTATCCAGCCTTACCACATTTTATTCCACCCTGCTTTCTACGCTACTTTGTGTGTCTGTAACAGAGCTGTATAATAGCAACACCTTCTGGAAGAAGGGAGACACTCGAGAATCATTTCTGCCTCTTGCAGCTTGTTGCACTCCCCAGCCGGCATACATTACTAATAAGGCAGAAGTTTGGGAAAATAATTAGGATACATCACTAACTGTATGTGCATTTATTGCTTCATTTAGCAGTAATTGAAAACTCTGTGGTTTTTAATAACTCTTTCAGAGTCTTTTTGTTCAGGGTACTTTTAACAGTTAACATTCGGTATTTTAATTACACGGGATTTATGAGTCTAAGTCTCTTGCTCTATACATCCTTTGTCTGACGAGATGAAAAAGTGGAGGAGCGCCCTGCTGCTTGGTGGCAGCAGCCACCTCTTCCCCCCTCGGAGCAGCCAGAGGAGCAGCCTTTCCAATCTCTGCCACCTTCAGCAGAGCTCCCGAAGCTGCAGACAGGCGACTGAAATGCAACGGTCTGCGTTTAACATCAGCCAAGGGCCTGCAAGTCTCACAACCTTAGATAAGCAACTGCAGCCTCCCGAGTGTCTTTATAAACAAAACCTCTGCCGCTGAAGAGCCTTTGAGAGCCTTTGACATTGGGGCTTTTAATTTTTTTGCCAGGAGACAGGCGACCCTTTCTGCATCTTGCTACAAGACAGCTTGGCCAGCACAGGTAGGAAACAGCAGGTTGGTGGCAGGAGAACTCCTTTAACTATCTTTAACTTCAATCCATGGCAATATTCGCTTTTGCAAAATACTGCTGAGAGATAGCATTGTAGTAGTAGTAATAATAATAATAATAATAATACCACCACTTAGATCTTTGGACAGAGATTAATGGTTAGAGTTGGAAGGGACCTTAAAGATCATTGAGGTCCAACCCCCCTGCCCTGGGCAGGGACACCTCCCACCAGACCAGGTTGCTCCAAGCCCCATCCAGCCTGGCCTTGAACCCCTCCAGGGATGGGGCAGCCACAGCTTCTCTGGGCAACCTGTTCCAGTGTCTCACCACCCTCACAGGGAAGAATTTCCTTCTCGAATCTAATCTAAGTCTCCCCTCTTCCAATTTAAAACCGTTACTCCTTGTCCTGTCACTACACTTCCTGACAAAGAGTCCCTCTCCAGCTCTCCTGTAGCTCCCTTCAGATATTGGAAGGCTGCTACAAGGTCTCCCCGGAGCCTTCTCTTCTCCAGGCTGAAAAATCCCAGCCCTCTCAGCCTGTCTTCATAGGAGAGGTGCTCCATCCCTCTGAGCATCCAATCAGAGGGCGATGCGACCAATCACACTTCAACTTACACACAGTGTTGTAAGGTGAGTACTGCTAGAGGGACATGGAGAGAGAACTGAAGTCCTTGCTGAAAGACTTTGTTGAGGGACAAGAAGCAAGGAGAGGAGCAGAGGAGCTTCCACATTTAAATGTCTAGGCTACACATTTCAAGCAACAAATCCGCTATACCTTGCCTTAATGGTGCCAAACTGGTGAATGGTCATATTCTAAAATAGCAGACAATTATTCAGGAGGAACATAGGTCCTGCAACATTCAGTTGGCCTGAAGGTTGCAGGACAGAGTCCGGATGAGCTTCAAACCCGGATGCCTTTCCTCACACAAGGCCAAGTCAAAGTCTGGTTCTCCCTGATGGGCAACTGGATCTAGCATCAGATCTGACAGATTTTGACAACCTTGCAAAGTTAATACAAGATTTCCGGTCTTGCTTTTCATTTTCAAGTGGTGTGCTTCATTTTCAACACAGGCGTGCCTCAGAGCAAAATTTGCCTGTGCTCTTCGCTTTGATGCCATGTTTCTGTATCTTCCAAGTCCCATTCACAATCTATGTCAGGATCTTATTTTGTAAGCTATTCCTTTTCTTTCTGCACACCCTTACTCATGTTGGCTCCAGCAGGGCCAGCCCTTACCCACGGAATAAAGAAGCCAGTGTTCTGCAGGGCGTGCATGCCACGCAGCCATGAGACACTTTAACTTTGCTCACTCCATTGTGCAAAATAGCTCCGAGGAGAAGCCTTCTGAGAAACGTGGAAAGAGATTTTCCATGATGGAAAAAAAAAAAAAAACGAACAAAAAGAAAAAAAAAAAAGCCTTTACAAGTTATGTTTAGATGTGTCCATCCCTTAAAAAGGAGGGGTCTCAGGCAGGATCCTGCACAAGGGCAGGCTGTGGAGCATTAAGAGGTCCATGAGGAGACTGCAGGCAGCTGCTGGGGGTGGCCAGGTGAGGAGAGCTAACCCAGCGGCATAGGTAAGGCCATATGGCACCAGCTGTGCCCCGGCTCCCCGCAGGACAGCCTCTCCTCTTACGAATATAATTTCCACAGCATGCAGGAGAGTGAATTGCTATTGCAGTAAGATGCCCTGTCCTTTTCCTCGCCTTCACCCGTCGCCTCCGGGATGCTGGGCTATGGCAGAGAAGAGAAAGCCAGCGCAAAACATGGATGCAGGCTCCGGGCCCCCCCCCCAACTCTGCGGAGCTGCTCCCTGCTGCCGCCAGGAAACGAACACAAATTTCAATAGGGAAGCCTCTTCCCTCTCCCTTCTGCTTCGTGCGAAAAATGACTATGTCTGCTCCCCGCAGGCGCCAAGAGCCACGGGGTGAGGAGCCAGCAGGACTGCCAGAAAGCTGTTGAAGCCCTTCTCCGCGGCTCTGCCCGCCCAGCCCCACTCCAAATGACACAGCTCAGATGCGTCCCCGTGCCCTGGGGAATCCTGGCTTAATCCCCCCCAAGGACGAGGGGAAAGGTTTGTGACAAACCACCACTGAGTAGCCTGAGAACCCCTAGTGGGATTTTAACACGCCTGGCCTGGGATCCTCCGTGGTCGTCGCTGATAATGACAGGCATTACCTGACCCAGCCAGCAAGAGGATCGCGATAGCTGTTCTCAAGAATTTGCAAATCCTTCTCCAGTTTCCTGGCTCCTTCCCTTTGACTATCTTGGCAGCCTGTTCTGGCAGCCAGACTATCTCACCTAAGACTTCTCCAGCTGGTGAAGCATCTTGGCGCTCCTGCCTCTCTATGCCCACACACTTTCATCAACTTCAGCAGTAACCCTTTTAAGTGTTATCTTGCAGGCCTAATTACTTCAAATACATTTTCTGGCTGACGGCGTTGGACAGGTGGAAATTTAGCGCCATCTATTGCTGACTAATACAACATTGCTTTGGTAAGAATGTGAGAAAGGCCTTTTCCAGCGGGGAGCTTTGGCGGTAGGATCACCGCAAATCCAGCAGAAGCACCCCCACAGAAGAAGCCAGAAACTCTTCTACTTTGAACCGATGGTTAAATCCATGCAGTTTCCCCGAAAATACGTCTATAAATCTGGCGTGGCACCCCAGCAAGTGTCTTCAATTATTGCGAGAACTATCTTTCTTCTACGATTTCTAAAATGTCTTGATTAAAGTTTGTCCTGAAATATCATGGCATTAATTTCTCCCTCTCCTTGTCACCCTACAGGTATTTCGGTAACAATCGCCACGGAAAAACTATAAAGCTGAACTCTTTATTCACACTTTGTAGTCCCGAGCCCTTGGCAACACTGGCCATATCCCCTTTCCTACTGAGAGCAAATGAAGGGAAAGAACGGAGTAGTCTCGAAGGCAAGCGGCATCCCCCCGAGCTCAGCTGTGGCAGAGGAGACCCTCAAACCTGAGGAGGAGACTAAGTGGTCAGCATCGCTGGCTGGTGGGGGGAGGACCATGTTTCTGAAGAGACACAAATGAAGGTTATATTCTTGTCAAAGGTCTTGGGGATTTTACCTGCGTGGGACTAAATAATTTACAAATGCACACCCCTAATAAGACAAGAACACCGAAAAACCCTATCAAGAGACAAAGGCTAGAGAGTGGGGTGTGTCAAGTGCCATGACAGGAGCCAAAGCCGGGTCTTTTCACAGCTCCACATAAAACATTTGAAGTGATGTGCATTAGTTGCATGACACCTTAGCCCCAGGTTATACTGTTGTTAATCTCTACTTCTTGCTGTAAGCAAGTGTTGATGTTGCAATCTTTTTCACAAAAAGGTAAAGACTGCTTGTGGTGAGGACAATTAAAGTCAGTGGGATAGATGGGCAGACACCAGAAAACACTTGTTAAACCAAAGTGCTGCTATACATGCCCTGCAAAGACCAGAAGCACGCTGTCTAACTCTGCCTTGTCTCCAATAGATATGGCTGCAAAGCTTCCCAAGAAAAAAGAAGAGATGACAACAAAAATAAAGATGAGCAGCGCTACTTCAAAGTGTCTGAAGCCATAAAGTTGGGACATCTTAAAGCTGTTAGAAAAAAATACCTGATACAGTGGAAACAGCTGTCTGTGTTTTATTGCAAGCTCTGTAATACCTAGTACCTTTTTTTAAAGCTCTACAGGCTGTAGACAGGAAGAAATTATTTTTAAACATCAATTTTTAGCACGTATGATGGAGAGGAAAGGTGGAATGTGTGTATCAGGCAGTTTAAAAAACAGGAAAGCCAAAAAAGAGAGATCCAAATGTTTGGTTTATTTTGCAAAAGGTGCTTGGGATTTTTAAGGTTGTCTTGAAGGGTTGTAAGACCTGACTCATGATTTTGGATTAGGCTGTGCTACTGGTCCCAAAAAGTGAACATAAACTACATAGTCAGCATGCTAATAACATCTTTCTTTTTTAAAATAAATAAAACTTCTTTTTCCTCACAAAGAAACAGAAGGGTGAACAAAAAAATCAAAATTCAGGCGTGTTCTCCTCGAGACTGCCATTCCTTCAGTTCAATAGAACATCACCCAGGCAGTTTCTCACTGCTGGCCAGAAGTAAGGAGACCGCTTTCATTTCCCACTATGTGTTTAGAGAACAGAGCCTGATTCACCTGGCCCTGCTGTTGAGCCAGTCCTGACAGCTTTGACTTTGACTCCCTATTTTATCCCCATCTCATTTCCCTGTTCCCCAGAGCCTTACATCAGCAATGGCAGAAGTCAGGTTGGCCTGCCAGCATTGCCAGGGGGAGAGAAGGGGAGAGTAAAACTTCATTGTGTACCACATCTGTCCCATTCACTCACCAGCTCTAATTTAGAGCAATATAAAGGACAAGGCAAGACACACACTAGGGGAAAAATTGTCCAAATCTATTAGCGGCTGCTACTTCTCGTCAGCAAGTCAGTGGTGGTCCTTAGACAGAGCCCCCAGTGGGACAAAGAGACACTGAAGTGGAGGAGTGTGTGCCTGATAGGACACCTACACACTCAGCTCTGGCACATGGTAGGTACAACCAGGATACACAGCCACTTGGCCAATCCATGACCCCTCTGGGAGACAAGCACCGAGGGTTCAGGAGGAGCAACGCTGCTCTGTGTCTGCCGAGGGCATCCTCCCACCAGGAGGATGTAACCAAAGAGACCAGCAGAAAGACTGAGAAGTGAACGGCAGGCTGAAATTCAAAAAGCAAAGAATCAAAAATTATTTTACTATGAATCTGACTGCTGCTGGTAATCATCTGGGGCGTATTAATGGAAAAGTAGAGAATGTGGTGTAAGAAACTAAACTTGTAAGGTAGCGCTCATGGGATGATGATGATTGTGGTCCATTCTTTGGTAGACTTTCCCAAATGCCCCCCTTTGTACATTATTTCAGCATAAGAGGGATTTTATTTCAGTTTTTGTTTGGTTTGGAAGAAACATAGTACTAAAGCCTTTAAATAAGTACAAAATGAATTAATACTGTTGTGTTTCTTGGCAGGACTAATATAGAGCATTTCATGTTGAAACACACTCTCTGCCTCTGTTCTCTATATTTGCTTTTGCTTTCTTTTTTTTGAGTACAGGGTGCTGAATGGCAGGGGAAAGGGAGGATGTAATTTTGTCTGGAGGGTTGAACTATTTTTTTCCTCCAACAGATTTAAAGCTGGGAAGGTAACTAGAACAAGATCCAATTTCCCGATCTACTGGCAAACTTCTCATACCAGGTAAATAAGTGCTAAAGCAAAAAGGGTTAAAGTAAAAATGGTTTCAAATTATCTTCTGGAGAAGGCAGTACTCAAATCTGCTCCAATGAGTAACGTGGTAGAAGTAGTTATGGGTGAAGAAAAGATATTCTAGTTTAAAACAAATCATGGTTCATTACAAAAGCTCTGCAAAAGCCTGTTCTAACTCACACAAGCTCCCAGGGCTGTCAAGAAAACACCAAAGACCTGAGTCGCCTGGGATCAGTAAGTTTAAAGGCAATCTGTTCTTCCCGAGCTATGAGAGTCCTGTGAGACTACAACTCCGTTCCAAACTTCTGCTAACAGCAATTCCAACTAGGAGCATGGTGAATTGTGATTTCCCCAGCAGCGCTGTGCCAACCAAAGCCCCAGATGACTCCGTTGTTCTAGCAAAAAGAAAAGTGCTTTTCCTGAGGTAGCTTTTCCTGCGTGCGGCCATGGCCAGGTGTAGTCTTACTGTTTAAACAAGGAATGCAGCTTCACAGCTGTATGTCTGCACGGACAAAATGCATCTAAGCATGGACATAAGAGCCTACCACACTTAGGTTGTAAGCAGCGTTGGAGGTTGATTATGTACAGCAGGTCTGAAAATCCATTGCTACCTCACAGAGGCTTCACTGTTCTCTTTTGTGCTTACTGCAAACTGAAAAAATGCAAGGCTTTTTTTCCTTTTTCCCCCTCTTTTGTGCATGAAAAACTACACTTCTCCCATTCCCTACAATTTTCAGGGGAGGGGACAACTGCACATATCCCTCGATGGACATCTTCCTTCAGATAGGAAGAAAGATCCAATCACGCGTCTCAAGTTAAAAGAATAATTTGCCTGGAAAGCTGAAATGGTGATAAACAAGCTAGAGTCATTCTGCCAGTGGAAATCAGAGGGGTCACAACCTGATTGCTGGAGACAAGGCAGGTTTTAGGCGCCAGCTAAACGAAGAAAAGTTGGGAGCTCTGTGTTTTGTCAGGAAATGGATGTTCCTGCAGTTCAGGCATTCGAAAAATCGCATTAACCTGGAAAAGCCAAAGCAGGGACAAGATACAGACATGAAGGTAATAGACACTGACTGCAAGGGCTCCAGGGCAGATGTCAGCTCTTATTTCTGCAGTGGAGGTCATGGAGGAATCTTTTGGGTACTTTTTTTTTTTCTTTTTTCTTTTTTCTTTTAAATCAGATACGCAGAGCACATTTAAGCAGCAAAAATAGTTCACTTGTGGGCAGGAAGGAAGACACCGAACACGGGTCTAGCTTTCTGCGTCTCAGTCACCTTACCTCATCTTGTACACCCGAAGATTATCTGGCCAGCTAAATAGACACGGCGCTACGCCAACGAGCCAGAAAGCAGCTGCAGAATAACCTGCCTGTGGAGGGAACTCCGCTGCAGGTAGAGCGAGCAGAGCCAGCCCGACCGCATCCTGCCCCGGGCCGGCCAGGCAAGAGTCCACAGTGCTCAGTTCTTCGCTAACATACACAAGAAGCACCAAAGAGCTCTCACAGCTATGAACTGCACACGCAGCCAGGCAGTTTTGGAAGAGAAACATCTTGGTTGAGTCACCGCACGGTTGCTCGAGTCCATCTTTTCTCTCCTAAGCAATAGCCAAAGTGTTGGGTTTTTTCCACAGCTGGCTGGGGGGTTTCCTAGCTGCGTGGGCTTGGGTTCAGATCACAAAAATAAACACAATAAACATTTCAGGTCTCACCTGTGTGGATTCTTTTACTCTATGCTGCCTAGTAACATAAAAAGAACTTTGCACTCGCAAGACAGCTGGTCCTCAATCAAGAAAACTGTGTATGAAAAAAAATACGGCCGCTAAACACACCGGCACAGAAACCTGAGCTTCTGTCGCAGGGTCCAAGGTCCTTCCTCTTGCATCTTGCCTCCCTCCCCTGAGGTCCAAGATGTATTTGGTCCCCATGTTCAAAGGAGAAGAGCTTAAATTTCTGATGGCAAGGCACTCTTTTGCAAAGATATAACAATGTGCCTGGATTCCTGTTGTTGGTATAATTAATTTGCTTTTGAACTCTTATAATCCCAGAAGACATCACCTGGGATTGAGAGGAGAACGTTTAGGCAACGCGAACTCCTCCAAGGTTAGGTGAAAATGAGCCGGGTGTTTATTTGTTTAAACCAGAATCAATACTGTAGACTGGCAAGGCCTGGAATTATGAAAAGTTTGGCCCTGCATAAGCTTGATTTTCTTGCATTTAAATGTCACTGTCAGCTGTAGGCAACGTTCCAGCTTGTGAAGTTTCACTGAAACTGGAAGCAACACTGAGCTTGGCAGAAATGTGATTGTAAGGTTTAATTGAAAGAGTAAGCACGCTATTACAAATTAATGTGGAGAAGGCAGCTATGGTGGAATCTGTCTTCGGGTCCATATGGCCCTCCATTGCTCATTGATCATACAGCCTGTCATGCATTTATCCTCACAGGAGCCTCTCAGTTTGCTGAGAACTATTACCCCCATTTTACAGCTGGAAAATAGGAGCTAGGAGAGTTACCTGCCTTGCTCAAAGGCACAGAAAGGAATTGATCAAGGGTAACTGCTTATCTTTTCTTCCTTTCCAGATTGCTTGTAATTTTTCCCTAATGAAAAATCACTTCTTATCTGATAAACTTATATTATGCATTGCAGAGGAAGCCAAGAGAAGCAGCGTCTTTTAAAAGTCGTTACAGATCTACATGGTTTTAGCCATTTACTGTAATTGCAGTTTGATTTTCAGTTTTTCTGTGAAAGATCTCAAACTTATTATCATCTGACTGAATGAGACAGTAATTTTTAAAATATATTTGGTTGATTACTGATGATCTCCGGGTCACAATTTTCTTTTTTCCCCTGAAAAATCACTATTTTTTAAAATGAAAACCATACATTTTTCTGGCTACAAGCTCAACACAAACACAAAGTTCTTTTTTTCCTGACAATATCTGTTTTATCAGAGAAAAATGAATGGTTAAAGCAGGCTGAACAAGCCTAGAGCAGATTAATTTTTCCCTGAACTTCATCTATGACTTGATGGGAGTCTCACTGGGTCAGACATTGTTGGCTCTCCCTCGTGCTGCTTAATATCGTAGTAACAGATAATAAAGCCTTGTTCATGTTACTTTCTCTTTCCAGGAAAAAGTTGCCACAAAGAGGCTGTGAGGTTTGGCAGAGACACATCGATGTGCAGAAAATAAAGTGTGTGTTTAAATATGATCTTATCCTGTAAAACTGGGAGGAATTTCTCTTTCCTCAGCCTGAAATTAAGCCTTATTGACATCTCTCAACTTCTGAGTTGACGTTATCTTAGCACTGAAAAAGCTTGCACACACCGCCCAAGTGCAAAAGTGGGGAAATAGTACAGATGTTGATATCTTTTTTGTTGGAACATGAAATGAAACGTGGAATAAGGAGTTCTCCTTTGTGCTGCTTGGCTGTAACAGCGTGGAGACTGAAAAAGGGAATCCTTCCAAGGGACTCTGAGAATTAAACACCTGTAGGAGGCACAATCAAGCTCTTCAGATCCACCTTAGCAGAAGTAAGGAGTTGCAAAGCAGGAACCCAATAACACTGATCTTTCAAAAACAGAGCAGCCACCTGACCTAAAAAAACCTCTCTCTGAAATAAAATAAAAAAATATATATGTTTTGCCTCTTTGGAGGTCACACTGCACCAGGAAAAAAGCACACCAGCATTTAGGGTCTCACCAGATTCTTTCCATGAGAGCAAAAATACAGGCAATGAATTTAGGTAACATTACTGCTTTAGGTGTATTATTTTTTAAGAAGAAGCTCTCATTTCAGGAATACGATGGGACCAAACAACTAAAGAGAAGTTCCTCGCTCAGGCATCCTCAAGTGTGCTATGCAAGTAACTGAACTCTACGTTCCCAAAACTGCATTTCTTTGCTCCTTCAGAAAAGCATAGGCAATGCTACCTGTCTCTGCTCTTCCCCTTAACGCGCACAGAGGCTACAAACCCCGCAGTCTGAACATTTCTTAGCACAGCCATTGACAAATCTGAAAATCTCTGGATTAATGACTCGCCTAATAGCAGCTACTAGCACTTCCCAGCCTAACACCATCACCACCAGTAGATGAAGATACCAAAACAGAGCAAAAGAAAGGGTAATTTCTCTTAGTAAGACAACGTATCACACATAACCAACTCTTGTCTTACCTTCACAATCCTCCACAGTCTGTGGAAGCCTGCATAACTGCAAAGATTGCTGCCACCTGACAACTAAGTAGGCATTTTGATTACACCCAATGCAGGACAGGTGGGGTCTCTCCCTCTCACAGTTACTGACCCTCCCCCTTCAGAGGGAAAACCCTCTGTATAAACCAATTGGCAGCAAAAATTAGGGAGAATTTCTGACCTTGAGTTTATTTCAGAATCAACTGGTTTTTTTCCCCTCAAAAGCCACAAAAATATTCCAACTGCAAAAGGGAGGAATAGCAAAGGGAACCTGTGCAAAAAGTTACACTTAGCGGCTGGTATTTGTGGGGGTGCATTTTTGAGACAGGAGTATAAGCAGCTGACAAACCACTCAGGTTTTCTGTTTTTTGCATGATAGAAGAACAGACTCTGTGGTGGAGGAAGGCAACGATGTTAAGTTTATAAGTATTTAGGAGCAATGTGAGTCTTGGCTACTAGGATCCAGAGCAATGGGATGGTTGGTACCCTATCCCTAGGGGTAAAAAAAGAAAGTGGGACAGTAGTTGGATCTGTGACATTTTTCTTTAAATTTTCAAGCCCTGAAAGTTCCTAAAAAGATGGGTGTGTTTTTCACTATCTTTATTCTTATCGGTTTTCAGCCATGCCCTTATGATGAAAATGCAAAATCTTCATAAGCTCCCTTCTTTTCCCACCTGGGACCTCACAGTAAAGCAAACACTGCAGCCTTTGCTCAGGCACAAGGATCATATGAGCTAAAGGAAGAAAAAACCTCAGAATTCAGCAATGACTTAAGCAAGGTCTGGTGCATAAAAGTTTAAGAGCCGTAATAAAAGCGGCTAGCACCTGGGAAATATTCAAATCCTAGCATTTCATATGGGAGCGCCTTCTTAACTGGCCTCAGCTCCTTAAAAACTCTGCCGCGGTGAGAAGAGCAGTCCTGCTCTTCCTGCGCCTACGCTTCCCCCTTTCTGCGGGTCAAGCAGTGATCCCGTCACCCTGCAACTGCTCTGGAGTCAGCAGTGCCACGAAGGGAAGCTCAGGGATGGAGCAGCTGGAAATAAGAGGGGAGCAATTCTTTTCATCATGCTCACAGCGCGAAAGCCACCTCAAGTAAGGGTCTGAGCTAAAGCCAGTTGAATTTGAGATTTCCGATGAAATTAGTGTTTCCGCTGGCTCTGCTTGGTGATGATCTACCTGAGCTTTACCTGAAAGGCAGGTGAGCCACAACCTTTGTGTTCGGCTTGGGTGTGGGACACTAGATGAATTTCATGCCTGTCAAAATGAGAGTCGGAAGAGCCCTAGCTGTTTTACAGGTGAGAGCGTTCCCGGTGGTGGCAGCCTCCCAGCATCTATTTAACCAAAGTCGAACCTTTGAAAAGAATTATTCCATGAGCAAGGGGGAAAAACCCCACGTTTTAAAGTGCGAGTTCCTCTGAAATCACTTCAGAAGAATGTAAATTCTTTGAGTAACCCACAAGAACTGATGCGAATTAAGATAAACAGTTTTGTCCTATCGAACATGGCATTGGCAATGCTCAGAATTTAATATCCCAGATTTGTACAGATACAACATAATACCACCTGCAGGTGAAGTTGTACACGCATTTTCTTACCTGGCATTAAAAGTCATTCCCTTGGGAGAGAGAAAAGTAGACACCTTCCACGTTTTTATATTTGCTTTTGCAGGTTCCTCTTTGGAGGAGCATCCAGAACAACAAAGGTGCTACTGCAGAAAATTTTGCTCTTCTTGGCAACAGGGTAATTCTTTAGCAACTCCGTTAAAATCCCCGCTGTGATGCCACAATATCAGAACACTGAGCAAAAGGAAAGGGAGAAAAAACCTGAAATTGAACACTTTTGTTGATATACCTTCAAGACTGGCATTTTTAATTCTAAAATTAGCTGCCTATATTAGGATCCCCAACCTTTCTCCTTTTCCTGTTTACATGTACACAATGCAGGTTATTTTTCCTTCTGCTTTGTCCTCCCCCTGTAATATTTTAAAAGTTGGGTTTTTTTGTCACATCAACTTTACCAGGCTATGTATACCAGATCAGAGTCCTCGGCATTGATACTCTCCAACCCCAAGAACACAGCGCTGGCAGTGGCACTGCAGCAAGTGCTTTATTGCACAGAACTATCGCCAGCTGCTGAGATGTTTCAAAAGGGAAGAAAAAAGGGGTCTTTTGAGTGTTGCTAAAAGGCCCGGGTCTGTCTGTCCCCGAAGCCCACTCAGCACCTTGTAGGACCAGTCCTCTAATTATTACTAGTTGGGATAAGCAAGTTTTGAGTCTTACTGAAGCTGAAGCTAGAGTTACAGTTAAGAAAGGTTCCCTTAGGATGAAAGTGGAGAGGCCAAAATACAGGAATGAAGTCTAATTCTGACGTGTTAGGCTCGTTCTCCTAACAGTAATTAACAACTCTTAGTACTTACCTGTCTACAGTTTCTTTACAGTGTCCCGTACCCATGCCAGCTTTCTCTGAAGTCACCGAGAACCAAACCAGATGGAAAATTTACCCTGATGTGTACTTTACCACAGCACGGATCAGCGCTACCTTTAATCACAGTATTCCCTGCACTAAAAAGGGGGAATACGTCAAGTATTTTGGATATATATAGCTACTACACATGGCAAATGTCAAGATTTTCATGACACTCGCTTTTCAGTGCTTTCCCTCTTCCAAGGCCTTCCCATTGGTTGGCATTCTTGAGAGTAATGACTCTTCAAAACTGCCCTGTGAAGTAAGTGCTCAAAGTATAAAGTTATTTTCTGGCTTTCTTCTCTCCCTCGAGTTCATCGCCCCCAAACCCTTGGAATGGTGGCTGTGTTCAATCGCCGCTGCATAATCCTGGTATGTTCAAAGCCGCTTCATGACTACACGGTTAGCAGGTAGGTAGTACGTTTTGCTGCTTGATTTGTCCAGCGTTTTACTGTAAGTGAAACCACTGGCTCAGCCTCCAGGCCTGGCAGGGTAAATGGACGTCCGCCGTTGTCAGGGCCTCATTCTTCCCTCTGAGTGTCATAGCAGACCTGAGTGGAAGCCAGGAGGCGGAATAGGGGCTTTACATTTTGACTACAGAGCTGGCTTATCTCTCACCACTTGCATCTTGCTCTGCTGTTCTTAAGTGCCACACTTCATTCAGTAATTCTTTTTTCTTTTCAATCCAGCCTGCAGGAGTGTATTTCATAACGGCTCCCATCTACAGGATAATTATGCTTAGTTAGCCGTACTCAACAATGATGATTTCATAACATACCACAAACAGGTGCCCATTAAAATCCTTTATTGGAGACAGTAACATTGCATAATTACAGATTTGATGAGGAAAACTGCAAATAGTATAGACTGTTTCTACTGCCAGCAAAATACAGTTATTACAGGATTTATAGACATACAAATATAAAGTGTTTCTTTCATGCCAGATGGTCTGTACGTAACAATGCCGTTAGGAGCGCTTAATTGTGCTTCTACAAAACCTTTAGAGAAGAATGAGGTAGAGTTTCCTTTAGTTTATCCAGTATTTTTTCACACATCTGTCCTTTACTGCTTTTATATGCTCAGATCCTTGTAAAATACCCAGTTAACATTAACATTTGAGAAAACAGAGACCGTTCAGAGGTGTTTACTTCTCCCTTTTCAAGTCACTAATTTCCCACTGCTTATACTCTACAATTCCAGTAACTACTACTGCACCCTTCTAAATGCCTCAACGGGCAGGTAGACGGGACACGTGTCTTTCCAAATTTCCTGCTTCGACAGAAATTGTTTGCAAGTAGCTTCAGATAAAACTCTTACTTTTCTCCATCATGGCAAAGAACCTTTTGCATTCTGTCACTTCTACTATAGTGGCCAAGCGAGAGTCCAAGCCATCTCCCCAGGAGATGGAGGGAATAGATTCACTCCTTGTCAACATCCTCGACTATGGGACAGAGGTAATGACATTTTTGTCTTCTACTTGCAGTTCTAGTCAGCTACTGGGCCATTAGAAAATAAATATAAATTATGGGAACAGAATAGGCCAGTGGCTTGCAGAAAACAGTTTCTCACCTTTAGATGATCTTGGCATTACCTGTTCGTTTTGATCTAATATTTTACTGTTTCATGACATATAAAAGTATGCTGCAGGCTTCAGTTAACATACTAGGGCCCAAGTTACGAAGTTATGAAAATGTAGGCACAGATGTAAGTATTTAAGTAGTTGAGTAAAAGCATTCTTAAATAGCAGTTTTGGACTGAATGAGAATGGTAATGACGTTCTTCTGACCTTCTGTCTTGACTGACTCAATGGGTAATTTTACTCATTCCTTAGCCTGCCTGTTCTGGAGACAGAAGACTTTTCACTTGACTTTTTGCTCTGGCATTTACTGTGAGCACTTAGTACTTACTAAAAAACTGAGAGTGCTCTAGTAGGGCACAGCAGAGAAAAAAACCTTTATTTCACCTGAAGAGGTCACAACTCCAGTGGTGATGAAATCATAATGAAGAGAGGATTTGGCATACAGCAAGAAGGTGATTACATAAAGAATGTTTGCTTTCTTCTCATAACAGACTGAGACAAGATATTTTAAGATAATTGTTTAGTGACACTATATCAGAAGTCTAAAATGAAAAGCTAAATTTTTATGAAAAGGTGCAAGATTTAAAAGATTCCATGTTCATCATAAAATGAAGGAAAATCTGTTCCTGCAAGACGGTACCACCTGAGGTAACTTCTGACCTCCTCCACCTCACACTTAAATGACTGCTCTAAGCCTGATGGAGTCAAGTCCTATAAAGAGTTAGCATTATTAAGAGAACCAGCTCTTAGAAATTTTCCCAACTCATGCTTAGAAAAAAACCAGCACCATGCTTATTTTATCCTCTATTACCTGCATACCTCTTTGGTAAAAGCAAAAATTGATCAGTGTTGGAAACCATTTGGAACACTGTAATTAATTACTTCCACAAAGTTGCCTTCTCTTTTTCTGCCTTACCTTTATCCAGCAGATATTTTAAAGACTTTAAAACTCTATATCAAGGTCTTAAATCCTCCTTAAGACCTTCCTATGAACATGAAATGTGAGACTGTTTTTTTTTTTAAAGCATGTAGTGAGAATTCAGATTGTAGTAAAAATCAGACATAATAGATAAGTTTTAAGATAAAGAAACATTATAAATTCATGTTCAGAGAAAGGGATGAGGATCTAGCCATGCTGTTATTACTAGTGAGTTTAAACACTGTTATTTTTAGTAATTTCAGGTGTGATTAACCTTGTTAAGTGTGCTCAATGAGATTTATTTCTGAGCTACTAATTCCAAAATTTGTTACAGATCTAAGGCTTGACTATTTTATTTCAGTATTGTTCCATGCCTGCTAAGCCAAATGTACTTGACTGTTCTAATTCAAGGTAATGGACAAGTTAGTTTTGTTTATGGAGTTCAGGATATATTTGCTGACTGTGCAGTTGGCACTCAGATTTTGCATAGTCAGGGAAAATATCCCGGAATTCCCACTAATAATCATCACGCTTAAAGTAAGGCATGGACAGAAGGATTGCTACAACAATATTTGTCACCAATGCAATACCAGTACTCTCTTCTGCTATTATGACTAAAAAGACAAATACTTATTAAGATGTTACTTCACTTAGATGATTTAGGGCCTATGAATTATTATTTTTCCAAATCTTGAGAACAGTGGCAAAATGCAGTAAAACTCAGTTCTTTGACACTTACCATTTGCTAAATATTGCAGTTCAGAAAATCTGTGGTCAAGTGCTACATAATACAGTGTACCTCTAGAACAGTTGTAATCTAATGACTCTACAGTGAGAGGTGCAATGCTTTCTTCAGGTATCACTTTTAAATAAGATAGCACTGTTTGGGAGGTGGAGGTGAATTCTCTTCTCAAGATCTTTCTGTACGCCACTTTACATTCTGAACTATATATTTTACTTTTTTATGGCTTCATACAGAAAACAAATATTTTTCTCATTCAAATAATGCTTTTTTTCCTGCATAATCAAGACACTTCCACTCTCAAGCAATCCTTGAAATACTGGACTTCACGTGGCACCTCTCTCTGATGCTTAAAAAGCTTTCTAGAAAGCTTATTTGATCTCCATTAAATAGCTTTTTATGCAAACGTTTGGGTTGGAGTTAAAAGTGGTATAAGTGGTAGTACTACTACTCTGCACGTACAAAGAGGTTAGATAACTTGCCCAGAGTCACCAAGCCAGTGGCAGTCTGTTCAGGCACTACATGTGCACAGGTGGTAAAGTGCAATTCTGATCCCTGAACACCTTCAAGATGAACAAAACACATTTTCATATTATTTTTTTTTAACTGTCACTACTGCTAAAAGCAAAAAGGATGCAAAATTTGCTTAAATGGTCACTTTTAGATAGGAGACTTAGTGGCATCATGATAAGAGGCTGGGGAAAAGGTGTTTCAAGACTATGTGTAAGGGAAAGAAAGACGGCCAGGAATGGCCCACCTCAGGGCACCCTCAGCCATCATTTACACTTGCCCACCTCTCAGTATATGAGCATGCCACTATGACATTAAAACTTACAATCAGCAGGGTGATTCCCATGCAGAGAGTGCCAACGTGCCATACCCCGGCAGGCTGGGCTACCATCTCTCTCTCTGTTCTGTTTCATAGGGAGGCACTATCAACAGACAGTTCACACTAAGCAACCTGTTGAGATTATGCAGATTGTTTCAGAGAGGCTATTGAATTTGAGAGGGTTCCTCCTCTAATTAGGTGGCTGTGAGACCACTCCCAGCTGTTTTTCTGTCTACCTCCTTGGAAGGCCATGTATTAGACAGACATTTCAAATAACTTGCACTCCAAATGACTCTTTCAAATACCACATTTTTCCAAATCACCATTCTTCACGCTTAAGGAAAAATAAGTATAAAATAAGTATGTAGAAGGGGATCAATGAATTAGGTAAACCTTGAACAAGGGCTTATCTGGAGAAGGAGGAGTGGAGAACAACTGTTTTTTGGCTTGAGATAGTTGAACAGGTGTGAAGGATGGCTGGGCAGAGATCTCTCTCACTATCTTGCTTTGGTCTTATCAGACTTCCCTTCTATACCCAAGAAAAATCATGTTTGCCTTGCACTGCTACAAACCAGATTATCTACCCTAAGCAGGAACCTTTATTAGCATCCTCACCAGAGTCTGTCACTTTATATTCTCAGCGAATTCGCCCCCCTTGCAGTTAAGAATCTAGTTAAGTAATGCCAGTTACTGAAGCCATAACTCTTGGCATCAGAACGGCTTGTATGAAGTGCTAGTTTCATGAAAAGTTCTCTCATTTAAAGGACTTCTTTCCTAGGCATGAATCATGCTCACCAAACTGAAAATTAAGGACATGCTCAATACTGAAAATAATAATCAAAGGAATGAAGGGGAGAAGAAAGAACATACGAAAATGAGAGTTCATTATTATCATTTTAAAGTACCAGTGTTTGTAAAACATAAGCATGTGAAAGGCTGAATCTCATTTGATCAACCCAATTAAACATTAAATAATTGCAGCCAATTATGCAAATATCACACAACAATATTAATTTGTTGATCTTTTTTGAACAGGCTCAAATTCTCCTAATGCTAGTGTATCTTATGTCTTAAATGATCAATTAGCAGAACCATAACTAAGTGATGAAGAATAGATAATTGCCTAGTTATGATGTACCATACTCTTTCTATGTAAATCTGTTGCAATTAAACAAATAGGGCACATGGAGAAAAGATGTGCAGATGTTCTTTTACAATCTATTATTAGCTCAGGGAATACCACAGTTCCCTCCTAAATCTTACAGGCAAAAGTAGGAAGAATGCAATACCAAACACTCGCTATTATTTACACATATTATTTCTTTCCTTTGGTTAACAGGATAAAAAAGCAGTGGCAAAACACAGAGTAGGACAGCATGCAACACCAGAAGAATTTCCTGTACTATACTGACCCATCAGCTCCCTTATTTAGGTTTTAAAGTTTAAAATCTAGAACCTACTCACCTGGATCCCATTAGGAAACAAGCACAACTTTGAGTTGACACAGTCGAAGTAAAGCAATTAACCAGGATGTTAAAGACAACAGTTAACATACACACACTACATTTTTCTCTTCCAGAAAAGTCTGTGCATTTCTGTGGGTCACACCAGTTTCAACTCTCCTCATTCTGAAGTCTCCATCAGCTCAAAACGTGCAGTAAAAGGAAAGGTGTCTCTCTGGTCACTGCAGGAAATGGTGCAAACCACAATAAACGAAAACACCCTCATTTCCCCACATTAAATTACTTGCATCCAATTTAAGGGGAGTTTTACACAACTTTTAGGTTTACACCACAGTAAAATAATTCTACTAACCGGTCCTTATTCATTCTGACTAGTGAATAGATTCCTGCTGGTATATTGATGCCTTTGTGGGGATTTTTGATATAGGATACCTGTCATCTCTATCATCATCCTGAGATGTTAAGGTATCGTACAACCGCTTTGCCGCTCATCTGCAATGAGATATTTCCACTTTTCCTTTTGCTGCTAAATCTAAAATGAACACAGGGGGACAGATTAGATAGTTCAGTACCAGGAAGCCACATGTGGTTGTTCATTACATGATCTACAGAGCGATCCATGCCACACTCTAGTTAAAGGCACTCTTTAGTTACGATACGAGTCTCATTGGATAAAACTCTCTACCCCATGTTGTATCTCGACATATTCCCCATGTTAATTTTCCCACCCATATAATTAAATAAAAAAGAAAGACTACCAGCAGCACTGAACAAAGACCAGGACACAATATAGATGCAAATGGTCAGAAAAGCCGACACACAGTACTATGGCTACTGTCAGCAAAACAACATTTTGTGCTTGCAGTTGTATTCTAAAGAGAAAACCACCTAACAAATTTTAACAACGGTTACATTGTCAGAGAGAACCTTCAACTGTTCTTCATTAAAAGATCAGATCGGACTGCAGAGAAAGACAGTAAAAGTTATGATTTGAGGGAGCAAAAGAAAGGGATGGCTAAGTAGGGGCTGTCTTTAAAATCTGACCAAAAATGGACAGGAAAGCCGTAAGGCTACTTTTTAGCAGTTGCATAAGGCATGGATGGTCTGTTAGAAATTACATTTTGCCTTTTTAAACTGTTAAAATGTTTTAAAACACTAACGAATGTCAGTAACTACAAAGGACTTCTAATGCATGGGAGAGATACTGTTGGGTCTTAAAAAAAAAATAAAGTGCTAAAACTTTCCCTTAATACTGGTGCATCTCTACTGCAAACTGTGGCAATAAATGTTTCACTTTTACTTCTTACGGGACTCCATTAGTGTCAATAAAGTTCCACCAGTTTTACACTGAAGTAGCACTTTGGAATACTGATATAAAACACGGTGATGCTTTTTGGCAAGAGATATCTTAAAGCTGTTCAACAAAGCTGTGTGCAAAAGGAGAAAGCTAATAAATATTACAATATAATAGTTAGCGAACACTTGCAGAAGTTATTTCCCTAACTACGGGATACACGCTCTATATTGCTCCCAAATTGTATTAAGACTGCATGTGAGAGAGTAGCAGTATGTGAAGAAGTATGTGCTTAATCAGAATAAAACGGGAGTTTGAGTGAAATCTCCTTCCTTCTTGTGCTAGGCATCACTTGTTCCTTAATAGGAAGGTCCTGTTAAGGTACATGTGTGTCAATGGAGGCTGCATACATTTCATAGCAAGGGGTGAAGGGGACAAGGAAAACGTTTTGCTGATCTAATTTACGTGACTGGATGGTGAAAGAAATTCCTCAGTCCAAAGGCCGGGCTGCCCTGAAGAGTGGTTCAGCTTTCACAGCCACAGATGTCTAATCTTCTCTTCTAGACACTCACTCGGAAGGCAACGCTGTGGCCGCAGCGCCCAGCTCTGTGCTAGGCCAGACAAAGGGGGATTCTTCTCTGAGCAGGACCCGGCCCAGCCCTGCCCTGTAAATCATGTATGGAAGGATGTATTAAACCACGAGAGAGGTCTGCACTGCCCAAGCAGCCACAGTGTATCCCCACGGGGGGAAAGGCAATAGCCTGATGGGGAGCCTACTGCGGGCTAGATAGACTCGGGAGGATTTTGGCCTAAAGGACAGAGCTGTTATTTGACACAGGGGGACCTAGAGGGCCGTGCAAACTCAGGAATCTCCCACACAAGCAGAGTATGAAAGGAAAGAGCGTATGGCTAAACTTCAGTGTTTTCCCAACGCGGAGAAAAAGGCAGAATAATAGAATAATAGAACCCTGCGGCCAACTAACAGGCAACATCTTTGTGTTACGTGACAATGGGAATGGCAGTTAAAACAAACCAAACAAACTGAAGAGCAGTTGAAGAGCATTTTACAAGTTTTCAGACTGTACAGAAGACACAAGGAGGCACTAAGAAAAGTCATTAGGAAAGTTGTATTGCTAACATTTAGCACCTCTACCAAGAAGACAGGCTTCTACTAACAGGATTACAGTAGAAATCAAAATGATTGTGTTCACATTCACCAGATTGTGGAAACAATCATCCTGGGGAGCAAACTGATACAGAAACTATGCTATGCACAGGCAGCTACAGAAGTTATTAGTCATGTCTGTTCTGTCTGAAGGGTCTGAACTCTTCCACCTTCACGACACCAGCACTGCCCAATCACTGTCTTCTCTTCCATACTGAAACAAAGCAAAAATGGGAGTTTAAGAATAAAAGTTGAAAGTAACAGTGTACAATTAGATAAATTCTTAGGTCTGTCCCCAGAAAGATTCATGTCCACCACCCTGACAGTAGTGTAGATTATTTCTTATGCCTTTTCTTCTGTCTTTGATTTGAGCAAAGCCTAAACGCAACTTGAAGCTTTATCCATCTTACGATAAGTAGATTAGGAAGGGGCGATACTGATACTCACTAGAGATAGTCCTGCTTCACTAGAGCTTTCCATCAATTTAATACAGATATTCCCTAAGGTCAGTTCACTAATTCATTCGTAAGTATGCCCCTGCTCAAGCTCCAAGCAGCCAACACATTTATTTTTATTTCTTTTTATTTTCAAGGTGGCTTTTTATTACAGCATTCTGCTTGAATGTGAAATAAAACCCATCTTGAATGCGGCAGAGTACAATTAGAGAGAATTGGAACCTGAGTAAAACAAGTCATCTTTCCATATGCAAACCAACAGGATCACCAGGTAGAAATGAAGGCAACCCACCACGTGGAGCTGTACTCCTTCCAGGGGAGGATACAGTCCCAAGGTGGCACTTTTGGTTGTTAAACTGGCTCCATGTTCTAAAGCTCTTTGTCACCAGCCCTATAAACAATGCTCCAGAGAGGCCCAAAAAGGCACACAGGGTTCAAGTATGTAAGTAAAGAAGAAGCGGACAGACTAGCGGCAGATGTAAATTGGGAGCCTTTTCCTTCATAGTACCATGTTCAGGGAGCTTGAAAACACTTTCCTCCAAGGAATAAAGACTGTTTTCAGAGGTTTTATGTTGTCTGAAAAGATCACTTGATGATAATTTCTTCAGAGAGGATAAAAGGAAATTCCTCCAATCCAGATTCTGCATCAGCAGGTAAGGAGACAAAGGGACAAGAAGGCAGGGAAAAGGCAACAGCTCCAAATCAGGCTGAGCCAGAAAAAACCCACACTTTTGGATCCACAAAGGAATGACATTTAATTTGCTCTGTGTTTTAGTCTTTACTCCAGCAGGTAAAGCCTCTAAATGACTTCCACATGTATCACATCTACTTTTTCTTTTCATTATTAATTCTGCTGCACTTGTTCTGCAGTCTGAAACGCGGACTAAACACTGGTATGGTGCTACACAGGACCTTGGATGAAGTACTTGTTCAAGGGATTTCCAGCTAACATTCCCAGGTGTTAGTGTGGTTGCCTTGGGAATTCTGACCAAGGAAAAGCAGATGTATCATTAGTTTAACTACAAAGCACTGCATTACCCCAGTGTGAGGCAATTTTGTTGAGGATCAGGGCAAAGGGGAAAAAAAGAATTGTCTTTGACCTTCATATTACTCCTTCTCAGAGAAAAGGTGGCACCCCTACCTGCCCCAAATCAGAAAGCAGGCGAAGGCCAGGGCATTATCTGTAACTTTTGTTGGCTTTAGGTAGTAGTGTCTAATGCTCTGATGCTGACTTCAGAAATTGCAAGGGCTGGCCCGAGTTGCCATTTGACTATGGTTTGAATCTGCTTCCAGAATTAAAAGGGGAATGAAGATGTTATACCACAATCAAAATGTTTTCATTCTGGAAAATAAAGCAGATTTAGCTTCCTTTACTGATTCTGTTACAGGCTTTGTGACCTCAGGGTAGTCAATCTCATCCCTCTTTTGTCCACCGCAGGTCCTGCTTTGTAAAACACATCCATTCTCTTTTCCTGGTTGTTTTCCACCGGTCTACCCATTTAGACTGTGCAACTTTGAGAAAGATAGGAGTTTTGACTAAATGTCTGTTCGCTGCTGTCTTGACTGCAGTGTTTAAATGTATTTTATATCATGTAGCATAAACAATATATCTTACCTTCTATCCATCCCTTCAAAGTTGCATCCTGATCTACACTTTAAAGTGTGTAGCAAAAGCTTGTTTATTCTTAAAGCATGGAATGCAAAATCACAAAAACATCTCAGTGAGCGTAATCCCAGAGAAACGAATCTCATCTCTAAATCTTCCAACTCAAGTGCTTATAGAAGACAACGTACTATGACTAACTCATCCATAAGCACACCATTACTGTATACAATGTAAATGATTTAATCTAAAATCTTGATCAGGCTTTAGTAATCATGACTTCCTCTCAGTGATAGGAGAGGAAAAGTATATTGCAGTGCTACTACTGTCTCAAATGGCGTGAGAAATGGAATCAGTTCTGCCCATGAGTTTCTAATTTGTCACTCTAGCTCTAGTTCCACTGAACAGCTGTTCAAATCCATAGAAATCCTGTTGAACACAGAAGACTTGCAAAAGAACAATGAGCAGCATGAAAACTGACTTGGAAACACAATAACGAAGATAATCTGAAAATGTTAAATAAGCATGTATTGTACACAAGGGAACCAGTATGATATTGGATATGGAGCCTTGCACCTCTCGTTCACAGGTTCAAACGCAGGACAATGCTGGTACTGAGAATTTTTGCTTCTTTACAAATGTCCGTTGTCCAATATTAAATGGATACGTTGCCCTAGTTCAGGCAACAGCACAGCACAGAGACCAAAGCTGTGTTTGGTTGCAACTTCCATTGCATTTTATTTTTCAGAACTTGAACATTCTTTGGAATAGCAGCCTCAGACTGTCCAAATGATATGACAATAGTCCAACTGCAAAGAGATCTTATTTTTCCCCCTCCTGGCAGAAAAGATCTTTGCAAAAAATCCTGAAAACTCCCCTGACATTTAAAGAATATTATATATTACATTTTGTCCGCTACAGCATTGTTTTCTGTGTGACAGCCCGGGCTTCATTTGGATATAAGCTCATCTCTTCACAGACAGGAAAGTGCAGAAACACAATCAGCAAGCACTGATTGACTCTCAAAGGGGAAGCAGCCGTCATTCTCTCTAAAATCCTGTTTCTAATAATGAAGTGTTCTAACTCTCCTGGCTTCTCCAAAGAAGGAAGAAAACCCAGAAGTAAGCATCTACGTAATACTCCAGCACTATCCAGGAGTGATGGAATTACTCTCGGCATGTAACTAATGAACACTTGGTATGTACATAGTTGTAAGGCAAAAAGGTCCACATGCTTAGTTGTAAAGTGAAAAGGTCCAAGAAAGATAATGGTTATAAGCAACCCTCACTTTTTCAGTTTCCTCCTGAGCCATGGTTGGGAGTGGAAAATAAGGGTGATCAGGGAAGTTGTGGGAGGAAGCCTCAGCGAGCAGGCTGGATAAATTTGTCTTAATAATTCATTCACTATCTATAGGCCAAGGGACCAAGACACATATTCCAGTGTTGCCTTCTGAAAAAGAATTCTGGATTTCACAAACCATTCTTCTAGTGACTTCAAGTAGAATCGATCAGTGGAGACTCAAACTGACCACAAATTGTTGAAGGCCCATACATATATTGCAAAAGCATCACCATCCATCCATGCCAATGAATGGGATTTTAGGTGGGTCAACATATGACAGCAGACTGCAATTCATGGGTAATTTTTGTTTGAGGTCTCATCAGAAGAACCCTGGGCCAAGAATGTAGAACAGTAACCATCAGACTTGATTTGAAGAAATCATAGCAATACTGCTGAGCAGCTACTATCAGCCCCTTAAATAAAAGCCCCAAAGTAACTTGTCAAAACCTACCTCTATCCCCAAATAAATCCCCCACCATAAACTATGCTAAATAAGGAAAACAGGCAACCTAAATAAGAAGGGCCATCACGTTCTGATCGTTGACTTTAACTGAAATGGTATTGACTTCTACACCCAGACAAGGAGGTCAAAACACAGATTACAAACAAGACTTTAATATTTAGCAGACCACAGAGTAAGGAACTCTTTTAAGAACAAGAAGTGTGGAAAGATGCTGAGAAACAGAAATGGTGATCAGCTGGCTGCTGCAAGTGAGTGCTTACCACTTCACCCATCTCTTTATTGCTTAGCTTATATTCACTTGTGATCATGGTTATTTAGATGCTTCATCTCTTTTTCCCTTAAAAAGGAGCATATAAGAGCAGCACTGGACTTCACTGATAACACTAATATCTTACAACTCTCATCCAGCTTCCAAATAGGGAAAAAAAATGTATCAGTCTCCATCCATATCATACTTTCTCAAAGAAAAAGAAAAGATAGAATGAGCACGCCAAACAAAAGAATCTATATTATTATATAGTGGTGCCTACAGCACCCCTATTAAAAGGACTATTTTCTGTTGTTTTCAAGTTTTCACCTTTTATTATTTTATCCAGTTAAAGAAGAGGAAGCACCTTACCTGGATATCACTCAGCTTATTCAGGAAACGGGATGTTATCTGAGGTCCATTCTCCATAGTTGGAATGTGCAAATGCTGACATTGAATAAAGAAGGAGGCAAGGGGGAAGAGCGAGAGAATACTATGTAATAATAGCTTTATATATACATATAAATACCTTAAGGTCACTAAGAATTTTAATAAATATTTATCAAGCTTTTTAGCTCTCCTTACAAGTAGACAAGTATTGTTGAAATGTCTTCTATAGGAGGGCATGCTGAGCCAGCGAAAAGTAGGATTAGTTGAATTGTTATGCTGCTTTTAAACAAAGGCTAACGTAAGATCTGTCCAAATCTTCCGAAAGATCTGTCCAAAATGGAGAGCATATTGTACGGGCAAGAGCAGAAACACATACATACAGCATTTCATTTCAAAGTATATAATGTAGAAACACAACAGGTACATTTATAGTACTTATTATCACTCAGCATCTTGATGTCTCTCATTTTATCTTAGCACCTGATAATACCAGTACATTTATTCCCTCTTATTAATTCAAGAAATATCACTTTACAGACGTTTACTGTACTTGTCATATTTAATGGAACAAAGCACATCAAGAGAGGCAGCTGCAATAACCAGTCTTCTGAATTAACTTTGTGCTGGCTAAATAGCACCAAGTCAGCTTATCAGGCTGAATGCCTGTGGAATTCCACCTGTGCAGGGGAAATCTCCCATAAGGTGGATTTCTGCTCAGAAGTTTGGTTCCTTGCAAAATTCCTTCCCGTCCTCACTTTTCCCAGGTGCCTTCAATTTTGGAAAAAACGTTCAATGAAGGAAACGTGGGAGAAGGTATTTTTCTGTATTTTCAAAGAGGCTGGGAACTTTTATTTTTTCCTTGTGCTAGGATTTGAGATTTTATGATTTCAACTATTAAAAAAAACACAGAAGATGAGAAGGAAAATTATCTTCTGACAACATACTAGTAACTCACTTGAGAAACAACATAGTGACACTGTTAATCTCTCCAGGAGCCTCTGGCAGCACTCCTTTTTTCTATCTAACTTGTTTTTTGCTTCAGCTGCGATTAATTATGATAAAATTCTAAAGAAAGAAAAAAGGGAAGGGGGGAAGATATATTTTCTTACCTTGCCCTTATATAAAATTTTAGAGATGGGACACACAATACAAGCTGTTCCAGCACCAAACATCTCCTTTACTCTGTTCTCTTCCAAGGCAGCTGTCAGGTCACTCATGGTGATGTATCGCTCAGACACTTTAAATTCTCCCTGCACAGGAAGAATCAACCATAAAAATTGTAAAAAGCTTAAAAATGGTTTGTATTCCTGTTTTCCATGTTGAAACATCTCTAATAGAACTATTAGCCTAGTGGCAACGAGTCAAGTTTTGGCTGGGATCTTGTGGTCTTTTCAAACCTCCCAGTATCCCACAAGATAGACTCTAATCAAAAGAATGACCTTCAAGGAAGCCAGTGGTTTGTCAGATACAATGCTGATGGTTAAATGGCACTTTCTTCTGATTTGGTACGAATATCAATGTTGCATTAGGGAATAACACAGCAGAATTTGTCATGGGGTTATGTGACACAGGATCTGACTACTCATGGTCTCGAGCATGCTACAGTTTGGACAAAAATTACTCAATTACGTCAACAGAGCTTTGCATCCTACTCTCAGACGATTCCTAAACAAAATACATTCTGTTAATTCCACCTGCAATGGCATAATGGCAACTAGATGTGATATAATTCTTTAATTCCTGATGAAATTTCACACTGTAGCCTGCACACAGCTGTCACATACAGAAATTAACTGTACTGCAGGTACGAGTAAAGCAATTCACATTGGACAGCCTTAACCTTGTTAAGGTGTTTAAAACAGTGTTTTACCTTCTACAAGTGTTAAAGAACGCATAGCAACTGATTGAATGCATAGCAACCGATTGAGGGGACGTGTTTAAAGAACAAAAATAAACATCAAACTTTGAAAATTTTCTTTCATGGATTTATGTGGACTTTATTGTCACAGAACCACAGAATCGCCTACGTTGGAAGGGACCTTTAAGATCATCTAGTTCAATCATTTGAAAAAAAAAAACAACAAACACCAACAAAAAACCAACCAAACACACTCACAATAAACCATATTCCCGAGCACCATGTCAATTCCTCGTTTGAATATCTCCAGGGATGGTGCCTCAACCACTTCCCTGGGCAGCCCATTCCAATGCCTGATAACTTTTTCAGTGAAGAAATTTTTCCTAATATCCAACCTGAACCTCCCCTGGCGCAACTTGAGGCCATTTCCTCTCATCCTATCACCTGTAACTTGTCCAGTCAGACTAAACTAAAGCTTAGCCTTTTTTTGATATACAAGCTCTTTAACATGAAACAGAGATAGCAGAAAACATGATTAGCTCTGGACAGGATAGTGTTTGGAGAGAGAGGCGGGGAACATCGTGTAAGCAGAGTTTCAGACAGGTTAGGGAATGGAGGTCAGGAAGAAGAGAACAACCTTTGTGAGAGTAGAAGACACCTAGTTATTCAAGAGGACCGAGGTGAGGGTCTGGTATCTCACGTACAAGACCTATCAACTGGCAATATCTCTCTGTCTTGTAAAGGAGACGGGACTGAGAAGTGTGCATGCACATCTGCACTAGGGGAGTACCAGTACGAATAAAGACGCACAAGAGTTCAGTGCAGGTCAACAAATGGCACACATTTGCCACAAAGTGCAGGCCCAGCTCCCTTCACTACAAGGTAGATTTAAGGGATATAACTGCGAACTGTATTTCAGGAAGTCTTTCAGCTACAGGTGGTTGGAAGCTGAACCAAGGAGAAAGTACCACACGTGCCTGTGTTATTCCTGCTGCTCCTCCTTAAACATAAACCTGGCGAGAACCAGGAGACAGGATACCGGGCTTGATGGACCTTTGGCTGTATATTACTCTTATCCAAGCCACAATAAAACCTTTGAGTATGGTACAGGGAGAGTGAAAAATCTGCGCATTTCAAGACATAAGGTAGTCCCAAATGTCCAAATGAGTATTTGGATGGATACACTTACAGACCCGGAGTCTGGAAGCAGACAGATGACTTCAAGACTGTGGCTGGATTTTAGGCTGCATGCTACTTATTAAAAATAAGGGTGGAACCATGAGAACTAAGTGGAGAAATAGTGTGCTGATAACTGAAGGATAGCTGTGGTCATGCACGGTAATTGTCCGCTTCCTTGCTTTAAGTTGCTGGTACCAGTGGATTTAATGAGAATTTTCATGTTGTATACTACATGGAGCTACTTTAACAAGCTTGGTATTGTTCTGTGTGACAGGTGTGGGTATTCTGATGATGTTGCTGGGAAACTATGAATTAGCGTGCCCTTAGTTCCTATTTAGGTTAAGAGATTTGACCAGATCAGCTGAACTTCAAGATACTGAGCACCAGGAATGCTTACTTTTGTCAATATTATAACATGATAGTTGAAACCATTACCGCCAAGGTCAAAACACTCACCCAGTTGCGTGCCAGATCCAAAATGCTTTGTCTTGTCACTCCTGGAAGGATGATGCCATCTAAGGGTGGGGTTGCTAGTTCATTTTCTGTCAAACACAAAAGAAATAGAAACACCGGTTGAAAAACAAAGAAGCAAAAAAAGTGTTTACTGATATAACACCAAATAGGAAAATTAAAAAGATTAATCATATCAGAAACCCAGTAAGATGCAATATTTATCAGAGTTCTATAAGAACACAAGTTACACAAATTCAATTCCAGTAAGTTGTTGCTGAGTGTTTGCAACCTTTTAAGTACACTTCAGTGGGTGGGGAAGATTGTAATAGATTAATAAACACAGGGCTAACACCTAGTAGTACGTTTTATTCCTCAGTGTATTATGGATTAGCTGTATAACTACTGGGAACTCATGAAAGGCTTAGTCTTCAAACTCAGAATAGAGAGGCACAAGGGAAAGCAATGCTTGATAATCCCAGGGCAGATCACGACTTTTCCTCAAGTGCTTTACTTAATTTAGGAATATAGGGTTCACTATACCTACTTCCTAGCATTAATATGAAACATCTATCAGAAATTTTGAAGCTCATTTACTGAACTAGCAAAGCATTGGAAACCTTTCCAAATGCACCTTAAGGGGACACTTCCTTAACGACCTTTCGTCTTAGTGTAGACATCTTTTTTCCCCCTAATTTTCTCTTTGCACAAAAAGAGAAATCCTCATAAAATTCCAAAAGCACTAACTATTCAAATGGTTCAATTAGTTTGTTAGCTTGCTTTTCCTGTTTGCTTTTGAAAAAGAACATTAGATAAATGTTCATCTAACATAAAAAATGAAATGGTAGATAAATGGTAAACCATACTTGGTAAATACTTAAATAACAAACAGAAGCTTGTATGTAGTCTTTGTTCTTCCATCTGACTTCTTCAGCAAATCAGAGCTAATCTTTTTCACTTTAAACCATCACTTTCATTTTAAACCATCACATAGCATACTCGGTGGTTTCTATTATCAGAGAATACTGAGCATTTACTCTTTCAGACAGACAGCCTTTTTTATGGCAGTCTCAGATTTGCACTGAGAAGTGAAGACATCCACAGTCTTTCAGTAACACTCTTAATAATTTTTTTCTAACCATTTTCTCTTCCCAGTGAGAATTCATTATATTTCTTGATCTTATAAGGATACTATCCTACTCATTAAATCCACAAACCATTAAGGGTTTTGATTCATTTTTACCTAGATCACATAAAAGAACAAGATATGTATCTCCATGTTTTTATTTTGCCCCCTTCTCCCTACCCATAAAAGATCACTCAATCCAGGCCTGTTTGAAGCAGTCTCGAAGGAGAAGCTGTCCTAAAAATGTTTCTACAGGTCCTGTGAAAACTTGGAGCTGGGGAGTAGAGAAAAACACACTGTATCCTTGGACCAAGAGCACAGGTTGAGCTCAGGTGTTTAATACTCTGTTTTCAACAGTCAGCTAGATAATTCTGTGTACAAACACCGCCTGCCAGCCAGTGCATACACAGGTCCAGACTGACTACAGCATGGGCTCTCTTCTGCTCTTCAAGAGGGGGCTTTGGCAGCTGCTGGGGTGGGATAGGGGAAATGGAGGATAAATAAATGGAATTGTTCACTGAATCTGCTACTCACTGTCCATTCTCTCAGGAAATGTCTGTTACTTTTTAACGCAGCCACCCCTGCATTTATTAATTTGGACTAGAAGTTTCTCCTACCTAAGCTTCCATGTTCCTCTTATGAGGATACACACACACATAAATAATAGATATAAACTACCATACCAAAATGTATAAAAATGCTGCGCTACAATAGGCTATGTATTCTGCTATGGTTTGAATAACCAATAGTGCTATTCCCCAACCTATCCCAGACTCCTAAGCACAGGAGTGGCCTTTTCTTACTCTTATAGTTAGTAACAATAGCTTTCCTTTTTTAAGAGTCTGTCTACAGCACCACTACAACTTGCGATGCCTGTCTGGTCCTGATTTTGGCACCATTATCAAAAGAAGAGGATTTAAAAACTTTCCACGAGCCAGATGACTCACCTGATTCTGAACATTGAAAACCTGATGTTCTGCATCTGTGACCCAGCCATATACAAGTTCTCCCCTTTCCCTAACAGAAAACTTCAAATAATGCGGACCTTAATACCAAAGATTGTGACTACACACCAGATAATGTTCTCTATTCGGTGAATGTTGCAACAGACCTTGGCCAGGACCTGTTTAAGCTCAGCAACATGTATTAATTGATTTGAGCTGGTTTGAAAAGGTGCCAGGCCAAACCAGCCGCCAAACAGCACCGAGCAGACAGGACATGGGAGTCTCAAAATGTTTCAAACAGCCTGCTCTGCAGAATTTTGTCAAGTACACATATGATGCCTACCAGCCTGGGGCCACCCAAGGAACATCTGCTCCCCTGGTATCCGGCAGAGATGATAATGCTATACAACACAGCATGCCAAAACCCCTCATCCTCTCTGTGAATGGATGCCAAACCAGGCTGCCTATGGCATCAGTTTGTCCATCTCCAAAAAAACTGACTGTGAGCTCACAGACTCCATTTGGCTTCTGAATTATTTGGAAGGGCTAGAAGCCTTAAAACGAATAGTAGCAAAAAGGGGGAGAAAGGCATTTGAAGGAAAATGTCAGGGTTTCTCTTCCATTGACTACTGTTACAGTAGTAGCACTACCAGTCCAGTGCCCCGTTACCCCAGGCACCGTCTAGGCAGGCTGCAACAATGGAACTCCATCAGAGTGTTTAAAAGGACTTTTAAAATGAGTTCTTGCATATTACACAGCTTCAATCTTTACACATGTGTATTTATGAACACGTAGCAGATAAGATTGCAAACGTGGGATGCCTCCAGTACTAGTCACACAATTATGCGGAGAAGTTCACCAAAATATATTTTACCAAAAGGATAACAGATGCCAAGTGAACTTCAGGGTCAAGGAGAACCCAGGAAACCCTGATTTCACTATTATTAACAGCTGACTTCCTCTAACAGGTTTTTTTCTGCACCCTTCTATTTCTTTCTCCCTGTTTCCCTCAGGCTTTTCTTCTACTCTCCCCTCGTGCAATCATTCTGTCTTCTCATCTCTGTCGATTTATTTTCCTCAATTATTTTCCCCTGCTTTTCTTTGTCTGCCATCTCATTCCTCTCCTGCTCTCCACTCCATGCTATTGCTATGGCTTTCTATTAAAGCAGAAGGTATGATCCTTATTCTGTTAGTAATCTACTTGTACAAGAAACTTCTGCAGCACAAATAATCCTCCACCTACAGAAGACTAAGCAAATTTGCCTGATGTTTCACCTGACTGTTCCAGAGAATCTTTTAACATATTTATATTTATTTTTTAATTTATGTAACCTATTTTGAAGTAGGCACTATTAATCCCCATTTTAATATCAGCACAAAAATATTAAGTAATGCCTGAATGCTATTCACAATGCCTTAACATTAAAGCTAGAAGTAGAGGCCAGATGGTTCCAAATCATTCTGAAGACATTTAATTTTTGGAAAGTGCAGACAGATTTCATAGTTAGCAACCTTCAGGTTGGACATATGTTTCAATTTTAAGGTTTTCCGTGAAGTCAAGCCTATATTCTAGGCAGAAAACCAGACACTATTAAAGAAAACAAGTTTCAATGTTAACAGCTTCTTGGGATTGTTATGTGCTCTGAAGATGCAGGTGGAAGGAACTGCAGGGTGACCAATATTTTCACTTTGTGAACATAAACTGTAAACAGAATGAAATATCACACTCCTGTATTTATGCAACAGCAGGGACCAGATTTGGTCACGTTATAAGCCTCGGCCAGAGCCGCAGTGGGCATAAGAGAGCAGCATAGAGCATGTCATGTTATTTTACCAGAAATCGAGTGCCTTCCTCCCCTACTCCCTCCTCGATGTTACAAAGGAAACATTTTTCCAGGCTCCTCCTGCTATCCAAGACAACATGTCATGTTTAGTCACAACGCTGCAACTGAAAATATATAGCAAAGGCTTGCAAGAAAAGCCTACTCTCGTTGGAAGCATAAATGTCCTTTAGTCTAGGCTTTACTGGGCTGGGTCTTTGATTTGCTATAAACCAAGGAGAGCAGCCCAGACTACCCCGTGGTGACCTCTGAAAACAAAAAGAGAGGCATTTTCTTTTTGATGATGATCTGCAATTTCTGCCTCACTATTTCTATGTTCGATCCCTCCCTCAGCTGGAGAATTTGCATAACAAAACCCAACCAAAGCCATAATGGCAGACGTTTTTTCAATCACAATGTAAAGCCATAGACAGGTATGCGATGACATACACTGACAGCAAGAGGGATTCTCAACCAAAGATACCATAAATTAAGCATTAATCAATGCACCAGGAGACAGCAAAGTGCTCCAGTGATGCTAATGACCATGTTGTGTGAAATGGCAGGTTTGCCAGTATACAGTTAGCTTGGGTGGCATGAATTACAAGTTGTTTGCTACCGCCACCTCACAATAGCACTATTCACTAGTGCACTGGTAACACAGTGATTGGCAGATCTTTGGAACAGCACGGTGCTGCAGCTGGATAATTCCAGCATATTCCTGGTTTAAGTACAATGAGAACATTGAATTCTAATTATGTCCTCCCTTCAGTGTCCTTTCCCTGGGCAGAATGAGCCAAAATCTATTTTTGTGTCTCTCCAGTGAAGTTACACAAGGCATGAATTTGGCTATTTAGCGACATTGACAAATCTACTGCTGCTATCACAACAACAACAAGAAGATTTCTCATATTTATAGTTTCATTCACAAGTCTTCACAGACTCATTCAACACTGGGGGAGCGTCGACCCTCTTCTTACAAAAGTGGTAAAGATTTTGCAGAACAAGTAGTGAAACTGGATTCACTGGTGAGTCAGGTAACTGGATTCCCATTACCCTACACTATCCACAGCACACTGCTGTCCCCACAGAATGTTGTCTCTGTACTGCTGCTGAGCACTGCCACAAAAATGTCCGTTTTCAAGGGTCCCCATGGCACTAATATAAAATCAGAGTCTGAACCCTGTATCTGCTGCCATGCAAAATTTCAGTAACAATTTTCCTGGAGGGCCTGCACTCATGGAAGTCGGAGGCTGTCTAGACATTGCCTAGACTTGCCTAGACATTGGCTCAATCCTTTAAGGACTCAGGGTCATGTAGTCTTCCCAACCAGTTCTCAGGCGCAGCTATCATGTCTCAAGCACTGAATACTTGCATTGCCTAATGGGTGTTTTTGAGATGCCTAAATAGTTGGCTGCTCATTAACTAGATAGTTTTCTAATCAGAATTTGCATTGCTCAGAGATGACTGCGGGTACAAAGAGGTAAAAATGGCTTCAAGAATGATGGTATATCTTGAAAGCATCCTTTGACCATTAGTGATGTGGAATGGTGACTGGCATGTTTCTCTCCATGGACAGAACTTCAAATTCTTCAAAGAAAGAGCCAAGTTCTTCATCAGTTGGATACTGAAATACTTTTGGCTATGCTTCAGGAACATTTGACTTGCCAGAAAGTGATAATGGGAACCACTCAATCCCAAAGCCACAGAGTCTGAGGAGTTACACAGCCCTAAGGTGTCTTTAGCATTGTTTCTGACCCGACACCTCCTTCAAGATCAAGCATGCTGCTAGAGTTGACATCAAGCCTGCAATGTGACCTTGTGCCTGACTAGACTCCATCCTTCTGAGCACTTGGACTGGCCCAACAGCTTAGTACGTTATCAGTAGGCAGTACTCAGAGCTGCTCCAGAATCTCCTCTTTCTCAATGGTATAACTAACAGTCATCTATCAGTTTTCAGAAGAGAACAGACATTTGCTTTGTAAAATCATCTTCATTAAAAAGTTTATGATCTGCACTCTAATAATAATTTTGTGGATTATTATCCCAATTGTCTACTCTGTTGAAGTTTTTGTGTTGTGTGTTATTATACCTCCATCTTCATTTATCCAGTAGAGAAACAGATTCATTGTTCCAACTTCAGTTATTTGGTGATCTTCTCCATAGAGCCACAAAACCTGCTGGCAGCCTAACTCCATGGCTTCTTGCTGGGCATAAATAGAGGAACCATAATTCCTTCCAGAATCAAAAAAAAAGAAAAAAGAATGAGCAAACAGTTAGGAGCATCTGGTTGGGTATTTTCTTATCTCTATGCAAGGTTGTATGCACACCTACCTTATAAGCAAGTGCTCTGCATAGTCACTGCCTGTCCCTGGAATATTTTCATTGGAAGTACTCTACTAGTATTTTACTAGATCATTTGTATCTACAACCAAAGAAATTTAAAGGGCTGAGCAGCATCAACAGTTCCTACATATTCATCCAAACTGTCTTAAAAATACCTCTTGTTCTATTTCTGGACATTCTAATCATTGCAATTAGACACCTTAGGAAAGCATTTCTATTTATTTAGCAGTTGACATCCTGGATAGAAAGCAACAATTCCCATCCAGTTCATGTTTTTTTAAAAAAGCAAAACAAAACCATCTACCTCATCTATGTCAGATGAACAGATGGGTCATATATGTCAGATGAGCCTCTTCGAAAAAATCACCAGAGGTGAATTATTTCTTTTCTAGTAAAAGACATTCACAGAATTAGTAGCTGCAGGAGCTGCAGATGGGTCTTGATGAATTTCATATCCTTGAGGAGCGACTGTTTTCCTAAAATGCTGCCTACAGCCTGTACCTGACTGATTAATATGTATTTACTCTGTAGCTGCTCTGAGGGGGGGGAAAAAACCCCAACCCTTTCACTTCTGGTGTTCCAGCAACCATCAAGACCCTGAGTCAGCAGCTCCACAGTTCTGTCAGCAGTGACTCCAGACTATTCCTTTTTTCATAGCTGACGTGTGAAGGATGCATAGGAAACAATAAATATATTTTAAAACTAACCTAAACCCCACAAAGAGTAGAGGTCTCAGAGCATCAGACTGGATGAGGAAAGCTGTTTTCTTGCCCCTTGATTACTCTGCTACCTCAACTGAGCAGCACTTGGCAACTACTAACTTCCTGCTTAGAAGAGAAACTCCCAGGTAGAGACAATAAGCTTCACTTAAATCAAAGGACGTATAAGGACGTATAATCGAGTCACTTATTTAGCCACATCCAAGTTGCTTGCTCCAGTCAAGTCCTAAGCAGCTTCACTCCACAAGTCAAGTACTTTGACATTAACAATTATATTTCTACTTAACTGTTCTGCCAGACTATGGTCAAGTCAATGCAGATAATTGTCTCATGCTTTCCCTTACACACCCACACTCCCCTAACTAACTGCAGATGGCCTGTCAGGACTGTTTGGGAAGGAAGGGGGTCAGCAGTCAGTGCTGTTCACTGCCACGTTGGCAGCAAGCTGCTGTACTGAATGCTGCAGCACAGAATCGATATCTTTAGTGTCAACTTCTGCAAGGGGAACAGCCGAAGTATTACATGGACACCTTCCAGGTCCAGTTCCTCAAGCTTGAGATGCTGAAAAATTGCCTCTGCAAGTAGTCCACTTGGCTGTAATATCCAAACAACAATATGTAATTGAACTGTATAAATAATACTTGCAAAGTACAATTTTGAAATCTTTGCTATAGTACATTGTTTGTATAACTGCTACATTTAATACCTCTACTTCTGCTGGATTAGATACTTCACTAAAAACCAAATCTCCTTTGAGAGCTATGTAGAAGATGCAGAATTATCTTTTCTTACCCTCCCAGTTTGCAGTCTCCCGTTCCTCCTTTCCAGGCTCTTACATATTTTGGATCTGCCCATAAGGATATTGGATTAAAGCTTCCACTTGCAAAGTAAGGGCCCACAGGGCTCATTATGACATACAGCAGGGCTTTAGTCGGCTTCTTCACTCCAAGGGAGGGCTGAAAAAAGGGATTGGGTAGAGTTGAGTAGTGGCTCTGTGAACGGCTGCATGACAAGCTAAAATGATTTGCCCACTGGAAATGGTTCACACAACAGCACAGGAAATAACCCGGAATGTATCATTTGGGCTTTTAACCTCGTCTCTGAGAGACGGCTTCTCACTTCAAGTCATCGCCATCAATACTTGAAGGTGGACGTGGAAAGTCTGGCACTGGTCAAAGTCTGAATCCTGCAGTAGGAAACTCAGCTTAACTATATGATTCTTTGCAAAACTCAGGACTGACCACAGAATCACAGAATGACTGAAGTTGGAATGCACCTCTGGAGATCACCTTGTCCAACCCTTGGGCTACATACAGCTGGCTGCCCGTGATTCTTGGGATCTTCTATGCAACTGAATGGGTTACTATTTTCTCTCCACTCAGAGAAACCAAACTCATAAAACGAACAAGATCATCCTTGGTTTCTAAGATTAGGTCTCCATCGAAAAATAGTTATTGGATTTAAATCTTTAGGACCAAAGGTCTACACAAAACATTGTGCACAATGCACTTGAAGCTAAATTGGGAGGTGGGAGGGAAAATAATAGAGTAATAATGGAACTACTGAAAAACTCAAATAAGCCTTCATCAGGTGCTAAGAGGGTTCTTTTGATTTCTGTCTACATTACTCCTTCAGCAAAACTTCTAATAAGATTAACTAACAGAGATCGTGATATTTTTCCTGATTCTTACACTACCATTCAAAAGATCGTGCTGACTAGGTTTCTTAATTGCACTGATTCATAAAAGATTAGCAAGAGACGCAACCTGGAAACAATATATGACATTGTGTAAAGGCCAGGTAGGTCGACTAATCTGGAACAAAGCTCAACACCAAAAGAATTCCAAAAACAAAAATGGGGAGATTTTTTTTTTTTTAATATATTAATACTTTACAGTCACTGAGTAGAGATCCTTCCACCTGAAAATCTGCAACTAGTTTACACACATTAAATTAATGGAGTCCTAGAACAGTCCTAGAACACATGTGAAAGGTATAATGTTCATGTATAATAACTACTTACAGATGTGGATAAGTTGCCTAGTTGGGAACTATACATTCTTTAGCTTCCCTGTCCTATGTTCTACCATTAGAGGTTTAAAACTTCCATTAAAATAAACTCCCTGTTTCTAATTACCTTTATAAATACTATAGGCTGGACTTACCTCCACATGAAACTCACACAGTACACACCGATAACCTGGTTGCTAAGGAGCCTTTTATAAGGTCAGGTTTATCCACGTTTAAGAATAAACTGACATAAGAACTTGTTCTTAGTTCTGTCAAAAGTCTCTCAGAAAAGCCATCTTAATTTACTGGGCTGAATCTTCCAAAATCTCCTCACTAACTTCAGGATAGAGATAAAAGATGAAACCACAAAATCTACACAGCAAATTTCTGTTCCCTCACAGTGTCTCCAGATTATTAGCATTTTAAAGGCATACATTAAAATTTCACGAGCAACTATGGTTTTAATACAAAACCGAAGTTAATTTAAATTTTGCCGTTATCGCTCAGAACAGTTAATCTAAGTTTACTTTTTGTGATCTTAATCAATGTGTCCACTAGGTGGTGGTGTGGTCAACCTAAATTTGTGAAGTAGAGCTACAGGTGACTTAGAAGTAAAGACATAAAAACACATTGCCCCTGAACTGTAATACTGTTGTCTAGTGACTGCTGTGTATTTCCCTTTATGGTCAGAGGCTTTTGCCTCGTGTTTAAATATACAAAAGTTCAGAGGGGGGGAAAAAAAAACGCTTCACACCTCAGTTCCAATTAAGGTAGGACGGATATACAGGCTGGCAGCGGTTGAGTATGGGACCCACTCCTTTTCCACTTCCACAAGCTTCCGGATGCACTCTAACAGCTCATTCTGGTCAAAACGCTGGGAAGGAAAAGAAAAGGGAGAAAAGAAAATGGAGAAATACAGCCTGGACACTCTGTGATCTTTATAGATCCATATGTTACGGGGAACACTTCTTCAGGACGCGTAACAGTGATGGTCTGTAGAGCTTCATAGGGCTGCATCATCTTCCTTCAGTTAATTTCTTTCAGAACTTAAGATCCCATGGTCTTTGCCCTGGTGCCTTTTAATACAGTACCCTGAATGCCCTCCTGTTGCTACAAAATATCCTCCTGAGATAGTAAAAAAGGAGCCGGTGACCTTTCTTGCCTCCAAAGCACATGGCGAGAACTCCCTGTGCAGCCAACACCTTCACTTTGGCAAGCTATGGCACCACCTCTTCTGCAGAAGGGTGCTTTGGGTTATAACTCCAAGGGGCCCACCAAGCTTCCCAGCTTTATAAAGTTGCAAAGTTCTTACAGTAATAAAGCTAATAAGCGTGGGAGGAAATTCACAGGCCAATACACCACTGCTAAAAGCAGCCTTAAGTTGCTAGCATGACCAAAAATGAAGGCACCCCGAGGCTGAAGGACTTAACTGCAGTGGAATGAAGAAAAGGGAGAACATTAGCACCAGAACAATTTCACCAGCTGTCTGTGTACAGATCAGCACCCATCCCTCAAAAGCAGACTGTGCACATCTGCGGAGGTAGGGAGACAACAAAGAAAGCAAAACATTGTTGTGATTTAAAAGAAAAATGCATTCCAAAGAGTTCACTCGGTAAGATCTCTTAAAGGTTTAACTGAACTGTTCGAGAGTTAGAGCATTTGATAAATGTTACACTACTGTGCAATTTCAGAGATTTGCACTCTGAAAATGAAAATATGCTCGGACTTAAAGAGAATCAAATGCCTTGGCTACATACTGGCAGAGCTGCTCGTACTGCTGATCGTGCCATCCTGTCCATGTTGAGAGTTGGCCGGAACAGGCGGATTTTGCCATCCACTCCTCGGTAAGCCTTCATTCCTTCAAACAACTACCAAGCCAAAAAGAAGGGAAAAGAAATTAAATAACAATTGAGACATGGTATCCCATGATGATCCATGCAAAAGCAGGATACATCCTTTGGAAATAAAGGAATTTCACTTTCCTGCTCGCAGCACTCAAAGTATAAATGCTAACTAGTTAATCCTTGTAACACACTCCTGTGAGGTACTATTATGAAATTTATATCACAACGACAACCTGCCCATGCGTCAGATATATTTTTCTTTCAAGGAACTTAATTATGACCATTTTTTTTCATAATTTGGTTACAACAATTAAAATTTGTAGCATGTGTTCGATTTAACTATTCCCTCACATCCTGGCTGATAATACGTAAGACTGAGCCAAAACAGTATTCTCCCTTACAAAAAAGATCTACAGGAAGTAATTATATAAGTTAAGAATTTTTAGAACTCTGTCCAAAATGCATTTTGGTAGGAAACATAGCATAAGGTAATCAGGGGAACTCTGTTGCAGTTCTTGCTGTAGCAAAATCTTTATCATTTACTTTCCCCTATGCTGCGGAAGGGGGTTTAGCGAGCATGAGAGACAGAGGCATCAGCCCTACACAAGAGGAAGAATGCATGAAAATGTTTTATCTATACTTTACAGGAAACTTAAATTAATCATAATTATCCCATCAAACTGCAAAATGCGGATGACTGGTGTTGACAATCAATTTACCAGAAACCTTTATCCCACCAGTACCCTCCCAGCAGAATGCTCTACAGCACCTCCTAACCACAGCAGAAAACATATGCCCACAAAATATCTATAGCTATTTTCAGTTACAGATTGATAATTTCCAGTTGTAGTTATAGGCAGAAAACACATATATTATATCAGCTCACGATAATATATACATATATACAGGCATTATTTAGATTAAGTATTAAAGGATCATTTATGCTTATAGAAAAGGGTTCAGATTTTTAGAATTTATTTTCTAAAGCATTTCTTTATACATTAAATTTCAGTGTAAGTTCTATGAATTTAACTGCATCACTACTGTCAGTCTCCTCATACTTCTCCTCCTGACTGTTCCACAAAAAATGGCTGTAAACACATTCTGTGTGGTTGGAAGTCTACATATGCAGGTGTTTTATTTGGACAAAAGAACCCTGTATCTGTGTATAAGTAATTTTAGTAGAAGACTCACAGTTTCATTATTAAATTCTGCAAGATTTTCCCATAAGGATCAGTGAAATGCAATGTTTAGAAAGCTTTTGTGCAGCCCCATGACAGAGCTACATCCTTCCACATGACAAATTTTAATTGGGTTGTAACTGGGTTGCGGGAATCCCTGCAATTTTCCTTAGGCTACATGCCAACCATGTAGCAGAACCTAGAACTTTTTGCTTCCACCATTTATCTTACTCCTGTGGCAATGCCAACCTTATTAAAAGTTTTGTACTCAGTTTTGAAAAAGAAACTGTTCCTAGGATAGACACTGGAGCTACAAGAAAACATTCTGTCTTTAATAAAGGATGGCATAGCTGGTGATACGGTTGATACTTTGGGAGGATTTTTATTGGGCCAGTGACTAACACCACATTTCTGTATTGCTAGTTTCTTACCACAGAACGGTTGTTTCCCCCCACCCTTCTCCCAAACACATTCACAGAACTTTTAATGAGAGGGAAGAGGAAGGAATGTTACTACGAAGATTTGACCAATGGTTGGAGAAAAGTAAGAACCACATCATTGCTGAAACACAAAGCCTTCTCAAGCTGTTAAATCTTTTTCTTCAAAAAGAAATGCCTTTAACCTACCCGAGCTCAGTAAAACCTTTCGCCCATTAAAAAGGGAGACAGTGATGTGTTCCAGAAATGCTCAACTTGAATAAAAGCAACTGCTGTGGTTGCTTGATGGTTGCTCGCTACTGTGGTGTGCAAACAATATTAACTAACATCTTTACATCACAGGAGCTGGATCTGGAGTTCAGCAGATCCAGATTATCACACTGCATCATGGAGGGCAAGGAAAAAGGGGAGGGAATGCCAAATTCATCATTTTTGTTATACCCACTGTGTATTCATTGAGCCACAGCATTGGCACCAGATTCTCCTCTGTCTGTCCTCTTGGCTAGAGGAAACGTGATGCAATAAGGTAAAAGAATAACAAATGGAAAAAAAAAATAAGAGCATATTCATGTTAGCAATGATTTCAGACTGGGCCAGAGGCCGAGCATTAAAGCAATATGCTACTAAGAGTGAAATATAGATTTGGGACTCCAGCGTGGTTTCTTACTTCATGGGCAGATCAAGAGCTGCAGCCTTAGTCACAGGGGCCTGTTGTAATTTGCACAGGACCTTTGGAGGCTTGGTGACTAGATGGGGAAACACCAGCAACAACAAAAAATGGTGAAGGCAGGGGCTCAGGGACAACAAGCAGGGAAAAGCTTGATCCTTCCCTTACATCAGTGGTTAAAAAAAAAAAAAAAAAAAGAAAAGAAAAAATAAAAGAAGCTCAAGCAACTCCACTATCTTCAGCGGAGACACTCGCACCCACCCAGAAGTGGGAGGAGAAGCAAGCTTCCATTTCAGCACAGGTGCCCTACTGAGGCTCTCACACAGATGTGAGTATAGCCAAAGCTGCTCCAGAGACACAAAAAGCGGCTTTAGACAGGAGGCAGCTAAGCACGGAAACTGTTAACCACGCTGGTTTCCGACTTCACATTTCATTTTCCGAAATTCCTTGCTGTATATTCTCTGCTTCAATAGATTTGTACATTCTGAATGCGTCAGATCTAGTTCAGAGCTCTCCAGACTTGTTCAGAGTTGCAAACAAGCATCTGTCTAGCTTGTCCTACAATCCAAGCCATGAACCTTTAAAACCACTTAAAGCAACTTTCACAAACTGCTTGTAGAGTCCCCAAATTAAAGCTACTCCTGGAATCTCACACGGTCTTATCCAGTGCTTCATTAAGTTACATCAGAGACAGTTAATTGGACCGATCCACTGTCAGTGAACTAGAATTCTTTCTCAAATGAACTTGTCACCACACAAGAATGGGCTCACCTTCAGTAGGCTAGAAAGTTAAGTGAACTGGAATCCACAGGCCAGAGTTGCTTTTGAGTTACACTAACATAAACGTAACCCTGTTGTCTGGAAGGACATCAGTTAACAAAACAAAGCGTAACTCAATACTAATACACGTTAAGACCGTAGTAGTCCTTGTATTACAAAGCTATGGCTTCAAGTGCTAATGAAACAAAATAGCAGTTTCCAAATCTATTCAGTACTCACTTCTATAGCATAGTGCAGAGACGAGGAGGCTGGATGCAATGAAAGGTTCCCAAGAGGCTTAATATAAGGTTTCTCCCATCCTGAAGCCAAGGACCATTCAATTGTCAGCATGTTATCAGTGAACACAGTTCCAAATACCAAACCATTGGGGTCTGGTTTTTCCTTGAAAGTTGTAGCTGGGGTGATAATCAAGTCTGAAGCCTGAAGGAACACGAAGACAAAAATTAAGTGTATAAAAATAATTAAGTCAGACCGATTTAAAAATTACTCTGCATCAGTGAACATGGACAAATGAAATATTTTATCTGTGGGGACATTTAACGGCAGAACAGTTACAGGTGGCTAACCTCTAAGAAGCTGGCAAAGTATTCATACTGTCTATGCATACATACATACATATACGCAGTGCTGTTTATACCAGAAGTAATTAGTAATTATTTCAAAACCCCGTTAAGTGGAGGAAGCAGTACAAGGGGTAAAACCAGAAAAATAGCAGACGAAACTTCCTTGGCCATTTAGATTAACGCATCTATACAAGTTTCAGAAACACCAAATTGCTGTACCTCAGAACATAAGCTGATCGTCAGAAATTAATCCCCCTCACAACTAAGCAGATATGTTACGCCGATTTTCCTTTAATGCATAAAACCAACGTGAGAGACCAGAGCCAGCAGTCAGCAGATTACTTGGGTCACACTAGCTTATTTAATCACGTTCATATTTTCCTAGAAAGATCCCATTAGCAAAGAAGGCTAAATGTTTCCCTGCATCATTAACTCTAGAGACTTTCCCTTACAAGTCATGACTAGCTGCAGGAATGCAGCATAGTCTTTTGTACTGGTTTTGGCTGGGATAGAGTTAATTTTCCTTATAGTAGTTCGTACGGTGTGAATCATCCTAAAGAACAGCAAGAGAAGAAGGAAAGCAGGATCTCTGGCACGTCACTCCTCTTTTATACACAGATAGGGGCTAAACAACTAGAGAGGGCTATGAAGTGGGCAGAGCCTTGATCCACCTTCTCCATACTCTTTCTATGTCATCTGAGGATTTAACCCGTGCTGGTCAGACAGGCAAGGAAGGATTCAACAAAGAATTGTATTTGAAGCTCCATTTTCCTTCCTAACGTGACTCAGAAAGCATGGACCCTTATTACAGACCCCCAAGGGAAATCTTACTCCTCAGTGCTGGGCACGTACAGAACAGACTGGGACACTAGTAGCGTAGTTCAGGTAGTTCAGATTATTGGTCAAATGATTTGCACGTGCACTAAAAAGGCGGTTCTGCAAAAGATATCACTGATTTGATTTTTCAAGATCAGCACACATCTTGCAAAATGAGAAAAAAATCAGTACCAAGCTTTCGAAAAAGAACACACCCCCGTCTTTGTAAACAACCTAATTTTCCACATGTCTTTAATCAATAATGGCCTATTTTTTATTGATTAGTTGGTTTTGGTTTAGGGTTGGTTTTTTTTATTTACTTTTTTCCTTGCTTAATGGCTTAGATGTGAAATTAACTTAGAGCTGGAGCACATGCACAGCTAAAAGCTTTTTTCAAACTATCTCCAATTATAGGGCTTGTCTAGATATTACAGTGCATTAGTCTGGTTGAACTAATAGATAATCTGATGAAACAACAATTTCTCTTCTTAACTCTTTAGAGTACCCTTTATCCTGCTGACGGTAAATGTGTCAATGGGAAAAGCACTACTTAGCGATGTCCTGAAAGTAAACATGAATTTTACCTGACAACCTCTTACCGTGCGCTTTGGAAAAAAAGGTATCACAGAAAAGCACGGATCAAAACAAAAGCCACAAAGGAGTGTTTGCAATCAGTCACAACGCAAGACTCAGCTCAGAAAAACACTTATGCAGGAGCAGGATGTCAGTGGGGCACACGCAGGGATGGAGAACACACTTAAACTCTTCGCTTTATCTCTGGACAGAATCACAGCTTTCAAAGAACTCCCACTGCCAGCGGGCAGCCACTGGGTCAGCCAGTCAAGGCTTCTGTCTCATCCCAGCCCATTTTCATTAAGGTCACCATCTTCACAATAAACTGGCCTGGGGACCAGGATTATCACATGGAGGCTCATCCCCTAGAACTCTCATCAGTGTGCTGATTTTTGCTTTTATGCCTCAATTTCCCACTTCCTCAGTTGTGGTAGCACAACCAGTTGAAAGGCGGCACTACAAAACAGCCTGCTAAGCTTATCTGGGCTAACAAACAGCATTTACTTTACAGATGGGGAAAGATTTTGATGTGGCTTGTCTCACAGACCCACAAGCGCGTGTCGCTGGAGCAGCAAGCTGCAGCCACAAGTGAAGAAACATGCTCACTTTGGAGCATTTGGGCTTTCTTTGACCCAGTTTTGCCACCAAAGATATTTCTCCAGCTTTGGAGACCTTGGGGCTCGAGAGAGCCTCGGACGGAGTCTCTGTCACGTAAGCGATAATTCAATAAAATTATGCTGATCAAATACAAGCACACTGTTACCTCTAATGGTTAATGTAAAGAAGGTCCCAGATCCTGAGTCCCTCCTGTGCTGGCTCATTAGAAAGAAGAGGTGGGCCAACTGCTCGCTCCGTGGTGTGATAGGCGGTCACGCAGCAGTGCCCCTGGCTCAGAGCAGTAGCCCACCCTGCTTAGCTCTCAGCCCCCACGACTGGGGACTTTCTGCAGTCCCACACAGAAACCCCCAGACCGGATTTCGGGTTGAGTCATCACTTGAAGGCAGAAAGACTAGAGAAGTTAAGTAGCCATGATGCTTATCCAGGAAGGTAGCAAACAGCTTCTGGACCACAGAGCTTGCTGGAGCCGCACACTCCGAGCAAGGAGCCTGCCTGCTGTTTCTCACTTCTTTCAGCATTTCTTCAGGCGTTTTGCAAACACCTGACTCAACAATATCAGGTACAACACTTGACCCATAACAACTTCCTTCAAACAACAGTAGGAACACCCTGCAAAAGACCACAAATATGAGCTTAACTGCACAGACCAGTAGGGCAACAATCAGGAAACTGGCAAAAAGACAATTTTCCTGATCCTTATAATCCCGTTAGGCTCACGGGAGATGCATTTAAGATGTATTTTTTTTGGCCATTACATTATTAAGATCCTTTCTTAAGGCTCTTCCCCCTTATTCATTCTACTGTATTTTTTCTCCCTCTTTTTACCAAGCAGTGAGTAGAGCAAGTTAACAGTGCGCAGAATCACCTGAATCTTTCAGAATCCTAACACTTTTTATGTCAAGACACCACCAAGAGCTGCAATACATTCCATGTTTTTTTCCCCATGGAGGGGTGTGAGGGTGGGGGAGCTGGAGAACCCTCTCTTGGAGTACTATCTCCCACAGTGTGGTCTTCAGCATGAAGTATTGCCAGCACCCTCAACCTCTTCTAGGTCCCTGAGTGGTAAGACCTCCACGTAACATCTTGCTTGGCCCACAGACCCTTTTGTCTCAACTTGCCCCAGCATTTTGTGGTGCTGTTCAAGCAGTGCTAGCAGGAGGGAGACCAAACACTCAGAAGAACCTGCACAGAGAGCAGAGCAAGGCCAGGTGACTAATACCAGGGGTACTGATTAAGTATCAATGCCTATTTCTTTAATATCATTCATTAAAAAAAAAGTTATCACAGTGCTACCATGGTATCACCTATGACCTTTAAAACAGCGATTTATTTCTTTCCTTTGTTCAACGGCCCTGAAAGCAGCACTAAGGATGCATTAACACCCATCCAGACCTCTGCTGTTTGTACTCCCAATACAAAGGGCAATTTTCAACCGGGTTTGTTTTGCTTGCTTGGTTTACACACGTGCTCTCAAGCACCTTCTAATGATGCTGCCTAATAAAACCATTAAACTGGAAGGAGAACCGGTAAATGCAGGGACAAAAACGATAAGGGAGATAAAGAAAGAAAGAGCTGTGGCACACAGTCTTACTGAGTGCAGCTATTTGGCCCCTGTTGCCTAAAGTAAAATGACAAAGACGTAGTTCCAGCCCTGCAAACTTTGCACGTCAGCAGTACAGTACGTATAAGATATACGTGCCTAGTTCCCAGCCCAGGGCACTCCAGTATCAGTAAAAGGAAGATTGCCCAGATTTCCCTGCCTATGGTAGGCAAAAGGGGATGGTGGGGAAGCCAGTTGGATACTGCTGATTTTCAGGGCTTATACAGCAACGCTGCACCTACAAACAGCCGCTGTCTTCACCAGACACACCTTTTTGAACAGCCCCTCATCTGAAAAGTGCCTGCTGCTTCCAACGTAACTACTTCCAGAGGGAAGCTTTACCCAGCCCAGGCAAAGAAGATATATTGTGACCTCCTGAAACTAAAATTCATCATTTGATCAAAACAGATCTTGTCAATTACGAGCTAGGTCAAATCAAAAGTGACGTGCTGGTCGGTGTCAATTTTAGCCAAAGCTGAGACATTCTGGTGCCTCTAGCTAAGATGTCAGTTCAATGCTTATTCTACCCAGCCTTTGCAATAGCCTCAAGTGGATTTGGAGCTGACAGCAGCCTTTGGCCAGAACTGTTACTCTCATTACTACAATCCTACCTTTCTTACCATAAAGAGCTGTCTTGGGTAGGTGCAGATGGCAAGTAGATATTTTGTTCTACTCTTTCCATCAAGTTTTGCCAACGCCTTCCCAAATGATCCCTGGCTGCAGTTATTTTCACTGCGCTGAAACTACTAGACTACAAGCAGCTGTAACAGGTGTAATTCATTTGACATACCCAAACTTTTCTAAACACTGCGCTGAGCCAAGCATTTCTACCATGAGTAAAACCAGAACTGGCAGCCTCAGCTGTAAAATAACTTGCAGGTTACCGAACTATAACAGCAAGTTTCAGCAGAGATCCTCAAGATGTGAGCATCAAGTCAGTGAGACCGACTGTAACTTACTCAGATCAAACAAGTAACCGCCCTGACTTGTAGTCAAGGTGATTCATTCCAGATCACAAAGCAACTGCAATTATTATTTTTTATTACTAATGCAGAGTTTGTGAGCATATCCTAGGAAAGATCAGGGCCTTCTGATGCAATAGCAGACACGGAAGCGTAGGTGAATTTGAGTATCTTGGTTTTGCCCTCGCACTTGTGAACAGTGAAATGTGGTTGCAGTAGCAGAGCAAATTTTGAGGAGAGAGATTACAAAGAGCGTAAGGAATTACTATAAAGGGGAAATGTAACAAAGCGTAGCCAGGGGGAGTTGAAGAGAAAGAGGCTCGGACTAGTCAGAATGGTTTTGGGGAGGGCTCCAGGAATGGGGAAGTTGTTTTCTTGCAGTTCAGTCCTTATGGCTGTTGCACCTTCATCATTCCTTTTAGGCTCTCCCCAGCCCACACATCTCTATCCCAGGAAGCCATTATTTCGGCTGGAGCAGCTACTTTCACCCCACAATGTCTTATGCCTGGCCTCCTGAACCTGAGGTTCCTCCTATATGACAGACTGAGAAGAGGTTTGTGCTGCCATAGAGAAGCAGTGGCGGGCAACTAGGCTGAGGATGCTAATGAGGCTGAAGAAAGTGTCTTGTTCACCTCTGAAGTGTCTTGTCATAAACAAGTTGGGACTTTTTTGCCCTGCAGCCAATAAGCCAGCTACCACCTTTCTCCTGCAACTCATTCAGTCCTATTGCTGTCCAGATGTTGAGCTATAGGTGGAGGATTGCTCACCTTTTCTTGCTGACCTGAGCAGTGATCCCAGCTGGCTGGAGAAGCTCATCCATTAGATATTCCAGCCCAGCAGCCTCATAAAGCAGAGTTCAAGCTACTTACTATATGTTGCACATAATTGGTCCTGTAGAGCAGCTACTATGAGCATCCCACAGGGAATTGCAACCTGATCCAGGAAGAGCCTTCACCGCATGGGCGTGCTTTCCGTCGGCAGACATCATGAATCATGCTTAACAGCTAATACTGCACGCAGAACAAAAGGCTTGCGCCAAACTATTGCCAAACTCTGAGGAATCAGGGATGACAGGCCAACTCCTCCGTCAGCGGAACCACAGCAGACAGCAGCAGTGCTAGGCGATGCAACTGGGAAACTGGAAAATGCTATGGAGGCTGTGGGTGGTGTTAGGGCAACTAGTACTTTTCTCCTCCGTTGGGATGAAATAAGCAATCACTTATTCTGCCTATTCCTGAACCCTTTCTTAGAAATAGAAATATTGAATCCTGCTCTGGTAGATGAAACCAACTGCAACCTCTTCTAGCTGGTATTTTGTCTAGTTTGTCTGACTTACTACCTCTTAGCTCTATCCACTAATCACTAGCTGACAAAACAGCAGCAGCTACTTGAGTTTAAAAAGAGATTTATGTCCTACAGGCCTCAGGTAAACCAAGGTCTGTGGTTTTTTGCTTCTTTTCCCATCCCACCTTCTTTGGAGAAGACTGCTGGTTTTCCGGGATAGAGACTACTGCTTTCTGCACAGGGCTAAGCCCTGTATAGCTCTGATGACAATAATAAAGTCTAAAGTAGAAACAATATGAACAATAATATTTATGTGAACTCAAATCAGAATAAGACTGAGTTAAATACATTCTTAGAAATCTGTTACTAGCTTGTAAGTATAAAAAGTAATATTAATGTAAGCTACCCTATAATCCCTTTACCATCATTGCTATTTTAAATTTACAGCAGAGCCTGAGGCTTGAGAATGGAAAGTGTGCCAAGATATAATAAGATTTGAGCGGGAAGAAAGCCCTAATCTTCCTACTACAGAAAAATAAAGAGAAACAAAATATAACAAAATATCTTCTGCAACCCCAGGGGAAATACCCAGAAATCTTTCAACATAAAGCTTCCCTGAGACTTCATCTGACAACATGTAATTGGACTGGGGCCTGGAATCATTGCAACAGGTTGCCTGTACACTGGGTAACGAACCACAGAACAAATGACAAAGCAAAAGGGAGTCAAGGCTCTGAATCAGTTGTGAGTCAATCACAGAAGTTAGAGAAAACATGGCTGGAAGGACTTTGTCTAGCCCATCCTCTGCAAGGCATCTTCCTAGACTATTCATAACAGATATTTATCAAATATTTGTCTAACCAAAGGATGAGCTTCTGCAACACTCTGCAAACAACGGGAAGAAAAGGAGAAGGGCACAACATTACTGTTGGCTTCTTTAATCTTTCCCCCGACCTGATGGATGCTCCAGCTCTGGTGCAGGAATGTTTGATTTGAAGCAGTAGGCAGGGAAGCAAACCTGCTCTCACAAGAGAACAGATAAGGGGTTAGAATTGACATAAACTTCTTGCCTTGGAGAATGAAAATAGCACCTAGGGCAGCAGCACAGCTCAAAACACAGTCTGAAGCTCCTAAAATGTCCCAGAAGGGAAATAAAGATGTTGGAAAGCCGCAGTCCAGCTAGACTGAAGAGAAAGCATTGAAGGAACAAATCTTGGCCTACAAAACACTCAAGCACATGGACAATGCATAGTATCGTTGATTTCAACACCAGCAATTAAATGTTAAGATTTTTTTCCATATGTTGCTGAAATACTGCCCTATACCAACTCCCACTGATTTGATCCAGAGCCCATTCAAGTTAATCAAGACCCTTTCCTCCATCCTTGTAGGAATTTGGATCGTAAAAGAGGCAAACCTACCTGAATCTCACCCCTTTTTACTGCTTCAGGAAAATTAAAAGGACTAGTAATATTTTGCGGTTGGTTTTTTTTTGTCCCTTACTTATGTCTGTTCTCCATCGATTCGTTTCAGAAGATATGTATTTTTACAGTTAAGAAAGATGAAAATGGGTTTCCTACAGATCTTAAGGAAACTTTCTACCTGATATTAAGGAAATCTTAAGGAAAGCATCTATATGATTTTAATGGGGTCTATCTCCTCTACTCCAGCAAATGGCATTTTCAGATCTACAGAAAACAGTCATCTAGTATCTCATCTATTAAAGAATTATATAAAGCATTTCAAATATGACTACCTAATTAAAATATAAACCACCAAGATGCTAGTAAGACTATTAAACATAGGAACAGGAACTGGACACATTATTAATTTTTAGTCATATAAACTGCTTCTGTTTGCTAATAGCTATTCCAGTTGATTAAGTGGGATGATCAGAAAAGTGTGAAGAGGGAGGAAGCATAGGCAAGCTTTAAGGCAGTCATTGCACTGGATTGAAAAACACATAAAAATAGCTCACTGTTCATGCTGGTCAGGTTAGCTATATAAAAATCCTCTTTGGCCATGCAACTGCACTTCGTGTCTGCAATGTAGACGTACCTGAGCTTTTAATTAGAAAGAAGCAATTCCATATAGAATGAAAAGGGAAATCACAGACTGCAATTCGGTAATAGCCCAATTCCTTACACAGAAAGTCCTCTCATAGACTCAAACATTTCCATAAATACAAACCTAGGAGCATTTTTCACTAACGGAACACATTGATTAATTACACTACTAATATTATTCACTACTAGCATATACTGCTTCTTCTCAAAAGATCTGGCAGCTTGGTTAATGCAATTCCTGATGCTGTGCTGCTCCTTGCCTCACAACCACTGTATTTCTTTATTGTAGCATAAACACAATGTTCCATTTTTAGAAAGAGTTTGCCTGGGAGAAGGTTTGAGCCTAACACAAGCTGAGGGCTCACACTGGCCTGCGACACAAAACTGGAATAGAGAGATCTGCGACATTTCACCAATACCACATTTCTGTACAGCAGCACAGTGTTTTAGATGTTCAAATAATGCTCTATGAAAACAAAACTTAACAATTTGGTCCACAAAGATTTAAGACACTATTGTGTCCTGGCTCAGGAAAAACTGTAACTTCTATTCCACACAAAAAAAAAATTGAAACAAAGAATGAGATATTTACACCCAAGCTTTTCTAAAAAAGTAGCCATACTGAAGGAAGAAATGAATTGCAAACTAAATTTCAGAAAAAAACAAGCTGGAAATATTTTGCCTAAGTAGCCTGGCCAGTCACAAACCTGTTATGTGGAATAGCCAAGAATAGAATCATAATCTCACACGTCCAAATCCAGAGCAGTTGCAATTAAATCTTCTTACCCTGATTTTAATAAGCTTGCAGACATGCAGGGAACTGGATTCATGGAATGAAAGTATTCGGAATTTACCACTTCATATAGAATTCCAGAAACTTTTGGGAATATAAAAAGCTTTCATGGTACAGTTTCTTACACAGAGGTTACAGGAACAGTCGAAACATTCAGTTAACCTCATTTGCCCTTTCCTCTTATCCCATCTCCCTCTCACGCCGGTAGACAGAAGGCAAACTTACAAATTGCCATGAATTCCAATGTTTGATCTGCCACTGAAACTGCCACATTTTGCCAATTCATTTCATTCAGTACTTTCCTAGAAATGGGAACTAAGTATGGGATTAAGATAAAACTCTTCCAGCTCTCTAGACTGTTAGTTCATGAGAGTTAGGGTAGAAAGATAATTTCAAGAGCAAACAGAAAGGCTAAATTGTAGCCTTCCTAAATTGTAGCTCCTATTCATGTGTGTTCAGCATAAAAGCCATTTAATATCAGATCTGTGGACCTGATACCACAATGACATTAAAATTCAAGAATTCCTGGAAATCGGTATGGACACCATGGATTTTGTAAGCTTTGGAGTCAGATTCTTTCCCTTGGAAATGATTGTATGGTGCTAAAGTCCTGCATTTTAAAAGCAATTCTGCATCTTGGGAAAAATAAATCCAGAAAAAGATACAAGTCAAATGGAATTTCCAAAATTGTGGTACAATTTCAGTGCTATTACAGACACCAACTATATCTTAAGCTCCTCATTAAAAGGAAGATAAAGTATCGCTTCCTTTGTGCTATAAATCAGCTCAGCCAAACTGTCCCCTGGCTGTTTTTTCTAGCATCTTCTTTTTATCTTGGCTAAAAGGGCCTGTTATTTGCTGAAGACAATTAGCTTTATTTGCAAATCCTACAGCTTCAGGTAACGGGACCATCAGTTTCTCTAGCACAGCTTAAAAAACCTATTTGCTAAAAGCCTGCCAACTATTTGAAGGATATTACCCACCTGAAGAGAAACACTGAAATATGTGCCACTAACTTAAAATTAATAGAGCTGCCACAGATCTCAAATGCCACATTATGGATGGGCTCCCGATGGCATGAGAAACCTAATTGCAGACTGATGGGAAATCATCCCTTAACGTCCCATGGAAGAATCATGGTGAATTTTTTTCACAGCGTTGTCGTTGCTCGGTAGCATTTCTTGGCTACTACGATCCTGAATCAGTGACGCTACTCCTGCTACTCTGTGATAACGAGCTTGATTGAGAACCATGCATGTGTGAAGCAGAGCCACGAGCAATACTAAGCTGCATTAGTGCACCCTCCATCACCTGTGCTTGCAACTTGCGTGGTCTCTTTCAGGAAAGCCACTTTCTCCTAGCAACAACCAATCCCTGAAACATTCATTAACACATACTGGGCTTTGTTTCTTCCCTCTCTCATCAAAACAGGACACTCAACTGTAAGTAAGGGCCAGAAGGCCAATCGCATCCCGGGCTGCATCAAAAGATGCATTGCCAGCAGGTCCAGAGAGGTAATTCTGCCACTTTACTCTGCTTTGGTGAGACCTCACCTGGAGTATTGTGTGCAGGTCTGGAGCCCTCAATATAAGAAGGACATGGACCTGATGGAGCGGGTCCAGAGGAGGGCCACGAGGATGATCAGGGAGGTGGAGCACCTCTGCTACGAGGACAGGCTGAGGGAGCTGGGGTTGTTCAGCCTGAAGAAGAGGAGGCTCTGGTGAGACCTAATAGTGGCCTTCCAGTACCTGAGGGGGGCCTACAGGAAGGCTGGGGAGAGCCTGTTTACAAAGGCCTGTAGTGACAGGACGAGGGGCAATGGCTTTAAGCTGGAGGGGAGCAGGTTTAGATTGGAGATTAGGAGAAGGTTCTTTACTGTGAGGGTGGTGGAGCACTGGAACAGGTTGCCCAGGGAGGTGGTTGAGGCCCCATCCCTGGAGATATTCAAGGTGAGGCTCAACGAGGCCCTGGGCAACCTGGTCTAGTTGGGGGTGTCCCTGCTGACTGCGGGGGGGTCGGACTAGATGGCCTTTGGAGGTCCCTTCTGGCCTGGACAATTCTATGATTCTATGATAAGTGCACCGGGTGTCGATCATTACTGCGACCTAGACCCATACTAACTGGGATGAAAGCAGCAGATATGGCAGTCAGTCTCGTCCAGCTATTATCAGTAATATTCTAAAGAGTCTGTGCAATGCCTGCGTGGATGCAGAATACCACAGAAACCACTCAGCGCTCAATCTTCTCTGTGCTGTAGCTCTTTCCCCTCTTGGCAGATGACAATAAGGGAATGGATTTGATCGTAAACCACCTGAAGTAATTCTGCAGCATATACATACCCTGCTAGGAGGCAGTAATATGAAGTATTATGAAGTAATATGTAGCATCAAGTAATATGAAGGCACTGAGATCTAATAATATTATTACTCACCGATCTTTTTTGATTCAACACATGACAAAACCCACCTAATTTTATTGCCCTTGATAAAAAGGTAGAGTGAATAGATTCAGCTAAAATCAAGATAAAATCAGAATGACCTTTCCAAAAGCAACACCCGCATAGGTCCACAAATGCTAAGCACTGTTATCACAGCCACAGAATTGGCCTCTAGCTTGGCCTCTTGATCTAACAGTGGATACAACTATGTACTTCCATGGAAATTATACAGAGGTGACCTACCAAATGGCAACTGACGAAGTTTTAGCCTAGGACATCAGAAAAATACGTTTTTTTAAAGAGACTAGTGCTGCAATGTACTCGACAAAGCCACAGCTGACCTGATCTGGTGCTGATGAGAGTCCTGCTTTCAGTTTAGCCTATGGTTCTAAAACACAAAATATCTGGGGATGCCTTATTGTGTGATTTTATACATACACACACAGAGATATCCAATTATCTTTCTTTTACTGCTTCAAGACAGTTTATATAAAAGCAGCTTTCCTATATACACATTTTGGGGAGCTACTGCTCATCACAGCATCAAATATTGGTAAACTTCCGTAATAAATTTTTCTCCGTACAACTTCAAATAAACATAAAGGAAATGTCCTGATCAATCAAAATTTAAAGTGGGGTCTAATGCAGAATTTAAAAAGGAAATGCAGGGCCTTCTCCTTATAATTCCCCCCCAGCCCCACCGCACCCTCCACCTCAAGATCACAGAAGAATCAACAGCTGCAACATGACAGAAGCCTCACTGAGCGCCCATATGCTTTGAGAGGTAAATAATTCATTGATGTCAGTAGAAAATGACAAATTGAGAACAAGCTGGAGAGGAAGAGATGTGAAAAACATATAAACCATGTAAACTGCTTTATATTTGTTAGCTTTGTACATAATGTGGTAACTACAATGCATACATGTCCTCGTTCCAAAAGCATTTCAGCCTTCCCTTGATCCATGTGCTTTGAGCATCTCAGAAGCTTTACCTACTGCTCATATAAAATGAAAACAGAAGAGAAGTGCTATGTACTTCCTAAAGTCTTCAAGGAAATTTCCCTCTGTAACGATGTGCCAACGTGATACAGTCAATTAGTTCAGATGTTACAAAGATGTTTTTAAAAAAAAAAAAAAAAAAATCAGACTATACTGTATTTTATACATATTTAATCTTTGCATTGGAGGGGAAGAAAGAAAATTTGGTGAATAAACAATTTTCATTTTTAAAACAATAGGGTTGAAGAATTGTTTATTCTTTTATCTCTTTCATAAACTCTTTCAAATATATAATGGTTTTCTAAAATAAACTTTAAAACTGTCTAATATCTCAAAATGGATTAGTCCCTCTCCCAGTTCCCAGAGTAAGGAATCCAATATCCCGCTATATCTGGCACAAATTATAGATGCACTTGAGATTCATTAGTATAAACATGGTAATGAATCACAGTAATGTGGTTTCTTCATTAATGTAAACACAAAAACTGCAATAATTAATCAGGTTTTCCTTTGAAAGGCTGTTTTGAAAATAGGCATATCTTTCTCCACAGAAAAAAGGAATTTTTCCAACTCTAGTGTACACTATAGAACAAGAAATGTTGCATACTGCAATAACATTAAACCTGCATCTTAACTGCATAGATTGCTCCTGTAATGCTAACTTATTTATAGTTTTAATGTTTCCAGGGTAAGACCTGTTCTTTATCTTTAATGTTATTGCATCATTTGTCAAGAATATGAAAACAAGGCAGAGAATCAGAATCAGCAGAGTATGTTTTGCATAGAGCCAACCAAGTTCACAGTCATTTCATGCAAAGGCTACATGTTTTAAAACATGCAACTAAAGGTCCTATTTTAAGGAACAACTGTATTTCTGTGAAGAGACCTCCAAGAACAGGATCAACGTCTCTAAAACTTTCACTGGCAACCTCTCGATTTGAACCACAAATGCCTGCACTGAAAATAAATTTTCAGTTCCTTCATACTTCGTCCAGAGGGAAGATACACTACAGCTTTAGATTATGTGGAAAAACTGTCAGAGATTTTGGTTGTTTATTTGTAGGTTCTACCTATAGCATGGAAGTTATGTTCTAATTTGAACAATACCTAGCACAATGTCAGCTAGGTCACAGCTTGGGCTCTAAAATGTTATAGCAATGCAAAAAAGAAAATACTAAAACATATACCATTGCTGAAAGTTCACTATATCCAGCATCTCACAAAGTTAGACATGAGCTAGCTTCAAACTGGAAGCCATGCAAGCATATTAGCGTAGCACTGTATTCAGTCTAACAAGTCCAAGGTCTCGCTGGGGATTATTAGTTTGAGCACAGCACTGCACTAACCTGCCTGTATCACTTCCAGCCCGCCACGGGCTCACGTCCCACTGGCTCAGAGCCTGGGAAGATTGGGTCTGTCTGCAGAAGGCTGCGAGGGAACACTCCGTTATTTAGAGTGACATAAGGAGCCACTCAGATACAGAAGCTCCACTTAAGCATTTTTCATTTCACTACCACAAGTCTTCATATTAGCAAGTCAATCCAGATCCACTTGTAAACTCCAGTTACTTTATTCTGCTTTGGCGTAGCGGACTAGCCAGTATGCCCTAGAAGGCCTGTATCATTTTGGTACACTAAATAGGCCCTTAAAAATTTAAACAAGAGCAGTGAACTTTGCACTATCAAGATGTTCAACTAATTCTACACAGCTTCAGATCATTGAAACACAGAGAAACATAATAGGAGTAGGTAATACCTTCTTAAAGTGTTCCACGTGTCAGTCTCTCAAAATGCATACCATGACAAAAGGTTACCTAAAAACTAAAATCATCTTTCTTGATATGGATTGATACCATGAGGAAAAGAAAAGGCAATTACAGATGCCTTTAGTTTCCTAAGACCAAGTATTATGAATTCAAAGTCAGAGCTAATACATACATTAAAAGAAACTAAATTAGTTACGTACGGAAACAGACCACTACATTATCCAAACAACATTCATTCTGTCTTGTGACAGTACACTAAGCAACATGAATGCAATAAAGAAATTACCAGATTTTTAATCAGAAACAGTAAGTCCCTTAGACATAAGTGTGCTATTTGCTGGTATTACTGAATGCAAAAAAAATAAAACATGAATAAGAGCAAAACCAGAAATGTGCATTCCTTGATTCAACATCCCAAAATGCATGCAGTGGTACGGAGGATGACTGCACTTTCCATTACTGGTTTCATACTCCCCTCCTAGAGGTCCAATGCTGACAATGGGCAAAAAACTACAAGCATAACTTCTTAAGTTATGGTCACAAACCACAGCCAATTATTTAAATAAGTATGTGCATACAACCTGGGGAGGGAGGAAGATTTCACTCTAGTGGAAGGAGCTGAGGAGATAAATCCTAGAGATTTGACAGTTTCTGCAATACAGGAAACTCTAGCATAATCACTGTTTCCTTTGACGTTTTTTATCAGTTCCAAGATCGCTGGTCATGTGTCAACTCTAAATGCCATACATTAAGTATCTTGCAAAACATAGGCCTGTCAGGATGCGATTTTTAACTGCAGAAGTGAGTCAAATTAAGGTAATTCAGTAGCAGTTAAAACTAATGAAGTGCCAATTCTGATCTATCGACTTCAGAGAAGCCTATGAGAACGAAAACAGTGAGCAGATACAGGTGCTCACTGCTTGCTAGAAGCTGTAGGTAGCCTTCATTCCTTCCCTCCCAGCGTGTATAGGGAGTCTCCACCTTTCCAAGTCAGACAGAAATGGCAGTAAAATTCTCAGAAGCTCGCCGCACCTAAAAGGCACAGCACTGCATTCTAAAAAGAAATGTCTTCAGAGGGCTAATCTGGCCTTCAAATGTTGGGCAGCATCCACTTTAATAATATGTTTTGTGTAAGCATAAAACAAAACCATACCCTGTTTTCTACATTCTCACAATCTTGGATTACTTAGGTTACTGGCACAAAATTGCAGCTTTCTTCAGCTCAGTCAGCCTCGTGGGTCAGCTTGATTCCTTTGAAATATTATTAGCTATAGTTTCTGAAATTGTAACTGTAACTGTCTCGCACAGAAGTGTTTGTGAAATTCCCTAGAATGAATCCGGGTTGTTTTACTTGTCATTGTCTTGTGTTATGTTTTCCTTCATTTATGGTTTTTAATTCGATAATGAAGTTAAAGAGACTGCAAATAATTATTATCACGCATGACACTGCAGTCAGTACCTGTGCTCCCATCATAACTTTCATACACACACCTAGCAGAGTACAATATTTTCTAAAAAACTGTACCCCTTTCTGGCGAGTGCAGCTAATCTTCAGAAACAGAGCCATAAGGCAGGAATGGAATTACAAATTAGGCTTCAGTCTGAGCCAGCTGTTTTTTCTAGTATTATTCCCTTTACGACCATCTGTCCACCTGCTAATATATTTTTTCCCCTCGCACAGACTCTCCACTACAATGATTTGCCATTCTGGCTGACATAAAAGTATTGATGGAAAGGAAACTGGATTGAATCCAACCTTTTGCCGCTCCGCTTTGGAGCTTTGGTAAAGCACCTGCTTGACTGCTGGTATAAATATGGCTTAAGTCTGCTTTAGTTTATGCCCAGTTCACCTACGATCCAAACACTATCAGAGTTTGTTGCCACTCTATCTTTCTTCTGGACTATGTCAACGAGTGGAAGGAAATAGCAGAGTGTGGTTACACAAGAGTCTCCTCTCTGTAAAGCAATTTTTGTTTTAAATACACTAGCATGCTCTACTGAATGAATCCACTCACATCTATCCCGCCTATTTATTAAAGGTGAAATCACAAAACAACTCTGCACTCGATAATTGTGAGTTCTTGGGGTTTCAAAACTGGTTGCATGCCTAGTTTTGCCAACGTTTTCCAAATCAGACCTTCTGGCTGAAAAGTCATCCTAAATCTTCCTTCTTGGGCAGAACTGCCAGAGAGACACAATGCAAAGAAAGGAGGAAGAGAAGAACTGGGAAGGGCTGAGAATGAGGAAGAAGAAATGAAATGGCATGTTGCTACATGTAGTCATGGAGTCTCAAAAATTCTTTGCTGTTTGCAACAAGAACAGCATCAGAGTAACGCTTAACACATTTTCTGCAGCATTTATTTTCCGTATCTGGATAAAGCCTGGCAAATAAAAGAGAAATAAATACTTAGGCATGATTCAGAAGACTGCCCAGCAGGGACACTGCCCAAAAAATCAGGAAGAACATGACAGTTACAAAGTGTATCATTATAATTTCATCTCATGTACTGCTGACAATAGTCAGCAATAACAGGAAGGGAACTGCTGAAAAAGCACTAAGTAAGGTCACTTTTTCTCTGGGTACTATTTTTAAACACCTGCAAAATATAGATGAGACTTTTTAAAGATTGTAAAGCAGGGAAAGAGAGGGGGAGAAAGAATTCTAGATGTGTGACATAAGGAATAAAGGCAAAAGAAGACTAAAGGAGGCAGAAAAAAAGGAACTGAAAGAAGCACATGCTGATGGGCTTTACATTTCCAACAAAAAATTAAAAGTTGACATCTGTGTCCATACAGTGTTTAAAATGAGCTCTCAGTTACTAGCACTGCTTTCAGGAAGGAGGAAAAGAGTGATATCTTCACTGAGCTCAGTTTTGAGCATAAGATTAAAGAAAAAGAAGAAAAAAAAAAAACCCACAACAAAAAATGAGAGATTCAAATTCATGTCAGTTCCTGGCAGCTGCTCGGCATTGCTTATTATCATAGCCCTGTTTGCTTGTTGAGTGCTGATAATGTGCCAGAGCTGTGGTGTGCTTTGGAGTCCTTCTGAGATCCTTAGCTCTGCAACTTTGAGACCAGATGGAAAAACCTACTTTTGAACACCATTCATAATGCCAAAGTTTAACAAATAATAGAGCATTACACAGATTTTGTTTGGAAAAAAAAACCTTAATGGGGGGAATCAACCTTTATTTCTATTGCTTTTGAAGTAGGTAAGAGTTAAAAATAAAATTACCTATACCATTTTAATTTTTGCTTGATGACTACTAGCCTTTTAGCTAGTGCCTGAAATTATATTAAAGTTTTTCTTGTAACATTCTTAATTTCTACATTGAAAATATTTTCAGCAAATGCAACTTACATAATTATTTACAGAATTATGATGTTCAAGCATGTCAGTAGCTATGAATGCCTGTACAACAATCGCTGCCATGCTACAGATACTGTCTGGCACCAGACACTGCTTCAGACACTCATCTTCTAACAAACAACGTACCTTGAAAGATTCGGTCACATGCTTTGCTGTTTCTCCCAAACATCCTCCAGCTGTGCACTCCTCCTGACAGCCCTAGAAGAAATAAAAATGGAGGAAATCAAATTCAATGCACATTGCAGAAAAGTTGATAGACATTGAGTTAATTCTTTTTAGGGACAGATTGTATTGAGTAACCACTCAGGCTTTGTCATCAGTAAATATATTAGAAAGAACATTTTGGTAGTTTCTTAGCACAATTTTGCTACTTCTAGGTTTTTAGTTTTACTTCAGTTGCATTATTTTGTGCAACTGTATTTCAGGGCCTTATAGGAGTGACAATGTCTTAGTTTGGATTATTGCTCTAAAGTGAGGAAGGATATGGACCACCCAACAAGTCTTTCATTCAAAGCTGAATAAATTGTGTTTTTACATAATTCCATCACATCCCACTTCCTCTAATAAAGCATCCATCTAACTGATTTGCTTTTGCCTTTTCTCAGAGAAGCTCGACTCGGCAGAATGGAACAAAAAGGGAAATACTAGTTTTTGTTAAATCCTTCATTAAATGAAGGCAGCGATAAGGAATGCCCATCTATATAAATACATAATCCAAGTATTTTGAATTACCTACTATGTTGAACTTTGCCACTGAACATACTAGAAAGGAACTGAAAGAAAAGGAGTTATAGTTCTAGGCACCCTTCTGTTCAGCAACAGACGGATAACTCGGATGCAAGCCATCTACCTAAAAGCAAGATCCTCAGTCTCCACAGCACCAGGCTACCATCTTTGTGGACCTTCCTGCACCAGCTAGATCTTCCTTCCCAGTGGCCAGTAAATGCATATTACACCCAACAGAATGGAGAGAAGGAGACAAATACAGCCCTGACAGCACTTCTTGTTTCCCAGAAGTGTTTAGGGAAGAGCTGGAAAGGCAAAGTGGGGGCAGAGGTTTGGGAGAGGGAGGAAGGTCCCAGGAGGAAGACTGTCTGGAGGACGGGCCACGAAGGGATGGCTAGGAGGATGGCTTAAGGGAAGCACAACTGGCAAGGTGGAGGAGATGGCAGAAGGGATGGCTAGATGATGGCCAGGGATGGGTCGGCATGGGGAAAGAGTCAGGCTGGTCAGAGGGGCTAAGGGGGTAAAGGAAAGGCAGAGACACTAAGGGATGTCATTGCCAGGGCTGACAGGCAAGGGGCTTCCCACCCTACAAGGGAAAAGCCCTAGCAGGAGCCTGCACTGGCTCCTCACCACTTGGCCACTCCTGCCACCCCTCAGCCTTGCTGCATCGCGGATGGGAAGTTCCAGCCCAGGTGGGAAAGCCCCAGGTCAAAGGTGTAACCCCCTGAAGGAAAGAGGTGCACAGGAAACCCGTCAAGGTCAGCCTGCGAGATCCCTGCCCCAAGCTCTTAAGGAGGGAGCAGCCCTCACCCTAAGACTTAATATGGCAGTGCCAGGGAGACACCAGCCGCCGCAGTCCTGCGGCAGCCACCAAACTGTGGGGCCAGGAGAGGGGCCGCATGGCTCACGGGCTGTGAAGCACGACACGCACAAGGCCAACAGCATGAATTTTTTTCCATTTTTGCAGATCTTAGGGATATGTTAGACTGGAAAACAAAAAGATACAAGCAGTATCTCCAGCGGGCCTTTACCAGACAGCCGGCTTGCTACCAACACAAGAAAAAGCAAACTCCCAGCCACAGCAGATCTCACTTCCCCTCCCCCAGCACCCCAGGGAGGCCATAACATCCCTCCTGCCTTTTCTCACCATCAGCTTTAACCCTTCTGTTCCTCTTTTTTATTAACCCTCTACAGCAAGACACGCAATCACAGCTACAGGCTCCCTCCTGTCAAACAGAGGAGGAGCTGCCGAGAGAAATCACAAATCCCTTTACAATGTACCAATACCCTTTACCTTAAAACCTTATCAAAAATATGTTTTACTTCCCTTAACCTTAGTTTGTTCTTTTTTTTTTCCCTCCAGAAATAAAAATCTTTTTGAAAGAGTCTGTTCAATGGCACTCAGTGCCAGACCCTACAGGACTAAAGCATCACCTAAACTAAGGGACATTCTGAACTAAGCGCTGTATAACAGGTCCTTGCTTTCCATGTGATTCTTCAAATGCTTCCAACTTCAGTGGTAAAATCCCTGAAGGCCTCCAGTTTAAAATAAAATAGTTAAGCGTTCTGCAGATGAATTAAACCAACTGATTTTAGTTTGCACTGCAGTGAATTCGGGTGGAGAGCGTGCTGGTTACCAGCTAACAGGATGGTAACTGCCAGCTGTGGAGCAAGAATCTCTCAAGTAGCTCCAGCTCCTCTGCTGGCTTTTGTCTAATACCTAGTAGGCAAAGTTGGATTTTCTAATAATAATTACTGTTGACAGCAAATACTGACAAATACTCAACCCTTATGCTTCAATTTCTTCCCATCTCTGCTTTATGAAGTTGCCCTAAAGCGAGCGTTGGCATCAACACAGAGGAGTCTGAAGCTGGATACAGTTTAATAATCTCTTTCATGATCTTTAAAAAGATACAGAACTTGTATGTGAATTCCTGTGGACCACCTACAGGAACAGCCCCGAGGAGCTTCATCGTGTTGCCGTTCAGTTCAAGGTTCCCCCAGAACTCAATGAAGTCAACAGCCCATTTTTGAGGCATCTGCCGTGGGGCCAATCCTGTTCTCCACGAAGTCATTATGTTTTACAGATTTAACTCACATTTAAAGCAAGTAGCTAACTGCCGTTGTTAACCACACTGAGATTAAAGTGAGTTAATCCCTCCGCACCAGAAAGACATACCACAATTACTTTCTAATTGATGGAGTCATATTTTAATGGCTCCACGGCTTTTAAATCTGAAACATGTTGTTAAATGCAATAGGGGAAATTACTCCCTGGTTTAGTGCCAACATTGCCCAAGGGAGTTATGCCAAGCAGAAATTTGCCCTCTGTGTTTAATAGCATAGTAGATTCAAAACTGCACTGAAATACCGATGTTATCCCGAAGATACATTTGAGCCACCGGGTCAATGTCTCCTCCAAAGTTGCTCAAGTCTGTATCAAGTTGCTACACAACTACATGAGCACGATAGTATTTCCCACCTTGTAGCATAGAGCTAACAACATTTTCGTTATGGTATACATAACTGCTTTTTCTAAATTGGAAGCAGGACAGTGTGTCACAGTTTTCCTTCAAAAATAATGACATTTCACATTGATTTTGTCATTACTGTAAAGCCTGTACAAGAAAAAAACTGGAAGGCATTACACTAGATTAAATTTTCTTTGAAAATGGGTTTTATATGCCATTGTATCACCGAGAAACACTACTAAAATAAAGACCTGGTGATGAGTAATTCTGTCTTTACTTTTATAGAAGATCTCAATGCTACAATAATCACTGCAAATCGGTTAGCATTTGCAAAAGTAATCAGAATATACTCAGTTGGATAATAGTGTTCCCTCATTCACTTCCAATTTAACTCTTATATAAAGAAGATGTAAGCCTTAGGGGGTTTCTTCTTCTTCTTCTCCCAACATGTGAAGGACCACCGTGTGCGTCACACCAGCACTTTTGGAAATTTTGTATTTGACAGCTGTCACCCGCACTTTGGCTAGAGCTTTCCCAAGCCTGAACATTCAACTCCTGCATTTGGCCCTCAGAACGCATTAGACATATGTTTTCAACATCTTTTAGCATCAGGATGCTCTAATCAATTCCTCTTGGCTTTCCCTGATGTCTCTGGCACACCTGCTCTAACTGCTGTTCTGTTATGGGCATGAGACCTTGTAGCCAAAGAATTGACCTGCAAGAGCACCCAGCCAACTTCGCTAGAACCATTTTGCCATGCTTCTAGTTATGCTCATCTTTTAGGGTATCCCCCTGCATCTCACAGCTTCTTCAAAACTGTGAATGTATGTGTTTTATGCAGTCAGACCAGTTGCCCTTCATCTGAAAGGACCTTCTGTTGCCCATCTCTTCCCCAGACTAGATGGGTCCAAATTCCCTAGACTACATTAATCTGTCTTTCTGTGCCCCCACATTTGGTGCCTTTTGAGATCCAGTGGTAGCACCAATGTCTTAGTTCTTCTCTGGGGTTATCTCTTCTATAAACTGTGATTCTACCAGATCCTTTGTCAAACTGCTGCTCTTAGGTTTTAGCTACCCCATTATCCCATAGGCTCACCCTCAGTTATGAAATAGGAGCTGAAGATTATCAGAAGCTTCTGATGGTGAAGCTTCTGATAATCTTCAGCACTGTAAGCTTAAGCTGCAAGCCGCGCTTCTTTAGCCTATGGTGTATGACAGTATTTAATAAAAAAAAAAGGCACCCGTTCTCAAAAAAAAAATATAATTTGAATAAATTGCTGTTACATCTATACGCCATGTACTTTGTCACCCTTTTTTCAAAGAAATCTATTTCTTTAATCAGTTCTGTGCTCACTTAACTCTTCTCTCCACTGGGGAACAGAAAGCTTTCCCTAGTGGAAGGTAGAAAGAAAGAAAGAAAGAAATTGCAAATAAATTCTGCCGGGTTCCCACTTTCAGCTAGGAAATCAAAACAACTCAAGATCCGCAGTTTCACAAAATCCTTGGTCATCTTTTTGGTTTCAATGGTGCACGCTTATCCAAGTCAGCCCACAGACAGCTCTAATGTCTTCACTTTGAGTGAGAATTTCATCAACAGCACCAGTGCCTTGGTTAGAGTACTAACAGTGACAGGGAACATCACAAAACCCAGTTTCAAGCCCACGAAAGAATTGTAGCCAGTGCTTTGTTGGCAAGCATTGGCTATTCATGGAGGATGAGAACCTGAAGAAGCAAATAAGGCACAGGTACACAGCTATGGCTGCATATAGTTCCTTCTACTCAGGCCATCTTCTGGTATGCAGAGAAACTTCAACCCAAAACTATCTTTGTGGCAGTCATCAGGCCCCAACAAAGATGGAGTGGGAGTTCCCCCTCAGTCAAAAGTCACATGAAAAACAGTTTTCAACGAAGAGATTCCTTTCTGAGACATTTCTCTGAGCTAAAACAGTGTCTTCCTGCTTTTTTCCCCGTGCTTGCTTCTGGGTACTAAGTATCTAAGAAATATTTCATTCTCTAATTTACACTGGAAGGATAATGAAATCAGGATATTTAGCAAATTCCAGGAATCTAGCAGATCAATAAATTCAATACATGACTTACACTATGGTACTGCCTACAGGTGAGCCAAATCGGGTGCGTGATGACATGTACTTCGGCTTACAAAGCCATACAAATCAGAGTTGTCTTTCTATTCCAGGTATAAAATATAGTCCAACATGCACAAATGTCACATCTTCTGTGTATTGCTACAGTCATATAAAACACTTTCATGACTTCAAAACAGTTTTCATCTGCCCCTAGGAAATGTTAATATAATTTGGCAGCCACATCACATAAAAGATGAATTTGCAGAAAAAAAAAAAACAGTAACGATGTTCATAGCTTTAAAAAAAAAAAAACAAACCACTCACTGTCAGTCTGAGAGAGAAATTCTGAATATTGCTGTAGGGCCATGTCATATAGTACTATTTTTAATATCAACTAAAAAGATATCTACTTAACAACATTTATTAAAGACTTCCAGATCTCAGGAAGCTCATTTATGGAATGTCGCAGCAAGGCATGCTTACCTCAGCTGTCGTGGGATATAAAAATATCTTAATACTGTCTTTATGTTATATGTATGTGAATATGAACACAGACATATGTATGTGTTACCATGCAAGTATCACCAAGGGTGGTTAAACCAACACCAATGTTGATTAAACAGTAAGGCAGTGTAATAACAGTATACAGTAAATAACAGGCAACTGGCATAGCAGAAAACGAAAGCTTCCACATTATTTAATGATAATTTTGCATCAGAGTGAAAGCATGGGGGCTTAGAACATAGCTGAATTTCTGTATCTAAGAAAGCTGCATTGCATAAAGTTGAATTTAAATAGATTATCGTTAAATTAGTCCAAAACACTGTGCAGGCACTTGTCTTCTAGCTTGAGCAGTTTATTTAGTTCAATTTAAAGCAATTTAAGTAGTTTGAATAAAACCGAAATATGCTCCTCTTAAAACAAGTATCACTGTTTTTTACTATGTTTAAATAAAAGACAATTCAGATCACATAAATGTAACATTGGTTAGAAAAACCTTAAAGCAGAGAACATAAAGAAATCTAAATAGTCAGCTAGTTCATCAAGATCCGTATTTGGTAACATTTATAGTTATATCACAACTGTGAAAACAGACCAAGTTCATTTTTACAGGATTAGATAAATGCAGGACAATGTTGCCAAAGTAAATTCATTGCAGTCAGTGCTCAGGTGAGAAACCTCTCTTGGAAATAATGCCAATTTCTTGACTCAGTGCTTAAATTAATATTTGAATGAGTTCAGTAATGTCTAACCTGTTGTACAAGAAAACTTGGATAAGTTCACCTGAAAAATAGCAAGGCTAGGCAAGGTGAAGGATAACTACTTGTGAAATTCAAAAAGAACATGTGCTTGGCAAACTGGATTATCAAGAAGGCTAAAGGGACGTGTTCACCAGAAACAGAAAATAGATTAATTTGTTGTAAGTAACTCTAAGGAGAGCCTGACCAGGGATCTGTTCAGCTTCAGGTTAAAATTCTTTAGCCAGAATAACACAATTCTTTTTCTGTTATTTCAGAAAATTTACAACATGAGCTGTGAATTGCACTCATGCAAAATGGATTCCAAAGTACGATCCTTCCCATTTGAAAAATATTGATAACCTACCACCAGCCCCCTCCAATACAGGACATACAGGAGCTGTGCATCTCTGCGTGGTGCCCCTTCATTCAACAGTTAGTTTTGTCTTAATACGTTTCCTGCACAACCAGAAATAGGCAAGTAGTCTAAAGAAACTTCGTGAATGACCTCTAAATGAAACGTGCTTTAACCTTGATTTCTAAGCCCGCTGCTTGTACTGTTCTTGTTTGTTTTCCTTCCTATGACCCTCTTGTTGCTCTTGTCACTCCCCAGTGCCATTTCCTCTGCCTTTATCCTCTTGCTCAGTTCACCAACTCTTCCCTTCTGATCGAGGAAAACAGCCTCGTACTATTAGGGGAATAGGCAGATGACCTAATGGAGCTCTTCCATCTCTAACTCCTATGAACAGTGCCTCTGAGTGCCTCTTTTGTTGGTTTGTTTGTCTGCTCTAGCATTAATTAGGTTTTTAACAAGTGCATTGTGTGCTAGAATGGCATAAATAAAAGCATGTTAAAGCAACCAGCTGGATCTAGTTGTCCTATAAATTCATCTGCCTGTTTTCTAACTGGATAGAGTCTTATGGCCATGTGTTACAGTTATTACTCAAACAAAATAAATGAAAATGCTAAAAGTCACTGTGGTTTTATTGTGTTTAGGCCCAGTTCTCATTGATCTTTTACATCAAACCGGCAACAAGAAAGGGTATAAATGCTATTAGATACTTTTCCACTGTAAAAGGGCTTTGCTATTAACCGTGAGGAAGCTTGCGTTCATTATGTTTTCTCTGACATTTCTTTTTACTCACGTATTCTATAATGACAGGTACTAAATTAGCATTTTAAGATTTTATAGTGAACTTAAGCAGAGCTACAGAATGCATTTTTAACTGCACTGTTATACAAACAAGGATAAGCTGCAGTAAAAATCATGCTGCTTATTTTCCTCAGGGATTCAGTTACACTACCTGTATTTTTTATCCTGAGACAGCTGTACAAGAAAAGTACAGATCTGATTTAAAGATGCATAAAATATAGCTCACAATTTATTTCTGAAATTCCCTGATGGTGGAAACTACACACACATCCTGCAGCTGATGACCAAGACAAGTGGCTTGATGCAATTACCAAACGATAATGTGAATAACATGAATGCATACCCAGCAGAAACAAATAAAATCATTGTCTGAAGAGTTACTGAGGGCTTAGAACTGGAAGCAGACAATTTAGTGTGGGAGACCAAAGCTTCTGCAGTTCGCAAATAAATCATGGTAGGCTCCTAGGGAAAGAAAAAAAAAAACCAAAACCAAAAAAACACCAGGAAACCACAGCAGATGCAGTGATGGATTCCAAAATGAGCACTGACGTGCATGAAGCAAAGAGCTAGCAGATGAAAACCTGTACTTAAGGACACACTCCTCTTTACAAGCTCCCTCATAACTACAGCGGAACCAGAAGAAACATGGGGTCAGGCCTGAATCACTGGCCTGTAGAAGGGGTCATTTGTAGCTATTCTCAGAGTGCTTAGACCGTGTCCCATTTAAGTCCATTTTGCACTGGAATAAAGGTTTACATAAGACGCTGAGCAATGATGAATCACATGCTGAAAACAAAAGCTCTGAGGGGGAAAAAAAAAAAAAAGCTTTTGGAGGAGGCAGAAGTTACTTTTTCCACCACAAGTCCTGTACACAGTTCAACTAGAGATAATAAAACAGTAACTGACACAGCTGGCTCCCAAATAACACGAAGTACAATAAAACATTATGCAACTGTGCATGTGGTTGCTGGTCTGTAAAGGGCAGACGTATTCCGGCTTGATATCCCACCTAGTCCTGATAACTTTGCATGGCCTATTTAATTCATCACTGAGTATCAAATGCCACTGGTGCCAGAGCACAAGAAGCACGACTTTCTGTATTGCGCAGGGCTGTTGGCGCGGTTATTGCCTGTTCCCTGCTTCCCGAGAGGTTTGTTTAGCTGTTAAGTGTCCAACAGATGAAGCTGATAAGGCATGGCAGCAGCGAGCCAACCTGGGGAGCTGAATGGGCTCAATAACTACGGGAGTATTCCTTATGCACCTGCCTCTCTGCTAGGTTGGTTTTTCCAAACGGCTGAGCACAACCCCTAGTTTCCTCTTGCAGGCAGAACCGCGTACAGGTAGATTGATATTTGTTCTGACTGGATGTTGGGCCACAAGGTTGTGGGAGGACCCAGACTTGAGCTTTCAACGCTTACAGGGGACTGAGTAGGGCTCCTGAAACGGGCGATGCAAGCCAGAGCAGAAAAAATAAAACAGAAAGACAGCAGGCTTTGGCTACAGGAGTTGCAAATCCTGTGCTTTCTCTTGAATTCTGATGGTGGGCTAGTTTCTATGATGAGCAAGCAGTTATTCTACTGCTTGCTCCAGATAAAGAACCGAGACCATCATTATTTAAAAACTTTAAATGAATCTTCTCACTGTAATATCTGGAAGCCTTAAAAATGAATACTGGCTCTGCAGTCACAATGCCTAAGTGAAGGAAGGTAGAAATATCTGTCTCTTCTACAGGCAGGAAATTCAGGCATAAATTGTCCCACCGGCAAACCTCGCACTGTCTGGCAGTTACCATCGAACGGTTAGAGTTGGAAGGGACCTTAAAGATCATCAAGTTCCAACCCCCCCGCCAGTTGCTTCAGAGAATTCAGTGGGAGGTGGATGTTGCCTGAACAGGGTGTGCTCAACTCCCCAGGAACCAAACCTATAGCTCCTCTTCCTTATAGAGACATACCCACCAGACCCATTACAGTTCTTCTCAAGGAGGAAGAACAAGTGTAAACGACTGACGTGGTTTTGGCCGTGCGCTCTGTGCACGGCTGTGCCCTATGTGAGCTCCTTGCACAACAGCACACAGGTGCTGGCTGCAGAAGACCTGCCTATACTAGCTCCAGTAGGGTTTTAAGCCTGGCATAATTGGTTTGAAGTAACGGGAGATCTCTCCTTGGCTTTTAGCAAAGCCTGGGTTATATCCTTGCGACGTGCCCTTCGCTGTGTGTTCAAACACTGCCTTAATTTGATTTAACTGGACACAATTCAAAATAGAAAGGAAGCTGAAGCTTTCCTCTTGATGTGAAGGGCACCAGGAACAGAGCTACCCAGCAGGGAAAATCCTTGGAACCTGTTTGAAGACAGCACCTAAAATGATGTTCGTGTTCTTGTTTAAATTAACAACAGGCTACAGAGATGGAACATATTTGCATGATGGACGTCCAGCTCAGAATACGCTAGGGACTTCTCTTCCTTTTCGGTCTTTATGAGTTTCAGTGGCTGACAACAAAAGGTAGTTAAGCATAATCCACTATACCAAGCAAATATAAATAATCCCAGGGAAGCTTACTAACAGGCCAAGAAAAGCAGAGCACAACTACAGTGTCACTGTACAGTGTCACACATTACTCCCTTGCATGTGGAAAACCACCAAGATAACAACCACAAGAAGGTGCTTTTCTTGATGATGTCTGCTCAAAAGAGGTAAAATATTTTAAACTAGCGACAAAGCCAGATACTCCACCTAGTTACTATATATTCAACTGTGTAATAACTCTAAGACAGGGAAAAATCATTCATCGTAACACTCCAAAATTTTGGATGTACATTAAAGTTACCCTACGTGTCCTTTCTAAATACTTTGTGAGCAAGCGCTTCATCTGAAATCCCCTATCAGTTGTTGACAGTGCCCAGAGCAAACTGGATTCTGCCTTGGGAAACTAAGAGCAAAATAACACTCGACACATTAAAAGTGACCTTGAAAAAGTATGGTCACAGATGAGGTATTTGTAGAGGTGTCAGCATTAAGCACACAAAGCAAACAGAAGCCCTTTGCCAAAATTACAGCATGGTAAAAGGTCATCACAAATCAAGAGTCACACAGTCTCTATTAGAAAAAATGATAACTTTGAAATACTAAGAAAAGGCACTGGTAATGAAGATAATAAACAGGCCTATGACAAGTAACGTAGGCTTGTCCTCTTAGAGTTCAACATCTGGATAAGTGATCAGCCAGCCCTGCTCAGCTCAACAGACCTAAACTGACAAATGACTTACTTGTAACACACCCCGTGAACCAAGGGTTTTGCCCAGCTTCAGCGCGCCCGAATATCAATGATTTTGACTGGAACGTCTCTGTCATTTCTGAATTTATGAAGCCAATCTTAAGCACCTTAAAACAGTTTAGAATTAGATCAGATTTGTCCACTGTTGAAATCCAGTTCGCTTGGAAATGGAAGGACAGAACATTAATTTCATATGTATGTCGCAATAAATATTTTGCTCACTTGACATGATGAAAACTTTGCTGGCTACAGCAAAACCATTTAAAAGAAGATCCAAAAGGAAACAATTGTAAATGCAGCGTATTCAGCTCAAAGGAGAACCAGGAAGGAACGCTGATGTTACTGAACTTCTGTCTCCAGGTGTCAAGAGAATCAAGCTGTAAACACCAAAAATCATCTCTGGAAAGGTGTTGAAAGGCAAAGGGTAATATTAGAAAATGAAGAGATGCTAGCGGTACAGACTCTTGGCAATATGAAAAAAGCATAGACTACAGAACTTGTCTTTCTATTCTATAAAGCACTGTGTAAAACTGAGGACGAAGCCTGGGCCATGGACTGGGCCACAGCACAGGATCAGATTTAGAAAAAAAGCACATCTGTGTTAGAAGGACATAGAAAGAAGAAAATCTGAACTGAACCAACTACAGTCCAACAACCCAATGGACTTCCTTTACGGTTACAGAAACAAAATACTTCCCAGCATGGGAAACTTCATTTCATTTGCCTCCCAAAAGGCCCTTCTGTTTCTAAAGCCAGTTAATCCAGTTTAAGGCAGAGTCTGTTCCCATGCACATATAAATAGGCTACGGCATATCTAACCACCACGCTTGCTTCAAAACCAGATGATAATACTCAACGATGGATAAATGCCTCAAATATATGAGCATGTGAATACAATATGTTTTGATCTGCGTGCATTCATGTATATCCGCAGCTGTACAGCTGTGGCAAAAAAATGTAGCTGTGTAGCCACTGTATGCAATAATACCCTATGCTAAAACTACTACTTCATGTCATGTAAGGAATAATCTTGGCTCAAATTACAGTAGGACACAACTATAAATTTTTTATGGCTTTCACCCTCTATACTTCAGGCAATATTTTCTAGCAACTAGGAGTTTTTTCAAGTTTATAAGTAGGCACTGCCACAGTATAGGGCAGGAGTCAGAAGGACTTCAGAGTTTTGAGTCTTAACACTAGCACTGACTGTGACCTTGATAATTTTATGATCTTAATAAGTCTTGATGTTCTGTCCTCAAAAATCATTATGGTGCATCTGAAAGTTTTAAGACTTTCCTATGAAAAGTTTAAAACTATCCTATTAAAAAAGTAACTTATGCTTGTATTCATCCAGGATCGAAAACTCCGTCTCTCCACCTTAGTTTCCTTAAATTTTAAAGTCAGAGAAATAATAATTTCCTTGATCCCATCATGCATCTGGTAAGAAACTCAATTAACAACTAGCCTGCTAAATAATTTGAGGATACTGCAATTATTAAAATTTGCTATAAAATTTTCTTCCTTATATTGCTTTGAGTTTGAATTTCCGTTATTTTACTGAATGGTGAGAAACTCCATGCATCAACATAAATTATACTATTACTGCGCATTTTTAGTGGGCATTATTTGATTTTTAATGAACTGCATGATGATATGCAGTTATAAAACACCTTGTGAATTAATAATTTTGTTGTAAAAATAGAATTTGCAATTTTGTATGGTATATTCATATATTCTATTTAAGATATAGTAATTTAAAGTTCACATTCCAGCAAACAAAAAAAGTCTCCTTTTTTTTTCAGTGATTCGTATAGTTTTGCCAGTCTTTTATTTTCCACATATTAAGGGAAAAATTACACAATTTAGAAAATTTAGCATCAAATATTACAGAAGTGAAAGCTACTAGAGAGAGCCTTTTCAAAAGCTGTAAGAAATCTAACAGTGCATTGAACTTTACTTGCAGCTAGTTGCACTGAAAATAAATAACAAGACCTTCTGAATTCATTTCAAAACCAACAAGAAGCTGTTATTTTTTTAAACCCCAGCAGTATTATAAAGACCTCAGCCTTAAGAAAAAGATGTTTGAATTCCTGAGATATCCCCTTAACTTTTCCTTGACATTAGTAACTTCCCTAGGAGTTTTGACATAACTCTTTCCCTTCCCATGGCCAGTGCCTACTGATAGGATGATTCTTGATTAAAGTATTATTCTTAAAATACATGGTAAGGAAAAAAAAAAAGTCTAGCAAAAGCTGGATGTATTATGATTATGAGAAAAAAGTACTAGCTTGGCTCTCTGATGCGGATGGGGAAAGAAAGTACAGTACTTAGAGGGAAGGTGTTGAGAGTGTAGGAAGGAGGTACTGTCCTCTTTCCTGGCTCATCGTGGTAGGCTCATCAATGGAGTATTGATAAACCTTACCATGGATCCTAATGAGGTATTGAAAGCAATAATGCTCCCAGAGGAAAACACCCTCACCCCTCCCAAAATCCCCAACAAACAAACAAACTCCAAAGGGTCCAAATAAAGTAGTGTTCTTGTGAAAAGACTTGCACCAACATTACCGTTCAACTTTTGTGTTAAGCACCTGAAGTCCCTCAAGACAACAGAGAAAAACAAAATATTACTACTACTATACTGACATGTTTAAGAAATTTGCTTCTGCAAAGAAATCTGCCTATACTGGTGACTTTATACTGCGCAAAACCCATCTTTGCACAGAGTATTGTTGTACTGTTAAAAGCCCAGCTAGCAGACCTATGTACTGATCCAGGCTAGCGTGTCAAAGACTAAGACTGGATTAAAAATTAAAATCTTAATTCATAAGCTTTTTTCCAGCACCATAGGAAAATCCAGGGTGGAAGGGGCCTCAAGACGTCTCTAGTCCAACCTCCTGCTCCAAGTGGGGTATGATCTGAGCTCAGACCAGGTTTCTCGAGGCTTTAATCCAGTTGAGTCTTGAGAGGTCCCGAGGATGGAGACTGCACAGCCTCTCTTGGTAACCTGTTCCACTGCCTGACTGTCCTTGTGGGGAGATTTTTTTCCTTATATCCAGTCTGAACCTTTTTAATTTCAATTTATGCCATTGTCTCTTGTCCTCTTACCATAGGTCATTGTTGAGCCTGGCCCTATCTCCTTGATTTTCCACTCAATTTTGGAACACCTCTATTACATCACACAAAAGCTGCCTCTTCTCCAGACTGAACAAACCCAGTTCCCACAGCCTCTCGGTGTCAAAGTTTGAAAAAAGTTAATTCTCAGTATGGGTAATGCAAATTCAAGCATTTATTACAGAAGTAATGACCCCTCATACAATAGTCTAAATAAAATTAAACACGCGGACGTGACTTGTATGGCAACGATCTCTCTGAAAGCTAGTGGAAATTAATACAATCAGAACCTTGTGGAATTAAACCCCATTTGTGTCCCAGGAAAACCAGTATATTTTCTGTGCTTACTGAAAGTGTTTTTATCAAATACTGTGTGAAACGCTCTAATAGGCAAACTGAATTAGCAGCAGCTGTGTACCTACTGAGAAGTCATATGCTACACTTCATTAATGCACCAGGTATACTCTAAAATAAGACTTGGAACAAACTGCAGACCTCAAGGGAAGAAAGTAAATGAGTAACTCTTTTGGAAGGGTATTATGACATTAGTTTGGAAAAACAGTAATAACCTATGGGCCAAGATGCAAAAAAGACGGGTAAAAATTCTTGATCATTTTAACGATAGTGTCAATTATTTAGTTCATGTTAACTCTTTTAGATCATTTGATATGCGCACCATTAGTGTGGTAACATTAAGCCTTTCCATAAGCATAACGCTAGATTTTCATCTGCAATAGCATATGGCAGTATTTGCTAAATTGCCCTTCTACAACAGGTACTGGATTTTATGAGGTGATATTACCTGTCCCTTTAATGTCTAAAGTCATAAAGTAATTAAATTGTTTCCAAGGTAAATGGGACCACCTGGTAACTTCATCCTATGTAAGAACTGCAGGTATCAAGTTGCAAGTTTGGAAGTGACTACGAATAACAAATTAGAGTCACCTACTACTGTGATTTATGTGTAAATATCACCAAAATTCAGACATTCAAGATGAAGGCTGTGCATTTAATCTCTACGTCCCACCTTCGTGGCAATTAGATAGCCTCAATTTATTATCAAAAGCCACAATCAGTATTGAGATGCTTGAGCTCGTAGAAGTTGAGCTTATCTAACACTGTGGAGTACATAATGTGTCATTGTAGTGACATGAAGATGCCAGTCCTCATGCGTGTGGTCTAAGAGGGCTAATTATGCCAATTTTCCAAACAGAATTTACCTCTTTGGTCCTTTATTCTAACACTGAAGGTCCTGGCTTCATACCTGCCAATAATCTGCAGTTTGCTATACGTTCAGCTATGATTAGTCATGTAAGAAAATGGCATAACATAAGGAAGCAATGAAAGTAATGTCCATTCTGATCCTTTTAGCATGCTCACACCAAAGAAACGGTTTTAAAATGGCTGAGCAAATTCAGAGTATCTGAGCGCTTACACAATTAATGAGCTGATTTACCTCCTTTCCTAACATGCCTTCCCAGGGACAAACTCATCACTAGTGAATTCCATTTGAATAATTTTCACCTACCCAATTAAACCAAGGATACGGCCTATGGACTGATTTAGCAAGACATCAACTGTGTTAAAGCTACCTAACGATTCTGCAATCTTCTTGTTTACCTATGACTTTGCAGCAGATTTCAATGCTCAGTTTCCATGGGGAAAATGAGGATATCCACTGGATCACACAATGCTAGGAGTGCTCAGCTGTCACTAACAATCAGTGCAATAGGTGGACAAGGCAGAACTGCAAAAACCAGAGGCATGATTCGTTTCTTATACATAACAGTCCTTTAAGCAGGCCAGAAAGAGAAGGTTGAGGTTGGGCTGGAGGTGGTTCAAGGAGAAATGGAGGGCTGTGACTAAAAGCATGAAATGATGAAGGGGGAGATGAAAGGATAAGAAGCTGTAATAATGCTGTTGCTTACTGACACCTTTATAAATTTATTGGGTTTTGCATAAGCCAAATGATAATCAAATGGTCATTTTCTGCATCTTTGATACATGCTCTGCAAATACACAGTGACAGCTATAACCCTGAAGAGCTTCCAGTCTGAACAGATGAGGCAAATAAAGGGTAAAGGGTTCAGACAGAACTGACTTGCCCAAGGCTACACCACTTGCAAGCGACAAGAGTGTCAGCTGTGGCTTCACGCTGTCTTGTCTATAATAAAAATACACAGCAAAATCAGGTTTTGGGCAGGTGAGAAGAACCCAAGGAGATGTCAACACTGCTTTGAGCAAACAGGCAGGTAGGTCTATGGCTTGCCTGCCACCTGTTTTTGGCATGGGCATGCCAGAGCGTTACTGCCACGTGCCGGATAACATCCCAGAGACCGGGATCACGCCCTCTTTCCTAGACACACAACAGGTACATCAAAAGCCATATAAAACACGACAGTCTGTCTCACTCCTTGACATGCCTGCTTGGGTATTTTCCCTGAGCGGTTTCAGATCAGTTTTCTGCCATGGCTGGTCTGCCACTCTCCAGTTGCAGAAAGCACAAACGGTCTAATCAGGGCCTCCTGAGGCTCTTCCAGAGCACTCATCCACTCCAGCCCCGCCATCATCAGTAGCACCTGCACCACTGCTAGACCTGCCCAGGAGAGAGCGACGTTGATGAGACCAACACTCGTCACCAGAAGCAGAGAGAGGAGCTCCCAGTCACATACCTGTTGTGCCTATATTCCATCTGTTATGGCTACCCAATGAGAGCAAATAACTCAGTCTTGTTTATCCTCAGCTGTTAACTTTGGCATCAGGCTGCGGCTGTGAAGTTCACAGACCTTCCTCAAAACCCAAGAATTACTCTTAGTGCAGCTGTTCCACAGGGTATAAAGTTGCTATGATGTCCCCTCAATCTAACTGAAAAGCACCCGCGCTATCTCCACGCCCTTTGCCTTGACAAGGAAGACTTCTTTTTAATCCCCAGATCAGCCTCACTAAGCAGAGGAACACAAACATGACATTTATAAAAGGATAGTTCCCACAGATGATCATCTCTCACCACCAGCAGCTCCTCTTTCGTCAGTTAAAGTTATTCCTGAAATTACTCAAAACCTCTAAATACGTGTCCCCGGGTTTTACCCATAGTCTATTTTAGTACAATGGCAGACATAAGACCTATAATAAATGCATAGGCATAAAAAGGCATGATGCCTGCCGGGATACCATACCCTTTGCAGTTTTTCTTCTTTTTC